>JAWZYV010014734.1:0-110852 GCA_038373885.1 Cheiracanthium punctorium | reverse complement strand
GAAAAATATATTTTAATAATTAAGTCAAATACTACTGAAAATCCTGTGATGATAAGACCATGATTATCACAGGGGCAAGGAGGGCACATGCCCCAGACATCCATTTTAAGGGGTCCTTAAATTTTTTCAGAATATGAATTTAGTTTATTAAATTTTCATTCTAAGATACTAAATGCCTATTTTTTTTTCTAAAAGTTGCATGTGTGTGTGGCAAAATAGATCCCAAATGGATGAGCCGATTTTAATGTAGTTTGTTTTATTTTAAAGATGGTATAATCAGAACGGTTCTTCATTGTATTTGATAATATTCACTTCATCTATTCCCTTAAATAAAGCTCACTTTACACTTGTTCAGTCTAAGACAATTCAAATAATATTGTTGACATTCAATTAATTTTGATTGCTGAATTATTTCTGTAATGTTATGGAAATAGAGCCATGCTAGATGAGTTGCGTATTTTTTGAAGACTTCATTTTTAATAAAGGAGAGTAGATTTCACATATTGCATATGGAGAAATGTTCAATAAACTTAAAATTTATCTAGCTCTATATGTCAATTATTAAATTTCATTTTCAATCCATGTAACATATATCTTTGGCATGCTTTTGACAAGAAACCATACTTAAGCCCTTATGGGGCCCATATCATTAATGTTATAATTTTTTCAAGTATTTAATATTATTCTGTGGGTTTTTCTGAACTTGCAGGTAGCAGAACAGATTTCATTATTTATTGCATTGTTGAGAAAGCAGACAGCATGGATTTTAGAGTTTGGGTCTTCTACTGGGTATCATTAAGGGTAAATAAATTTTTGATATTGGTAAAATTTAACTTAAAAAATTCAAAATAATTTAATCCCTTTTTCTATGAATTTAAATGAAATGTATCTGCAATATTGCCTATATTTGGAATAGTTTCTGAAGTAGTTCCATTACCAATAAACTTTCAAATAGCACCTCAGGATTGTAAAACATTGAAAACCAAACCGTATTTTTACATAGCAGCAAGTTAATATTTAGCCCAAATGTTTTAAAAAATGTATCCACAAAAATTGGGTAAACATTGGTAATA
Source organism: Cheiracanthium punctorium (assembly GCA_038373885.1). NCBI lineage: Eukaryota > Metazoa > Arthropoda > Arachnida > Araneae > Cheiracanthiidae > Cheiracanthium > Cheiracanthium punctorium. The sequence goes on along the minus strand of JAWZYV010014734.1, from coordinate 109,779 downwards.
TTTCTAATGTATTCCTAATATTGACAAGTAATTAATTTTATAGTATTTTATTTTTTCATGTTCATATACTTAATTATTCAATATTATCATTAAATTGGAAATAAATACTAATGTAAATTGTAGCAAATTAATAGTTACCCATTATATTGTCAATCTTAATTAATTTAAATTAAATTTATTTAAAATGTATCCACAATATTGGGTGTATATTTCAAATATTCCTCATATATATTGCACAAGTATATATTTTTTATATGTTAGCATCTTAATATATTATTACTTGCGAATTATCACTTTATCTGTTACACATTATTTTTGCATTTAAAATCTGAAATAATTTTAAATGCATTCATATACAAATTTCTGAAAAATATATCTTAATAAATAAGTCAAATATTACTGAAAAATTTAATGTAATATGATTGTTCCCTGATTATCATGGGCAAGCGGGTAAATACTGTGGAAAATACAGAAAGACAATTGTCAGAGTCGGTGAAGAAACAAAATGTAAGGGGGCCCCCATTTAGACCCATACTTCTGACTCAAGCGACTTTATGTCGTAATTGCTGCCTGGATTTGAGATTGGGGGAGGGGGACTGAAGCCCTATAGCCACTCATCCCATTACCCTCGATCTACCACCGAATTATTTGTTCTTGTGATAATGTTTAAATGTAAATTTTAACTGAAGACTCCTACCTTGGGTGGTCATTAGTTAAATATATATAAATTGATAATAAATGAATATTCATATAAATTGGTTGCTTTAGAAAACGAAACTTTTAGAATGTTTTTTTATGTACTGAATACTCATTTTCTTGAAATATAGGAGAGTTAATAACAGCGATGACTGGGTGATTTTTCAAGAACCTTTGATAAGGGTGAATACTACTTTGGATGTCTTTAGATATAAGTATGTATTTATTTTTAATTATTTACTGTTTCAGTGTATTTTTAAATTTGGGAGTTAATTTTATATTCATATCATATGTTATAAATGTTCCTTATACACATGTCTGTGTGAATTTTATATTATTATTATTATTTGCATTGCAAAGCATCCCATTTTAGAAGAATGTATATCTTAAGCACTGAATCAGATGGGTAGTAGATTTCTCACAAAAATTGTGTTTCATTAAGTGTCTCACTGAGTAGAAACAAAATGTTTCAATCAAGTTATTATTTTTTTTTTACAAGAAATAATGCAATTTCTGAACAGGTTTTAAAAGAATTCAACTATGTCAGAAATTTGAAAATTCAGAATTTCTCTTCACAAGCTGTATTTATGGCAATACAAATGGTTAATTTATAGAAGTGAAATACTCAGAGAAAAATTTATAACATATTGTATTGTCCAAAATAGAGGGAGAATTAGCCATCAGATACAGTTTCCACTTTCGTGAATTTCTCCCTAAAAATGGGATAAGACCTGCAGTTTTGTTGTTCTATAAAAGTTCATCATGCTGTCTATGAAGAAGCATTCTGAATTATACCGAGTTTTTGAGAAGCCTGTCCTTTAAAGCTTGCAGAGCCAAGTGATGAATAAAATATGTTACAAGAAAAACTGATTGATTTTGGCTGTTTATCACTTTATTATCTTTTTATTTTCTAGTACTCTGAACTGGTCCTGTGGAAAACCATTGAATTTTTGTCAGTGGCATGCTGTAAAAGAGAAGAAACTATTGGCATTATAAGTGGTATTCATATTTTTGTTTTATTTGTTTATTTATTCTTTAAATGTTCTTAATTACTAGTTCAAAGTCTGCATACTTTTGATCTTTGCGGTCTAATTTTTTCAAAGCTTGTATCGCATAATTTCATAATTGTCAATAACTTTTTTTTTTTTTCTTTTTTTTTTTTGAGATGTTTACTTTTTTGTTTAGTTTATTTTTTTCTTATTTTCCAAATTGATTTATATGTTTTTTTTTTTTTAGTTTTTTTTTCCCTAAAGTAATGTTACTTTGGGGCAGTTAGTGACTATGTATTAAATTTTATAAATTTCATGTAAATTGAGAAAGTTATTAGGGCTGTTCTTAAAAGAAAAAAAAAGTATAACTTTTGGTAAAGTTACATCAATGAGTAAAACAATAAATATTTATACAGTAAAATTCAATGTGGTATTCTTTATTAAAGCATTTGACCCAGGCAACTCTTTAGTATATCATTTTATGTTATGCTATATTCTGTCATTTATTTAATCTCTATTATATGTAAATTTTTTATGTCAAGTTGCATATTTGACACCAAGTTAATAAATTGCTTGCAAAATCAAGTCTTATTTGCAACATTTTATGAAGTAACAATGAAATAAAGTATAAAAATCAATTTTTAGTCCCTTCAGATTAATTTTTTTACTCTGCACCCTCACTACCTCTTAAAAATATGTTGTAAGTAAAACCTTGAAACTCCTGTAACTTTTATTATTAATATTATTATTATTATTATTATTATTATTATTATTATTATTAATGTTGTCACTGCTGTTGTTGTTTAAAATGTAAACTGTAAAATGCTACTTTCAGAGATGAGATTTAAGAATTTAGTTTAATATTCAGACCTTTTTCAATGTTTATAAAGAATACAGTTTTTTCATTTTTTTCAAAAATTTTCTGATTTTTCAGTAAGGCAAAATTGTATATAAGTAAGATAGATTTAGTATCAATAAAAATTAAAATATTTATTGCTCTTGAAATTCATAAGTATAATTGCTCAAAAGTTGTTTGGACATTCTTTCAGACTTTTTTTCCTTTTTTGTTAATCTCATATCTGTACTTTGGTACAAACCAAATCGAAAACTAGCCTACCAGTTTTGACACCATATTACATGTACCACCATTAGTGGTAAAAACAGATAAAATATATTATTTTTTAATTTTACTAATACAATATGTAAATGTAAACTTTACTTCCTTAGTAAATTCAGATTTTTTAAGCCTGCAGTATTAACAAAGTGCAATAACCTTGTCAGTGTTCACATGTTGTCATATGTATATTTGAATATTACTCAAAAATATCTTTAGTCTAGTTTTTAACTGACTTCAAGAAGATCTAGGTTATTAATTGGGGTCAGTACTCAGAGGTGTAGCAAGAATTTTCAGTGCCCGAGAACAAATTTGCATCACTTCCTGTTTACCAAAATGCACTGGAAAAAGTTTTATATACAAATTGGTGCCTTTTGGATCCTATGCCCTGGGACAAATGTCCCCCTCTAGCTACACTTCTGAGCATTGAATCCTTGTAATTTACCAGACTGGATATGAAAAGTATTTTCAAACTTCTGTTTAATTATTTATTTCTTTTGTTTATCTTCCACATATAGATGCGATCTTTGCTAAGAATGCTGTTATTTGATGATATTTTACTTGCTGTGCATGAAAAGTTTTTATTGCAAAGTTATCACTTTATTTTTTACTCAATTTTTGATGTACCTAAAATATATTACAAGTCCTGAATATTTTCTATTTTTTAATTGATTGTAATAATTTGCAAATTTAACTCACCAATAGTAAGTTATGTGTTTAATATTTATTTTGTCACTATTAGTTTGATGTTTGTTATTACGCACAGGTTACTGTGATTCAGGGATAATTTTATTCCAAATTGCTTTGATATGGGATTTTCGCTTCAATACTGTCCCCAATTATTCTTTTTTGTGTTACCTCAGAGGATTTACCTCACAAAATAAAATTTTGTGAAGTAAATCCTACAATGTGTTCCTTACTTTTAATAAAGTATTTTGTGCTCTCAATCACTTTGCATATCAGTATATTCTAATATTAATAGAACATAGAGAACAGATTATTTTATAAAACAGTACAAGCATTTCTTATCTGTAAAATTAAAGTTATTTTTCTTTTATTTTTTGCAGGTAAAAAAATATTTTTTTTTTTTTTGAGCTGCTATATTTAGGTTTTATTGCAGTTTTTTTTCCATTTGCTTTTATGTTCAGTGGCAAAATTAAAATGTAAAAGGCAGCTTAAATTCTACATTTTTATTTTATTCATTTATTCATAATTTGTACAATTTTAACAGTAGGAACCCTGTTTCCCTTCCCTCTCTTACTCAGAAGGTTACAGTATATGTAAATGTTACTTGAAAGTATTTATTATTACCATACATAATTTTGGTAATATGAAAAATGGTAATAAGAAAGTATTTATTATTACCATTTTTCGGTATGCTTTTGTGCTGTTCCAAAATTGTATTTAACCTGCTCCTAAAGGTGTTCCAAAATGTATGTAGATTTTCAGACTTTTTATTATAAAGTTATCCTCCGATTTTAGTGAAACTATAAACAAAATGTTTTCTGAATCAAATGAAAAGATCTGCTGACTTATTCCTCTGTAAATTCATCACCTAGTTGAAAGTGTTAAGCTGTGCTTTAGTTGGAGATTTAAATTTGACACTAATCCATGTACACACAAAACTAATTTTAACTAATTTTATTTTGTATGTATTTAACATAGATCTAGTTTATGCTCTAGTATATTCTAGCTGCCAACTCTTTCTGATTTTGATCCTTTCTTCAGTCTTATTCAAATTATGGGGAGAAGGGAGGGTACCCTTTTTTTATTAGGATAGAATAGCAGTTATGTTTTAACTTTTAATTCTGTAATTACTTGTTGAAGTCATAATTTTTATCTTCCAGATGCTGTTAGAAGAATCCCTGAATGTGAAATAGTATTGAAGTACTCATATTGAATCCAGTGATTGTATTTTATATAAATGTAACAATGTAATACAATTAAACCAAATTTGTAATAATTTGTTGTGTGTTCACTGCCATTGCTTTTATAATTCATTCAAACCTGCATGAGTCTCAATAAGAGATATCTTCCACTTTTTTCAATTCGTAGGCTATTTTTTACTTCTGCAGTTCTGTAATAGTTTAAATTTTTTTTTTAAATTTAGAACGCATCGTAAACTAAAATTTGCTAGGCTGAAGACTACTCTGGACTTGGAAGTTCCATTACTCATGTTTTTATTAAGACTTTGCTTATATATTTTTATTAACTGTTTTTTCTTTCTTTTTTTTGGCCCTCGTATTAATTGACCTTTGTTCTAACATACTAATGAGTTTTTCTGGCTTTACTTTCATTTATTGTTCTAAATCTGTTTTCAATAGTATAATAATTCTTGCATAAAATCTATATTAAAAGAATTTTTTTTTCAATTTGAAGTTTTTAAAAGATTAAGTAATTTGTAGCTATTTTGCTGTAAAAGTGAAATTGAAATATATAAAATCACACTTAAAAATAAATAAAGAAATGAATGTGTATATATATTAAAAAATTAAGAAATGGCTTTTATTTTGATGTATAAATTATGTTCAGAAGAGGAATTTGGTTTTTTAAGAGGTGAAAAAAAAAATCTTTTTCTTTGAATCACCACCCTCCCCCCTCACCCAGACATTATCTATGGAGGTTAATATGGTTCACCCTCATGCTCTAAACTTCAATTATTTCTTTGCGTTATGGCAAGTCTACAAGAGGGGTGTCTTCTTGGGGGGGCTGACTTGGGTGGTGAACTTTTTAAGGATTCTAACCTGTATTCTTGCTCATGCCTCTAAACCTTAAATAATGGTTTTTGGACAAGACAAAAATGTTGGGTGTATTCAACAAAATGGGCATTGTTGGGGAATTATGAAATAATTGGTTTTGATTTATATTATTTATGTATTGGCCTGCACAAAAATATTTCTTTACCCCTTTTCACAAAAAAAGAAATCAATCAATATAAAGTAGTTTCCATTTTAGAAATATTTTATTCCTTTTTCTGGGGGGAGGGGAAAGAATAGAAAAATAGGTATTCTCTTAAATTTCCAAACATGATATGTACATTAACAGAGGTTATCAGCAGATATATTTATATTTTTGATTTACCCAACAATTAGTTTATTTATTTAATTTTTTTTTTTTTTGGTTTTCAATTAAAGGATAGCTATTGCTCTTTTAACTTATTTTCGTGTTTCATAATTCTTGTATTTGTTCGTATAAATGACTGAAATTTAATTTCAAATCATTTCTTTTCGATAACAATTCAATCCTGTTCATTTCTTATTTATTTAAAATTTAAAAAAAAGACTTGTTAATTGTAATAAAGTTGAAAAGTTTGAATAAATTATGCTTAAAATAAAACCTATTTAAAAATCAAAATTATTAGTATTCTTTTGATTTTATATAAATATCTTATCATGAACTATTTTTATTGTTTTGTTAATACTGTTGTAAGTGAAAGTTGTTCTGAAATGTACCATAGGTAAAAAATAAGCTTTCAGGGATTTTTTATTTCAGCAGGAGAAAAGGTAACATTGAACATATCAAATATTTCTGCACACTGTTGAGTAATGTGGATGTCCGAAACTCTTATTTCTATTCTTGTTTGATCACAGATTACCTCAAATGAAGTTATAGTACTGCAGACAAAGAAAATTCTTATAAATCTCCTGCTGATGGATTTTACATAGCTCAATGGCTATACAGATCACCTCCAAGCATTTTGAAACTTTCACTTCTATTCCTGTTACGTTTTGACTAACCAAACAAAACATAAACTGTTAACGAATTCTGTAACTAAATAGATCTAGAGGTTATGGAGGTTTGTTTTAGTAATCATGTGGAACTCTTGGGGGTACCTTTTAGTGATGCCATCATCTGATTATTAAAATGAAACTCTGTACTCCTTCTTAATCTGTTTAATTTCAGAATAGGCTGTTATTTTAAATACTGTATGTTTTGTGTCAACAGTCCACATTTCACTCACTGGAATGAAAGCAAGAATCTAAAAATGCATGGGGTCAGATATTACTTGTACCATTGAGCTACGTAAAATTTATTTTCCAGCTGTTATGGATCATTCTGAACATGACAATAATCCAAGATAGCCCAGAAATAGATATCTAAGAAGTTCTGGATATGAAATAAGTATCAATTTCTGATCTTTGGATATTTTGAATATGAAATAGATAGCCATTTTTGGGATATTCTGGATCTTTAAGATCTTCTGGAAGTTTAATTATTATAACTATGCTACATATATACAGATACCTGTATATTATAGATGTTATTTACTCATTAGAGAGATCACACCTCAAATTTCTAATAGAGAAATCTATTTTATGTTGGACTTCTAATAGATATACCTAATATCCAGCTATGATGTATTAACGATTGCCCATGGACAAACTTGGGGGGGGGGGAAGGTAAAGGCGGCAAAAATATTTACTTGTACGATATGAAGAATATTTTTAAGGCGCTCGATATTGCAGATACATTTTAAATATATTTAATTTAAATTCAATAGCAGCAAAGTTTTATAATTTTTACAATATAAAGGTTAAATATCAACTTTCTACTTTTTACCAATACTAGCTTTATTCCCAGTGTAATATTGAGTAAATATTAACCAAAAAAATTAAAAATGGTATAAAGTTATGTTAAAGTAATTACTTATCCATATTGAATATATTTCCAATGTATATCAAATACTATAAATGCATTTTAAATATATCTGAGGCAAATATTAACTTTGCTACTTTGTACGAAGTTACATTTGATACATTTGACGAAGTTACAGTTGATCTTTGTTTTCAATTTTTTTTAACAATATTGAGTTAACATTAAAAAATTTATCAATTGAGGACTACTTCAAAAATATTTCCAATACAACCCTATATTAAGAATATATTTTTTTGTATGTTAAATTCAGTGGAAAAGGTATTAGTATAGTCATACTGAAAGTATAATGTTATTTTGAGAATTTATCAGACCTAAATGCTAATTTTTACCAATATTGGAATTTTATTTACCAATATTGGAAACTGTTTATTCTCAATGTGTTCACTTACTACTTTGTAATATTATTGGTTTTTGATATCAATGTTTTCACAATATTGAGTTAATATTTAAAAGTTCATTGGTAGTGAGACTGCTTCAGAAATATTCTCAATATATAATTAATATATCAATACACACTTCATATGTTAATTAAAATTTTACAAATAATAATAACATTTTGAGCATATATCAGGGCTAAACTCTAGTTTTTACCAATACTGGAAGTGGTCTTTACTCTCAAAGTATTCACATATATGTAAATTTTAATAATTAAAAGTAATTAGTACTTAATAATATTGGAAATATTTCTAATATACACTCAATATTATTGATGAATTTCAAATACTTTAATATTCAATAGTATTAAAATTTGACTTCAAATGGGCAAAATATTAAATTTATAATATTGGATTTTATTTTCAATGAATTCACAAGATTGGATAAATATTGATGCTATATAGAAAATATCTTTTAATGTTTGCCAAATATTTAAAAAATAATAATAATCAATGCTGTTACCAGATACATTCATATATATATATATATATATATATATATATATATATATAAGGAATTATTTTAATTTCCCCAAAATAGTGATAGCCAGAAGCAAGGCATATGCAAGGAATAAATCCAGGGCCGTACCCAGACAAAAATTTCAGGCAGGGTCCAAACCGTGGAAAAGGCAGAATTTTTCACAAAAAGACGTCATTATTATTATTTTATTAACAAAAATCAATTTTTTTGGGAGGGGGGAGGGTCCGGACCCCTGGATACGGTCTCGAATAATCACCCTATAAAAAGTGGCGGTCACTCTTAAAAAGGGTCATAGCTCACTCTTGATCAGAGCGCTCCACTCTTTAAGAGATGGCGTGCTGTCACCCTTTCCTTAGAGTGAGGCACTCTTTCCCGGAGTGGGTTTTTGAATTCTCACTCCTAGTCCAGAGTCAGAAATGTCACTCTTCAGAATAGTGATTTCTCACTCTATGGAGGTTGGCTGATTTTTGTCACGAAGGTAGGGTGATATATCACTCCTCAGCACTGGTTTTTCACTCTTGATTATTAAGAGAGTAAAACAATGGCCAGTAATTTGACCTTGGAATATCTCAATTTATAGAAGTTGTTTTATACATGAATAGAATATTAAGTATGATAGGTTTAAGTTTTTGATTACACATATTATTATTATTATTTTATTTTAAAGAACTGTGAATAGTCACGGGCATATCCATTTTAAAGCTCTTCCCAGCACGGTCTTGTTTGTTGTTTGCTTTTATCGCTGCAAATAGATGAAATATAAAAAGTGAAGGCAGCGGTTTTTTTTTTTTTTTTTTTTTTTTGCGTGAACATCGTTACTCCCTGGCAAAGAGCTTTCACATCATATTAATTTTTGACTATATTAAATATATTAATCTATATAAATATCTTAATCTATATATCTAAATATCTATATTAAGTCTTCTTATACATGATTGAACATTAATAATTTGGATGCCCGATATTTTATTTAAAAATAAAACTAATCAATAACACTGCAGTAAACTGTAAGATAAAATAATGATAGTCAAATGAAGTAGATATTAGCTCCCTCTCCTTTTAATCTAACGGAATCTACAAAAAAAATAATCTTCTAGAGTTTTTAGATTTACTTAATTTTGCCAAAATGTAAAACCATTAACCATCAGTTACTGAAATTAAAAACATATACCCAAATGGGTGTACTTCCAGTTTTAAAATGAATATAGTAGAAGTATAAAAATCGTTCTTCTGGATAAATTATTACAACCCATAAATAGAACAATAGAAAGCTTGCTCCTTCTCCTCCACACATACAATTTTTAGATTCCCGCCCTCCATTTCACTAAATACAAAAGTATTGAAAAGTGCTGACATAATATAAAAAAGCTATGGTGATTATCATAATTTGTTGCCGGCACGAAACTGCAATTCATGAAAACTAACCAGTTAACCCCATTTAACTTACTATTTTCTGGACTGCGATAACCACGAAAACCTTTTATAAACTATCCTTTCCAAAACCCTTTTCTTCCAACTGAACGAAAAAGAACCCATAAATATCTTCTGCTTATTTTTATTATATTTTTGTTTACGCCAGACCAGACATTTTTATTTTTAACTGCAAAGCAAGCCGCAAAAAGCTATTTTTAGCAAGAGAAAAAAAAAAGTAATCAAGCTAGTCACAAAAATTCGATGAAGAACTATTACAGTTTAGTTACAGAGGAATACACATTTTGCAGTAGAGATGAGACGGGCTCAGCCCGAGCCCGAAAGCCCGAGCCCGAGCCCGGGCCCGACTCGGGATCGGGCTCTGTAATTCACGATTGCGTTCGGGCTCGGGCGGGCTCGGGCTCGTGAAAAATTTCTCCTTTGTTGAACATACTCCTTGAAACAGATTTTAAAAAGTGATTCATGGGATAAATAGACGTACTTATTTTAAAAAATAGCGGCACGGGGGACTAGAAGGTGTGTGAAGCTCCAAAATTTATTGTATCCTATTAATGAAGTAGTTAAATTTATTTGTCTTTAGCTGAAATTTCGGGATCGGGCGGGCTCGGGCTCCAACTTTAATAATATTGCTCGGACTCGGGCGGGCTCGGATTAAAAGTTCTCGGGCTCGGGCGGGCTCGGGCTTCAAAAAATGAGCCCGAACTCATCTCTATTTTGCAGCGCAGGTTTCAGAAAAATCCATTCAAAAAGTTTCAAAAGTTCATGATGGAACTTAAAAGAATTTTGCAAATAACCTTGACCTACGATACACAATTTGAATATAATAATAAAAAACTACGAAAATGTTTAATTTTGAAGAAACAAATGTGGTATAAGTACGAGACTATTTGGCCTGTGTCCAAGTAAAAAGCATAATACAGTGTGCCAGTTACGTAATTCCAAATGTAAATTACTTCTTTTGCATAAGAATTATAAATTCTGCTCGGCAGAGTAAAGAAATAGTGCAATAAAATTATTGAATGTTAGGCTTAATTATTGAACATATGTGTAACATAGTTTTAACGAATACATTTCGAATTTAGCATAGTCATATTTTTTTGTCGAACGTAATCCAATCAAATGTACATTCTATTACAGTTATAAAATTGCTTGGAGTCGGTAATTATGGATTTTTGTTATTAAGATGATATTATTCAAGCTTACTAGTAAGAAAATCTTTCTTTTCCATTTTTTGGACGTTTTACTGATCCCCCCCCCCTTCTGGATACATGCTTACTTGCAGAACACCCCCCCCCCTCACACACACACACATCTTCTCAGGAAAATTTGCGCTTTGAGATAGGTCTTTTTTAAAGGGAAAACAGTTTTACATTTGAGCATCCAGGGCGTGAAATGGGGTAAAATCCCTAAAAATTTCCGCCTGGAAGCCGGACAGTATCATGCGATACGTGTTACAATCTCCAGATTATCAGTGACGATTTATGACCAGATTATCAGTGACTGACGACAGCTGGGGTCTAGATCTGTGGCACGCGACGAACGTTTCGATCGTCCGCCATCTTGCTGGTAGTTAAGTCGAGCGATGGCAACGGCTGCCCTTTTTTCAGCATTGGGAAAGGGCTGCGCCTCAAAGGGTTAAAAGAATTACAGATGTGCACAATTTTAATCTCATACTAATGCAATGTGCAGCGTGAATGGGGAAATTTTAAATATTACTTGTTTAACGCCATATAACATAAAATTAACAAATAGGGGAGAGGAGAGGCACATATGAACATACTGTTTTATACTAAGATAATTTAAAATAAAATATCCAGAAAAATTCTCAATAGATAGTAGTATAGTCCTATTTCTCTACCAAATTTACAAAGCAATAAGTCATTTCGTTTTAATTTAATGACAATTTCTTTGCTTTAGCAGATGTTGAAAGTAATTTTATCCTTGAGTTCTCCAAGTGAAAACATAGTTTAATTTAACTAAGAAGTTAAAGTTAATTACTGCAGAATATACATTACCATTTAGGTAACTTTATGACAATTTTTTATTTTTTTACTCAATTAAAATTTTTTTTATTTCCACACGCTAGGCCAGAGGAAGATGATAGGGCACTTGTGAACAATACATCTGGGGCAGATGTGAACAGTTCACGTATGCCCCTCCATGAGCACTATTCCACCTGTTTATGTTTTTCCGAGAAAGCGCTATAAAGAACTGTTTTTAAAAGGAGCACCTTTGCAAAGTTTAAGCCTGGTACACCCTACAGGATGCATGACAGCAAGTCATTTTCTGGAAAAATATGAAACATTTCCAAAATTTTTCTCATTGCAAGAAAGAAAACCCCGTTTTGTTACTTGATAATCATGAGTGCCATGTGAGCCTGGAAGTGCGCGCGAGCACAGCCAGCTGCGTCAAAAAAGGGTCTCTAGATCTGTGGCACGCGATGAACATTTCGATCGTCCGCCATCTTGCTGGTAGTTAAATCGAGCGATGGCAACGGCTGCCCTTTTTTCAGCATTGGGAAAGGGCTGCGCCTCAAAGGGTTATCATCCAGTGGCTGTAGTTTATGTGAAGTGTTTATGGTACCTTCAAAGCAGCTCTAAAAATTGCATTTACTGACTGGTTAGCAACAAATGTAGGAAAAAGAATTTAAATTCATGAAATCCCTGAACTCTGCTACAGCATATTATCAAGTTCTACTTTTCAAAACATATAAGATCAGGGTTTTCTATAACAGGAATTTGGCCCTATTCCAGAAATACTTTTGCTGAATATGATTTCCTTGCTCATATTTTAACAAACCCAAAACCAGAAGGTATTCAAGGTAATTCTGGCCACTGTACTGAAACTAAGGCAGAAAATGTTGATGATCCTTAACAGTAGTGCTACCAGTACTTGTCCCACACCAGAATCAATCCGACCATTTGCAAAAGCCCAAGTAAGCAATTTAAAGAAACGTAAAAGGGGAAATCACGTATCCTAAATGAAACACCTTGAAAAAGATAGACATGAACAAAAGGAAAACGTAAACGAAGGAAAAGTAAAGAAAAAGCAAAAAAAGAGCATTAAATAATAAAGAAAAAGGTCTATATTAAAACTTCTGAAGAACAGGAAGATTTTGTGAAAAATCCAATTTTTATGCATCGAGTCAGATTTTGAATGTAGTTTGAGGGGGAATTCCTGGGATTCGATTCTTTAAATATTGTTTAAGAAATCAATGATATTGTTGAAGTAGAATTTTCTTTAAAAAAAAAAAGACCAAAGTAAATTATGTTGGTCGAATTGAAGAACTAGAATCGGATGAAGCGCAAGTGAAATGTATAGGAAAAGAAATACAGGGTGTGTCACAATTCCCTCCCGGGTTTGGAAGGCTTAAAATATTTATTAATGACTATGTCATTTTATCTCTCACCCCCTTTATTGAAAATTGTCCGAATAATGTGCCCCAAAAATGCGACATAATTTTACATACATTTAAATACTATTAGCTTACAACAGCTTTAATCTATTGTTACAATATTTCGTAGGCTGTAGAATGTGCATCACATGTATTTTTCTATAAATAGGTTACAATCATAAAAATTTCAACATACGGTTTCCAGGCGAAATACACGAAAGATGAAAGATAAAATGACATAGTCAATAAATATCGTTTTAATATGGCAATAATTAAACTAAAAAATTATGGGGGTCTCCCCCTGACGAGGCTCGAACAGCCGAGTTTATATATATATATATTACCAATACAGCAACAAAGTTGACTTTACTGGAGAAAGAAATGTAGTTTTGTTTTATAAATGTTCAATATGTGAACCTTTCGTGATACGGTAGATATTAAGTCTAAAATCAAATTCTTCCCTCCCCACACTCCCTTTAACATGTCGCGATCAATGATAGCAAATGAGGTTATGATCCTTTGGAGTAAATCTTGTAAATCACGTGGCACAGGGGGCAAGAACACACGATCTTTAATGTAACCCAGTTTAAAAAATAGCATGGAGTTAGGTGCGAAGAGCGAGGTGGCCACGGAAGAAAGCGACTGTCGTCATCAGAACCTCGACCAATCTAACGACGAGGAAGCACGTTATTTGTGAATCAAAACTTGTCATGTTTCTTTCTCCAGTAAAGTCAACTTTGTTGCTGTATTGGTAATATGTTATTTTTCATAAGCCTTGCAAACCCGGGAGGGGATTGTGCCATACCCTGTAAATGAGACCTTATTTTTTCCTAAAAATTATGATACAGTATTTGTCCAAAGATATCATATTATAATGAAATTCCTTCACCATGCATATCGGGGTGGAGGGGGGGGGGGGTTACATAACGAGCAGTGTCTTCACTGTTCTTTCCTGTTAAATTAAATCAAAATAATATTCGTTGAATTTTTATTAGGGGCTTTCAATATATTCTGTATCTATAACTCTTAAAGATTTTTCTCTCTTAAATGATGATTGTGTGTGTGTGTGGGATTTTTTTTTATTTTTATTTTTTTTTAACGAATGATGTCATTAAAAATAATAAAATAAGAAATATTTTACGAAAAATTCTCAAAAATTTTTCGTAACATCAGTCAAAGAAAAGGCTATTTAAACTTATGGACATTTTTGTAGTGGGAAACTGATGATATATATATATATATATATATATATATATATGTGTGTGTATATATATATATTGGAAAAATAAAGAAATAAAAATAGTTTTCACATGTACCACCCTCTTCCCATATTACTTCTACACTTATTTTTAGCATCAAAATATTCAATATTTTCATTTGTTGATTACTGAATTATATTACTGATTATGATTTCCTGATGATATTGTAACAGTACTGTTGCTTTTAATTTTTAGTATGTTAATGAGACATCTCTCATAAAAAGAATTAAAATAAAATAAATTCATAAAATTGTTTTGGTTATTACAAGTGAATATACGTGCCAAAAGAGGTTCAAGGTAAGAAAGGCAAAAACAATACAAATCAAAAACTAAGTTTATTTTTATTATTATTTAATTATTTTAATCGCTCTGAGCCAAAAACCAACTGTCACAGATTTCTTTGGGCATAGAAAATAACTACTTCTTATTTAACCTGTTTAGACCTAACTAATTAACTTCTTTATAAATTAAATAATTTTTCTTTTGATAATAAAGGTTAAATTTGCAATTAAAAAAATTAAAAAGATTATTAATCCGAGGAATGCTGGCTTTTCTTTACACGCACAAATCAGGACAAAACAAAATTTTGTTAAATTCGACTAAACATGTTTTTCTGTGCGTATGATAAATTTTTCCTGTCCCCAATCGTGGACGCAGCGTCTGAAAGGGTTAAAAGATTAAATTGCGTTATTACCATTTGGTCGGCAATAAGTATTTATCGGGGTAACGGAAATAATGAACTTGAATAATAATAATAATAATAACAGAATGAAACATCAACCCACAAAAATCAATTCTATAGATCTTTGAAAATAAATAAAATATGGAGAGAACAAACAGCTGTTAAGTAAACAGAGAGGCAGCCACAAATGGTTATTAACAGCTGGTTCCACCACATAATCTTTGAATAAACCAATTCACATTTCAAAGCAATGTGCAGGAAAATTCAAAAAATAACAAAGCAAATTTTAAAACTGCTTACAAATGATAGGCACAGACCAACTACACTCGTAAACACATCGATGAGTATTTGCAGGCCCGTAGCCAGGAAAATTTTTCGGGGGGGGGGGGATATGCGCCTGGAAAATTTTTCGGGGGGGGGGATATGAACTTATATGTGTATAAATAGACGGAATTTTATCACTAATCCAAAAATTTCGGAGGGGATATATCCCGATATCCCCCCCACCCCCTGGCTACGCCCCTGAGTATTTGCAAAACAAAAATGGGACTTAGTCAGTCAACCCGAGATAATTCGAGAAAGTCCAAGAAAACAGATAAACACTACGAGTTATCAGAAGTTCGTGTGATCGGTTTCTCCCTTTTAAAATTTAAATTTCATATTTTACATAATGGTTAATCGATAAAATACTAGTAATATAATTTTAAGAAAAATTTTTAGTATTTTGAGCGCTAAAAAAGGAAAAATAAGCACTGAAAGTTTCTTTTCCCATTCTCTAACCTGAATTAGTCACCAGGGTGGAGAAAGGAAGAAAGTTATGTTTTTCCCCTCGCAAAACAAGCTAAATGGTAACGCACAGGTGGTTTAACAAAAGGGGAAAAAAATAATCCTAGGTTTTTTTTTTCCTTCTTAATTTTACTCTATGGGCTTCTAAACATGAATGAAATTAAAAAAAATTTCGAAACTTCTACTTAAAGGGGGAAACTTCCAGTTATAGAGATGATTTTGTGTTAAAAGAATCGAATTGTTTTGGTATTTCATGAAAACTTCCAGATAAAAGTACATTCTGACACAGTTGGCTTGGCGACACAGCCTGCTTGGTCAGAAACTTCCTTTAGCTCTGTGGCGCCAGACGGACGATTCGAATAACCGCCATGTTGTTGGTAGTTAAATGGATGGATGGCAACGGCTGCACTTTTTCAACATTGGGATCACTTAACCTTTTTTTTCCGATTAGCAGTGAAAACTCGGAAAAAGGTGGTTTCACGAAGCAATCACCATACGTCAAAGGATTAAATCAAAACAAAGCATTTCAAATCAGTTCCAGCATGTTTAAAAAAGGGTAAAACAAACATATTCCACAGTAAAAATTCAAGGACAGCTGAAATTCCAAAGAATAAGATAAACAATGACTGCCTCATTTAATGTATTTTATCAGCCAGCAGATAAAAATAAACTGAATGAAAAGAAAGAACAGCGGTACGAGAGATATATAAAAAGACTTCAATGTGGAGCGGCAATAAAGATTAAACATGATAAAGATAGCATAATCAATAAATGATTTGAGTCACGTTTTTGACAACACGTAAATGGAAATTTCTAAATACGTACTTGGAAAATAAAATCAGTAACACCCAGGAATTTATTGTTATGCACGGCGATTCTAAAAGTTTAATCATGCTATCTATTTAATATTTAACCCTTTGAGGCGCAACCCTTTCCCAATGCTGAAAAAAAGGACAGCCGTTGCCATCGCTCGACTTAACTACCAGCAAGATGGCAGACGATCGAAACGTTCATCGCGTGCCACAGATCTAGAGACCCTTTTTTTGACGCAGCTGGCTGTGCGGCACAGCCAGCTGCGTCAAAAAAAGTCGGGATATATGTCGGGGGGAAAAATGGCGTGAACAAAATAACGCTCTAGTGCTTTTAAAAAAAAGTACCAGTCTAAGGATTATATTAGAGCGATGACTACTTAATTCTGCCTTCGAAACATTTCTGAAAGTTTTGAAAGGTAAAAGTACTTACCACACAGGAGTATGAAAGGCAGGAAGAGCCGAAACAAGCAAAATATTGCCACTTTCTTCACATCCATTTTGGTGCCTCCACTCCGTGCTCGCTGTTAAGAGCTACGGCCAAGACATCTGAAACAAAAGACAAACCACGTCAAGAACATCGAATATAAAAAAAACTTCCAACATACGTTTCATTTTTACTAATACTACTACTGCATGGTCAATAATTAACCCTCTCGTCTACTTTATGAATGTCATTTGAGGGCATTAAAATGATTACAGAAATTGCTCCTAGATGGCAGTACCTAGTTTTATTTTAACAAAACTGACAAATGTTCCATGTTTTTAGGTTTTAAAACGGTAGCTACTTAAATGCTTTTTAAAACATAACTTATTGCATAAAAATATAAAACAAATATTAGAAAAAAAAATAATAATGACTTTTAATGTAAACACCATGCAGCTCCGTAAGAAGTAGAAAGGGCGACTTCATGGCATTTTATATGCACACCAAATAGTAGAAAAATTCTTCCTTTTCAATATTTTTGCCATAATTTGGTGGTGAGAAAGTTAAAGCAAATATGACATCACAAAAGCATTTCATTCAGATACTGAAACCGGACAGAAATTAATAATTTTAAACAAAAAAATGTTCAGTGCTTCTAAAGTAAACTATCACCTTAGTTGCATGTTTCTGATTAAGATAAAACAGTCCGCCGTTCGAGACTGGTTGGACAATGCCTTGTGGTGGTTCACTTGGAAAATGCTACCACTTCACTGTAATGTATTGGTAATTTTTTGAGTGGCCCTGTAGAACTATAAAAGATAAAATTACTACTTACGATGGAGAACACTATTTTGTAATCCTTAACAACATATAACAATTTCGTTTTATTTGAAATAAAACGAATGTTCCTAAAATATGTTGCAAACAATGACTGACACGACAGCGTAGCAATATATTAGAATTCTTTTGGGTGCTCCTGTAAACGAATTAAACAGGCTACTTACACCAAATAGTGCACATGGTACAGTACATAGGAATAACCAACATAAATTTCGTAGTAAACGATAGGTATTTACGGCAGTCGGGATGAACAAATAGACAAACAGAAATCATCTATACTTTTTAACTTTGTTGGAAAGTGACGGGTTTGACGCAAAAAGGAATTTGCTCTAACTATTCGAACTTCACGGGAAATAGTAAAAAAAAAAAAAAATGTTTGAGGATTCAATACAAACTAACGAGACAGACAGCATCATTTCGTGATTAGCACAGGAATTAACAGTTGGCGCTTTATCCTTTTGGTACCAAACAAAGGTGGGTTTTAACTGCAAGATAAGTACATATGACTCCAAATTCCCAAAGAACATAGCTACCTCCTTTTTTTGCAGCAAAAATCCCTTCAACCCTTCAACAAGTAAAAAAAAGAAAAAAAAGTTAAGTTGATTTTGGCCACCTACGTGTTCAGTACACGATCTGGCTTGTTTAGTGTTATGTCAAACTACAAGAGGGGCATCTGGCTACAGGGGAGGGGGAGGCCGTACCAGTGGCGGATTAATGCAAGTTTGTCGGGGGAAGGGGGGGGCGGTGATTTAGAAGATTTACTTCCATAAAATGGATGTATGTGTCAAATAGGATCTTTTACATTAATTTCTTTTTTCTCGGGGGTGCGGTCGCCCCCCTCCGCCCTTGGGCCGTACCGAGAAAAATTTTCAAGGGGAACCAAAAGATGAAAAAGGCTGAATTTTTCACAAAAAGACTTGATCAATATTATTTTCTTAATTATAAATTTCGGGGGGACCAGACCCCCCTGGGTACGACCTTGGGGCGCGGTGCCTTGGACGGAGGACTTGGGAAACCGCCCAAAACTATAGTTGTAAAATAGGAATTCGGGCAGGCTTTACTTTAGGAAGTGGGGGGGGAGTAATAATGTGTGAACATAATATTGAAATTGTTGTTCTGAGGAGGAGTTTTCGAAAATTAATTTTTCTGATATTTGGTAGGGGAAGATAAAGGATGGGTCGATTTTTTATGACAATGTATTTTGGAATGTACAGATGTTTTCTTTTGACGTAGTATCCTAAATTATAAGAATTAAAATAAAACATTTCCGGGGGCGATATTATTTTTTAAAAAGTCTTCCAATCTGTCTCAAAACAATAAGTAAGTGGAAGGATGCAATGCGCCACGTGAAATTACGTATACAAACATATGGGCCAAGTGAAATTACCGAATGCTCCAAGTTTGGCGCATGCACGACGATTTGGCCACCCATGCTGCACACTTACTTCAAACATTTGCCATTCATAAGTGGAACCTTTTGTGTTTCTCAGTAAAAGCTGAAAAGACAGCACAGTTATACAAAGAATAAAACATTCGAAATAGAACCGAAAAGTAATCTTCATCATAAAAGAATCACGCTTAATGCCGGTTTAAATTCCTATTAGAACTGCCGGCTTCTTTGATGTCGTACAAGAACAGATTAAAGGAGAAGGGGTCGCAAAGGGGGCGACCACCCCTCCGAGAAAAAAGAAATTAATGCAAAAGATCCTGGTTTACTTCCATAAAATGGATGTATATGTGAATTTTCCAACTAGCCACCCTCACCACAAAATCTCATTAATCCGACACTGATGTCGTACGATATGAAATTGTCTCTAAGCTTAATTTAAATTGAAGACATTTATGTGCTGAAAGAACTGAAACTATTTTAATGTGCAGAAAGAATGGTGAAAATTTCGTCAAATATCAACCACGATACGATAAGGTATATAACGGAGACATTACATAAAATCCTCTACGCAGGTCAATCGCCGACAGTTGTGTAATCTGATAAAACTAGAGAGCAGTTTTTCAACAAACGGAATTCTTATCTTTGCAATGACAGTTCAGTTTGAAAGCATTTGCTTTCGGAACTAATGGGCACAAATTTCGACTTAAAAATTACTCATCTTGCCGACCAGGAAGACAATAAAAAGCAACTGACACAAAACAGACAGAATGCGTAAGAAACGCTTATGTTGGGGGGAGCAAACAATGATTATTTGCGACATTATTATTTCCAAAAGGGAAGTTTTTTTTTTTTCTTTCTTTGAACTACAGCCTTGTTTTTTTTTTTTTTTTTCCCCCAGTGGATAGTGCTGAAATAATAGAAATTCGTGCATTTTTTAATGATTTAGTAAAAGAACTGTGTTACATAATGTAAACAGTACTTTTGAAATACAGGTTTTAATGACTAGCAATTATTGGAGATCTGTGATAAACGTATTGTTGCCGAAATATCTGCTATTCCTGGGTTCGTCGTTCTAATGTTCAGATGGTGTAGAAAATTCTAATAAAGAGTCCACTTGTCAAGATGGAAAACGAACGTTATTGCTTCTAGAACTTCGTCGAACAATCAGCTGTACAAGATTCATAAGCACAATCAAACAGTAACGTGCTTTTAACAGTCGGCTTAGATCAGAAGCTCTCAAAAATGCTGTATTTCTCACACAAGATAAAACACTTCCACAGGCAAAAATTCAGTGGAAATACAGGAGATATCGCAAGCAATCCCTCAAGACTCATTTATAAAGAATTTACACACAGAACTTTAAAAACAGCTTCGGAAAGCAAGCGGAAACAGCGCTTCTATAGCACTATCAATTCACAGAGCAAAGCAAGCTTAACTCACTCAGAGAGCTCGATTCACACACTACGGGAGCTGAACTCACACTGAACCGGGGCCTCTGAATGCTTGTATTTAAAGGCAACGCAGAAGCTCCAAGAAACTTCCAGAATAGTCTATTTCTCGAAGATTCCACATAAGGCGGGAATTTTGATTACGTCATAGAAGAGAAATATTGAGCTATTATGCATTGTAATGCATAAAAAGTATCTTTACAAGCCCCATTGGTAAAATCGCGCCCAATGACTAAAATGTCGCCAACTCTAATTTGGCGCCAACAATAAGTCCCTAAAAGTAAAGTTACTGAAGGCCTACGACCAATATTTCTCGAGATTTCTAGAACCCCCATCAATGGGGAAACCAAAACCTCTTTATCTCCGGTTCTAGTTGACCGATTTTGATGCAACAAAAAGCAAAATTTAACTATATGACGCTTAGAATACGAATTTAGAACTATTTTAAACCCCAGAACAGCGGGTTGCCCCAAAAATTCGTAACAGTATGCCAAGGATAGAAAAGCAAGCTTTGAAGTTAAATTTGTAGGAAACATACGAAGGGAAGAAAGCAACCATCACTAATATGCGCTAGAATTGATCAATTAAGAAACATTTAAAATAAATTTTTAAAAAAGATGAAGTGAAACAAGCTCTAATATTCGAAAATCAAGCACCCTATAAACTGCCTTTAATATTAGTATAATAGTTACGCTGATCCCTGACTCACGGGTTAGGACCCCTTAGAAAGACCACCCCGAAGGGCACCCTCCCATAGGCCTAGATCCCACGTGTACATCAAATCACGTTCATCATCATGTTCGGTCAAATCCCTATATCTCTACTGTACAGAACAATACTGTACCCTGCGTTTCGGACGATTAACGAAAAATCTGGTGTTGCGGGGAGAGAAATTCGCGTTAGCTCTCTCATAAGATACTTGTGGAAAGCTCGCGTAATATCCCATTTGCGTTAAGACAAATCGCGTCGTAGCGCTAGTCCACTGTGTTAAAAAAACTTGCTCAATACAGAGAAGGCCACTTATTATCGATGGCATCGTCTCTTCCGGAATGTTACAAAGCTAAAACGAAGAAGAATGTAGAATTTCTGACGTCAGTAGGAAGAAAGAGTTACTTGCAGAATGATATTGTGTCGACTTTAAAACTGATATGAAGTTCATGGATAAAGGACGAAAATATCTTCGCGCCAAAGATTCTCAATAACAAACCTAGATCGATGTAGAAAAAAAAAAAAAAAAAACCTTAAACAACAGAACCGCGCTGACATCGTCTTAATATAAACTCAAATTCAGACCATGACTGACAAATTTCCCGGCCCAAGATTATGGTGTAATGCTTATATCCGGCGGGTGTAATTCCGGTCTCGAATGTTTTAACTGTGCAACGGAAAGAAAAAGAAAAAGTGCATCCAGCTAATCTACGAGTGTAATGAGCATAAATTAATGCAGCTTTTATTTTTTTTACTTTATTTGTATTGTTCAACTCACTCTTTTCTTTTTGCTAATTCTACACCCTTCCTCATTCAATTTTTATTATCTGTATAGTTTCTTCAAATTTTTATTCTTCCAAATGGCAACTTCTATTCGATCTCATTTTTTATTTACTTTTTTTTTTTCTCTCACACTTTCAACGTGGGCGGAAAGTGAAATTCTTTTAAGCTGTAGAAGGGTGGACACTACGTACTACCTGTAACGGGATATACCGTTCCATTTTAAACAAATGCATTCCATATAATCGATTTTGTAAAATTCATTCGAACGCTCATCGCATAGCATCCGAATAGAACATGACATTCGAAATCTCGAATGGAAAACGCCAATATGTTCGAACAGTGGCAATCGCGAATACTATTCGAACAGTAAAAATCGGGAATATTCGCTATTCCATTAATCGATCATTCTTTTCGAATAGTAATAATCAATTATAAAATTCATTCGAATGTTAGATGACTTTGTTGCTTATCCAAAAAATGATGGGATATTACTGTAAAACAGCAATAAATGAACAACACGAATGCACGAGAAAGTGTGTAAAAAAGTTTACATGTGAACACTGAATATGCTATTGTCCAAAAAGTGAAAAGAAATGAAATAAGTTCAAGTTGTCCTTTCTGTTGAAAAATTACCGCCCTTTTGAATTTTCCCCCTTCTAAAAAAACAGCATATTTCACCACAAAAAATAAAACGATTTTTTTTAAAAAAACACTAATTATGCTAATACATTTCTCATTTCCTGTCATATTTCCTGTTCCACAACACAGCCTTGCTGCTCTATAAAACAGAGATATTTTTCTCCCAGTGCCAAACCTTCATTAAATGTTATTTTATCAATTTTTTGAGCATCATTAAAGTCTGTATCTTATGACAATACTAAACTGTCAATTATGCCACTGTCAATAATCTGAAGGTTATAAATGCAGTTCAGAAATTGTACAATATCATTTTCTTCAAGTGGGAATTGTTTTATATAGTTTTACATCGTGGTTATTCTGCAATCAGGTTTCTTTGTTAACAGTGGCCAGACAATGCGGATTTTGGATGGGTTGATTTCAAACTGTTGAAACACCAAAATTCCATGATGTTTGGGGCATAACTTCCTGGATCACTATTAGAATTGAAGAGCATAGGGTCACCTAAATCAGAACTGCTGCTATTAAGTGAAAATTTTGTATCTGTATGTCCCATTGTCACCGCTCATCGAATGAAGATTTTTTGAAACCCATACCAGCTTCGTAGTGTGTTCATGTGTCAACCTAATTCTGTTTTTTTTTTTTTTTTTTTTTGTTGTTTGTTTGTTGTTGTTGATAGGCAACTTTAAATTGTTTTAACATGAATCAGCTGTTGGGGAAATATTCAAAATTCCGACAGCAAACCCTAGATAGTTCTCTTGTACTGCAGTAACTTTTCCACCTAGTCGTTGGAGATATTTTACTGCCAGCTTTCCAAATATTGTGAAAAGAAGTTCTGAAAAGTTTGAATATGTCCTATGAAATATTTACTAAAAAATGATCTTTTTCACCTTGAAAATTTTCCGAAAAAACAGAAAAAATTCTGAAAAACTTTCCATTTTAGAAAATTTGCCATGGAAAGTTTGCTTTCCCACCTCTAACGAGAAGTACTGCTAGAATATCCCTGGCGAAATTGTAAAACAGTTTTAGAAGGCGATTTTAATACAGATTTCTATTCCAAAGATGTGTTTTATGGCACAAGGAAAAAAAATACTTCACACTCATGAATAATGATACACTTTCCAACTTAATGGAATAAAGAAGAAAAATAGGGACGACGCATGGATTATGATAAGCTTTTAATATATAGCACTTAAATGCATATTCAAAATATAAAAGTGTCTCATTTTTTTACCCCTTTACATAGGAGCAGTTTAATCTTACATCAAATAAAACAATAATTTTAAGTCAATTCTAACTTATGCCAACAAAGAAAGATTTTAGTTTAGTTACTTTTTATAAAATTTAATTAAATAATTAATACTTATTAATTAATTAATGCAGGGCCTCTTGTGAAGCAAGAGTCGATACCGTTAATCCAGTTTAATTTATTGTTTTCATTTATTTTTAATCCCACGTAACAGGATCTAAAATTAATTAAATTTAATTAATGAATTAATATTTGAAAAAACTGTGTTAACATCAAGTGTCATCCACTACAAGCATTAAAAAAATGTATTTGAACTTGAGTGGATGAATAAAAAGTATTTTATTAACAATTGAAAGTTTGAACAAGATATATAAATAAATAGAATGTGAAATAATAGTAGGAATTGGGAAAAAAAAAAAAAAAAAAAAAAAAAAAGGCGTGCGTGTCTAAAACAATCCCACTACGATTCTATAAATCATCTCAATAAATTATTTAATATCATTTAACATCAGTATAATTCAACTCAATTAAAATAACCCAAACACAATAATGTGTCCTACGAAAAGCACAGCAAGTAACGAAAACTATATTTCATTAACGGTTTGAATCACGACAAATCGGGGCTGAAACATTCAGACAGCGGCGCAACAGCGTACGTAAAACGTGTAATGGAGTTAATAAAAAAATCGTCATCTTTTCAGGGCATGTTTTTATCTGTGCATTAAGTATGATTCATGAAACTCTGGATGGTCATAAACCCTGCATTACGCAATAAGGATTAATAAAGCACTGGCAGAAAAAAAATACCTCTTTGGTTTTTAAACACTTTCCAACAATGGGAAAAATAATTTATGTTTTTCTGTGATGGAGGACGTGCGAGAGAAAGAAAAGTAGTGACTATACAAAGTAACATTTATGTACAGGGTATATCAGGAAGGACTCTTAACTTTGAAAATATATAACTCAAAAACGGTGGTTGATAAAAGCATGAAACCTGCGATATTTTTACGGAAAAAAACATTTAAAGTACTGGTGTTAAACGATAAAATAAATAAAAACTCTGTATAAAAAACACACACTTTATGTGTGTTTTTTATACTAAGTTTTTATTTATTTTATTTGCGATATTTTTATAAAAAAAAAAAAATTAAGAATTTGATACACAAGCAGCAGAACTTTAGTTACAAATTGCACCGATAGATGGCACAATAAGCGTTAATTCGGATCCAAGAATTCTTATTTGTCGCACACGTGACAACTTCATTGCTCAAAACTTACCATTTGGGATGCAATCCAGGGTTGTAATGATTTCGCCCAACCCGAAAAAACCCAAGAGAAAGCCTAACTTTTTTTT
The DNA here is from genome assembly GCA_038373885.1 of Cheiracanthium punctorium. Classification (NCBI taxonomy): domain Eukaryota; kingdom Metazoa; phylum Arthropoda; class Arachnida; order Araneae; family Cheiracanthiidae; genus Cheiracanthium; species Cheiracanthium punctorium. Next base: position 84,213 of record JAWZYV010014734.1, on the reverse strand, counting down.
TTCAAAATAACTAATTACAGAAAATAAATAAAAACTTTGTGAAAAATCAAGCATAAAATGTTACTTGTACCACGATACGATGGTTTCGACCAAAAACTCTTTCGGTCTTCCTCATTACTGAGGAACTCATTACAGAGGACTGAGGAATACCGAATATATTGGCTTAGCGTACCTCACTTTTAAGGACTTATTTTTGGCACAAATTTGGAGAAATTTCGCCACAAATGCCGACATTTCGGACATTTGGCGCGATTTTACCAAAGGAGCCTGTAATGTTTGTTTCCCTGCCTCAATATGACTTCCTCATTACAGAGGACTGAGGAAGACCGAAAGAATTTTTGGTCGAAACGATCGTATCGGGGTATGATCGGGGTTTCAAGTAATATTTTATGTGTGCGTCACATTTATTTATTTATCTTTTAACACCAGTATTTTGAGTGTTTTTTTTCCCCAACTAATTACATAGCTAATACAACTCTTAATATCAGTACACCACTTGTATAATTTGTAAACAGCCCCCCCCCCTAAAACTATTACCCAGGAGGGGGGGGGGAAGAAATCGGAAAGAATTTTCCTAGAGGAAATTTTTATTGCCTACCTGTTACGCCTGTATTATCTCGTTCTTTTGTATGCTAATTTATATTAATACCATTAAACCATTTCTCAAACTGCTTGATGTGCCACTTTCATTTGGGCTACCCTTATAGAAATCTTGAGAAATATTGGTGCTAAGGCTTAGCTGACCTCACTTTAAAAAACTTATTTTTGGCACAATTTGGAGAACTGTCGCCAAGCTTGGCGACATTTCGGACATTAGGCGCGATTTTACCAAAAGAGCCTGTAATGTTTGTTTCCCTGCCTCAATATTACGCAATAGCCTAGGGATTCACTTTATTCCCATGACGTAATCAAAACTCGCGCTTTATGGGGATCCTTCGAGAAATGGCTCTTTCTTTAAATTTCGCCTGACCTCTGCGACATCTATAAATAGCAGGCAGGATAGACTGAAGAGTTAGTTGACTTCGAACGCTGGTTCAGTTCGTTGCATTAGCCTGAGAATTGTGCTACTATAAGCGATATTTTGCTTGTTTTTTAAGTACTCTGTGTGGATTCTTCATGACTGAGATTCTCATGCTGAGACATGAGGGACTGTTAACGATATCCCTCGTAAGTTTCAACTGAATTTTTGCCTGTGAAAGTGTTTTATTTTGTGTGAGTAATACAGCATCTGAGAAAGGTTTTTAAATGAGCGGACTGCCATATGCAAGTTACTGGCCATATGCAAGTTAAGGTGTCTGTGAATTATGTACAGCTAATTTTGCTTGACGTAGAAATAATAAATTTGTGTTTCATCCTCAAAAGTGGACATTTCACTAGAATCTTCTACATACACTGGACTTCACGACGAATCCATGAATTAAGCAGAGTTTCCTGCAACAATATACATACCGGGTGTCCAGAAAAGGACTCCCTGATTTCAAAATTAAATATCTCGAAAACAAAGATCGATAGACTAATGCAGTAAACGGTATGTTTATTGTGAAAGCTGTAAGAATTTTATACAGCAGTTTGAAATAATAGTTACAAAAGCTGCTAACAGATGGCGCTGTAATCGCCATACGTAATGCCTAGTATAAATAGTGATCCGAAGCCCAGAGCGATCAGTTCCACTATTGAAGCGTGAAAGGAGGTTAACGTACCGAAGGAAGAGCTTAAAACAATGTACTCCATTGAACAACGCGTTTTTCTGGTGTTAAGAGTACCACAGGTTAAAAGAGAGTCCTACGACAACAAGGCGCAGTTTTCAAGCACGACTTAATGTTCCAAAAGGACCCGATACGAAAACCATTCGTACGCTCTTCGCCAAATTTCAACGAACAGGCAGCGTAACTGATGATCTAGTGGGGAATGTTGGCCGCAAGCAAACTGCAGTTGCGCCTGCAAATGTCGCCACAATTTCTGGAATTATTCAGAAAAATCCAATGTCATCCGTCCGTAGAATTGCATCTGAGACTGGTTTGAAGCGTTCCAGCACGCATAAAATACTGAGAAAGAGCCTACACATGTTTCCATTCAAAATTCAAACTCACCAGGCCATACCCGTACGAGCTGTGCAACAAAGGGTTGACTTTGATAATCAGATGCTCACAATGATTGATATTGAAGGATTTGATGTTGGCTGCATCTAGTTTACAGATGAAGCACACTTTCACCTGAATGGATTCGTGAATAAACGGAACTGGCGATTTTGGGGTTCCGAAAATCCATATTGGTGTGAAGCGAAACCCCTGTATTCTCCTAAAGTTACTGTGTGGGCTGCAGTATGCAGCAGAGTCATTATTGACTCTTTTTTCATTCGAGAAACGGTCACTAGTTAACGTTACGTTGCAATTTTGGAACAATTTGTCGCCACACAGCAAGTGTTAGAGGATCGACCACGTACTGAATGGTTTATGCAAGATGGAGCCCGACCACATCGTACCGAACAAGTATTTCGCTTTCTTGGTGAATACTTCGGGAATCGAGTCATTGCTTTAGAATATCCCAAATTTACTGGTGCAGGCATGGATTACCTCCATATTCGCCGGATTTGACTCCCTGTGACTATTTTTTGTGGGGCACATTGAAAGATATTGTCTACCCGAAGCATCCCGCCACGCTGGACGAGCTTCAATCGGCGATCTGTGTGGCATGTGAATCCATTTCTGTTGAGACACTACGAAATGTGATGGCAAATTTCATTCTCCGTTTGCGCCACCTCTGTAGTGCCAATGGTGAACATTTTGAAAACATTGTGATGTGATTTTTTGCAAAGAATGTTTTCATACGATTATTTCATTTATGTATGCTGATAATGAGCTGTACAGCGTACAGCGCCATCTGTTAGCAGTTTTTGTAACTATTATTTCAAACTGCTGTATAAAATTCTTACAGCTTTCACAATAAACATACCGTTTACTGCATTCCTCTATCGATCTTTGTTTTCGAGATATTTAATTTTGAAATCAGGGAGTCCTTTTCTGGACACCCGGTATCTCCATAGAAAAAAATAATAAAACAACCAATTTTTTCATGGTGGAAAAAGTATTTTTCAATATACCCCGCCCCCCTTTCCCTCTACCTGACCTTATTTTTCATAGCCAAATCCTGTCTTTTTTTCCCAGGGAAAAAAAAAAGTGCATTATAATGCGCATAACTTTTAATACACTCCATTGCAAATATTAAATCTGAAATAATTCCTGCCTTTTCTTCCCCCTACCCCCACCCGTTTGGCAGTGAAACCTTCCTGTCAGTTAAGTTCTTTCATGCATTCCCCCTGGCAGTGTCGTCTCCGGTGAGCACGCAAGTTCACAAAGCAGAGAGCGTATAACCACAGGATAATGGATTGTGGACAGGTACGCCTTCTTCTGTAGTAACGCGAGCTTTGTAAAAACACGAAAAAAAGGGGGGGGCTACAGCAGGAAACAGTATCCGCCTTAATAATCGATTTCAGGCCTTCGTCACGTCACATGACGATTTTCTTTGGATAGGAACCTTCTGTAAATCTACCCAGGAACCAAAAGTCACGGAGAATATGAATAATTTATTTGAAATTTGATGTATAAATATGTATAGAGGGCGACTAGAAATATTTTTGAAATGCGCCCCCCCCCCTTTCCAGTGGTAAAGTCTTAACCCTTTAACGCGCGGTGTTCCCGCTCTGGGAACACCAAATTCTAACGTTTCGACTGTTCCCAGTCACGAAGAATAGATTTGATTTCTATAAAATAGTTGCTGGTGACATAGTTCCACGAGAATCCTTTACTTTTTAGCACGTCATTTCCCGTAAAAAAATGGTCACGATTATTTTTAACAGCACTGACATCTGCTGAAAAATGGAAGAATGCAAGAACAGCTGGATAGATTGTACAATGCTGAAAAAAAGGGCAGCCGTTGCCTTCGCTCGACTTAACTACCAGCAAGATGGTGGGCGATCGAAACGTTCATCACGTGCCACAGATCTAGAGACCGTTTTTTGACGACAGTTGGCTGTGCGGCCACAGCCAGCTGCCGTGACAACTGTCATAAAAGTGCCTATTTTTTTAATCAAGAAAATTATACAAAAATAACTGCATGTACAATATTTGTAATCATTTTAAAGTTTTAAACATTTTTTATCTGAAAGGAAAAAAAAAGTGAAATTTCTAGGAAAAACCAACATTTAGGATTATTGTATTTGAATGTGTGTTTTGTAGTAAGCACGAAATAATTAAATATATATGTTTTAAACACTAAAGGAAAATTTCATTAAACTTAGTTCATAAAATAAATAAATATTTGTAAAGTTTTCTTTAAACATAAAAAAGTTACCGAAGATTGCAAAATACATATCACAAATATGCGTATTTGACTAGTGCTACCATCTATTTAGAAATAAACAATCTCCAATTAAGTTTTTAAAAAGTCTGGTACAGCCATCAGTTGTATAAAATGAGGTATAAAAAAATCCGTGTATATTAATAGAAATTTTCCAATCTCAGGGATGTGCGAGCTGAAATTAAATTTTGGAGCAATTTGTGGAGCAAGAAAAAAAAATATTTTTGGTGCAAGAAAAACAGATTTCTGGAGCAATTTGGAGCACAAAAGTCACTTTTGGAGCACAAGAATGTCAATTTTGAAACACAAAATATTTTTGGAGGGAAAGGGAAAAGTCATTAAAGAATGCCTATTTAAAAAATGAAAATTAAGGAGGTTCTTAAAAACTCTTAGCTAATAGCTAAAACAAGTTTTTTTTTTGGGGGGGGTGAGGGAGTCAGAAGCTTATGAAATAAATAAAATAATCCAGTTATTTTATACATTTCTATGCAAAATATATATTCTAAACCCAAAATACAATATTTAGTAAACTATATTAACTACTATCAGCGTCTTATAAAAAGTTTGGTAATACCAATTTATATAAAACTAAATTTAAAACAGGGGTCAATTTTTACTCTTAAGGCATTGGAGGTTTATACAAAGGGATGCCAAAGAAAAAAATATTCCTTTTTAAGATCAAAAAAGAAAGATTGAAATTAGAATGCTTAGAATGTGTGATGATTTTTGTAAAAATTCGGAAGATTTACTAACATTTTCAACGTTTATGGAAAAAAAAAAAAAATGTAGCAGTTTTGCTGAATTCGGAGCAAAAATGTCCAAAAAGATATTTTTGAAGATCAGGATTGATTCGGCACAATTTGGAGCAATTGGAGGAGCTGGCACAACCCTGCAATCTTTCTAGCGAATAACATATAAACACTATTGCCCGGAAATATCAGGGGCATGAGAAATAGAGGGAGTAGCCCGTGATCTTGACGAAAACGAGAAGAAAAGGGGGGTTAAGATAAGTGGGGGGATGCTCATTTTTGGGTGAATTTAACTTCAGTATGTGTAGTATTTGGTTAAGTATAATTACCGTTAAGAACAGAAAAAGTAACTGAATTATTTTTAGTTATTCATTAATGGATCAGAGCTGAAGCGGTAAGACTCATCTTGTCATTAACCCTTTGAGGCGCAACCCTTTCCCAATGCTGAAAAAAGGGCAGCCGTTGCCATCGCTCGACTTAACTACCAGCAAGATGGCGGACGATCGAAACGTTCATCGCGTGCCACAGATCTAGAGACCCTTTTTTTGACGACAGCTGGCTCAGCATTGGGCAGCTATCCAGCTGTTCTCGCATTCTTCCATTTTTCAGAAGGTGTCAGTGCTGTTAAAAATAATCATGAGAATTTTTTTTACGGGAAATGACGTGCTAAAAAGTAAAGGATTCTCGTGGAGCTATGTCACCCGCAACTATTTTTTAGAAATCGAATCTATTCTTCGTGACTGGTATTCTTCGTGAAACGTCAGAGTTTGGTGTTGCCAGAGCGGCAACACTGCGCGTTAAAGGGTTAACTAAAGCAGACTTGAGATTCTCCTCCCCTCCCCCCATCCCCAATCATTTGGGAAAACACCAAGAGCGTTTCGCACGATGACATGTGTTCACAGTAAAATTTCAACGTAACGAGCTTGCTTTAACGAATTATCCAGAATTACGAAAATGGATTTTCCGTTCTCTAAAATTTGTTATATCGAGATTTTACTTTATTTCTTAAGAAGAAATGTTTACATTATTTAGCCGTTACAAAGGGATTGTAAGCAAGTCTACTTAAAACTACTACTGACTACTACTGGCTGTGCGCGAGCACAGCCAGCTGTCGTCAAAAAAGGGTCTCTAGATCTGTGGCACGCGGTGCACGTTTCGATCGTCCGCCATCTTGCCGGTAGTTAAGTCGAACGATGGCAACGGCTGCCCTTTTTTCAGCATTGGGAAAGGGTTGCGCCTCAAAGGGTTAAGGCATTAGTTCTAGTCACGCTTGCATAGTTTCTACAACCAGCAAAAAAAGACCGGAAGACGTAATACTCACTACACACACACCGTACTTGGATAAATAGTCACCTACACAATGGAATCACGATTAGATTATATATATATCTCTATTCTGCGAGCCATTATCTCATGGAAGTGTGCCAGTGTTTCCACTCCAGCACAAAAGGCATAAAAAAATATAGATATATGTATGTACAAATGAAGTGTCGGAAAATCAATAAGATATCAGAAAGACGTCGGCAGGAACTCGTGTATCGCACTAATAGGGGTAGAAAGCTCTGACATGATATCAGCCCAAGTTTTGTAATGATCAAATAGCTGAGCAAGTATATGCCAGGTAGTTCCTATCCTCCCCCCTTATAAAAAGATAGTGCCGTCTGATAAGACGAGATAAAGAATTAAAAAGAAAAAAAAAGGGGAGAAGACGAGTTTCCTAATTTCTTTACGCTGTGCAATAGATGATATGGGAAAAAAGGTATAAAAACTTTATTCGGGATAATTATCTGTCAAGGTTTCGGAAGGTCCTTCTTTTAACTTTTCCCTAAAAAGTAAGAAATGTAGATCTTATTTCATTGGCGTAGCCAAGGAGGGGCGACCTCCAAAATCAGGAACTCGGAAAGCTTTAGATTGAATTTCTAAGTAAAAGATGAAAATAGTAGTTATTATCGTTTCCATGTTTTATTTAGAAATCTGATTAACCCTTTGAGGCGCAACCCTTTCCCAATGCTGAAAAAAGGGGCAGCCGTTGCCATCGCTCGACTTAACTACCAGCAAGATGGCGGACGACCGAAACGTTCAACGCGTGCCACAGACCTAGAGACCCTTTTTTGACGACAGCTGGCTGTGCGGCACAGCCAGCTGTCGTCAAAAAAGGGTCTCTAGGTCTGTGGCACGCGATGAACGTTTCGGTCGTCCGCCATCTTGCTGGTAGTTAAGTCGAGCTCGAGCGATGGCAACGGCTGCTTTTTTTACAGCATTGGGCAATCTATCCAGCTGTTCTCACATTCTTCCATTTTTCAGCAGATGTCAGTGCTGTTTAAAAATAATCGTGAAATTTTTTTACGGGAAATGACGTGGTAAAAAGTAAAGGAATTCTCGTGGAGCTATGTCACCCGCAACTATTTTTATAGAAATCAAATCTATTCTTCGTGACTGGCAACAGTCAAAATGTCTGAGTTTGGTGTTCCCAGGGCGGGAACACTGAGCAATAAAGGGTTAATATAAAATAAACTCAATTTTCTTTTTTTGTTAGTTGTTCTCTCACATTTTTACACTTTTTCCATATACAAAAATTCATATCATATGTGTATACAAAGAAGAATGTTATTGCCATATTCCGAATAATAATATAAAAATAATTTTAAAAAAATCAGAATCATTACGTTACATAATTGAAAGTCTATATGCAACTACCGCAGTCAATAATTCCAATCACGTATTCTTTCGCCAGGCAATCTCGTTGATCTGGATTTTATTTTATTCTATTCATTTATTTATCTGGCAATATGAGGTAAGCATCGAACGTATTTCGATTCCAATAAGTAATTTCGTGGAAAGTAAATATCAGAAATGACAACTGTTGTGGGTTAGCTTAATTTTCTTATGATGTTTATTCCTGATTTACCATTATTTGTTACGAGGTTATAACGATTATCGTGTTTAACGTTTTATCTACCGAATCAAGAACTGCCAAGAATATCAATCTGAAACTGTTTCTTCAAACAAACCTGAAGAAGTCGAGTAATACTTTGACTAACACACTTTTTGAAAATCTAATTCTTTAATCGTAAAAATCAACGTCTGAAAATTCACTAATGCTCACGCTTTTTTCCCCCCGTTGGCTTGATATGATTAAAAAATGAGCGGAAAGTTATCCATTTAAAACAATCTTATTGTAGTAGAACAGGCAGTCATGGTGTAAACTGATTAATGAAGTATTTGGTAGTGATTTTTCAAAGAAATGGTTATAGTAAATGAATAAAATGTTTTCAAAACAGCTTTATTTTAACCACTACCGTAAACTCGTACCGTCAGCAGATAAAGCGTAGTTATATACACTGCCAAACATTAGGGTTATTTTCACTAGGGATGCAACGGATATCCGGCAAACATACTGCATCCGGCCAATATGCCGGATAATTGGCAGTAGCCGGATATTACAAATATCCGGTAGTACATCCTGCCTAAAATTACATACAGAGAAATAACATAAATAAACATAATAAATGAATAAATCCAAAAAATTGCAATAATAAAAAATGCGAATAAACAAAGTTTGGAGAAAATATTTTGATTTCAATACTTTTTTGAATGTATTTTTATCATGTATAGAAAATGGAGAAAAAAAATTGAGTACTTCTATCTTTTTTTTTTTTTTTTTTTTTTTAATAGGAGTAAATTATTACTGGAAGAAATTATTGTACAAAAACACTGTTTTTGTAAGGATTTGGTTACCGTTTTTTCCACCATAAATTGACCCTGCTTATGAGAATAGTGTACATGTTGTAGTACTGCTGGATAGTGAGAAAATGCCCCCCCCCCCATTTTGATTAAGTAAGGAAATTTGTTACATTGACTTTCCAAAAGTTGAATGGAGATATCTTTCTTTCAAAATCTGATCTTTTAAAATATTTATCTAACTCTTGAGGGAGAACATCCATGACATTGTTATTTGTATGACTTTAATTGCAGTAAAATTGATACTAAATACATGGAAACAATCCCAAACGGATTGGATTTCGGATTTTTGAATTAAATGATTTGAAACTAATGATAAAATTTAAAGAAAAGAGTAATAAAGAAAACCAAAAAGGAGAAAACATACTGCTGCTGGATAACCGGATATTCGGTATCCAGCCAAATTGATACCCGTTGCATCACTAATTTTCACAAGATTTCGTTTAATTATGTTTGTGTGATTATGGCAACGCTACGCTAGGGCGATGCCTTAGTAGGAGGACTTTCTAAAGGGTTCTAACGCGTATGCACGTTACATCTGGAGAAAACCTGCCAAAACGCCATACCGTTAGATCGGTAGCCGCGCGATGGGACCCGAACCCTGGACCTTCACACTTCGGCCGTCTACCATTTTTAGTGACATAACCACTGTGGCATGGTAAGGTGATTTCGATTAATTATAAATATCACTTTTACACAAAAAATAAGATACAGAGTCTGGATAGTTAGAGTTTCCCATAAACCCGAGTTAGTGAAAAAAATCAGTTTAGCTCCCAAATTATGGCCAACACATACAAAACACGTGAAAGAAATATTTTATGACACAAAATTCAAATTCCTGGCGCACCCAGAAGCCACATCAGAAATCCCCCTCCCAAAGAAAATGGGCGTATTCTTCCTATAGATGTCCTCACATACATTTTTGCGCAGTGTTGACATGCTGCTTTGAGGATGGCTGCTGCATGGAAACGGGTTAACGTGATTTAAAAAAAAAAATTTACTATTATTTCCCAATATAATTAACCTGTTCTAATCATCAGTAATGTAATAATATGTAAGCACATTTTCCATATAAATATGCACTGCAATTACAAAAATATATTTTCATTTAATTTGTTCATTAAATTTTATGATTTCAATAGTTCGAGGCAAGCCCGGTCCCGTCTAACTCGAATCATAGAGATTCTACTATACAGGGTTGCCACTCAATTTCTGAAAAAAAAATTCCCTGACTTTTCTAGGGTCTCCAGATCATCATGTCATAAAAATCCAGACTATTTTTTTATGTTTATGACATCAATTTTGCATATGTTCTTGTTCTTTCATATTTTTAGATTCCTCAAGTTAAGTTTAAACGTTGTTTGTTTACAAACACTGATTTTCCAGTCCAAATTATATGATTTTCCAGGTTTTGGTGCAAAACTTGCAATTTTCCCTCACTTCTCCCTGACTTTTTTTTTGCCAAAATGAAATTCCCTGACTTTTCCAGGTTTTCCCTGACCAGTGGCAACCCTGCTATATCTTTTTATGATATCAATAGAATACTCTCATAAATTAAACGTACTTGCAAAACCTAAAGCTAGATTTTAACTAAAAAAAAATTACCTTAAACTAGAAAATACAAATACATAAGTGAAGTGCTGTCCCTAAAAATTTGGCCACCTGCTGTCAATAACACCGCTTATCCTCCCGCGATCAATAGTGAATTTCTGAATGAAGCTATCTAACTTTTCTATTCCTGCCAGGAATAAACATAAGTCTGGAAGGTCTTAGTCAACAAGGCAGCAGGTCACGCTATCCTATTGATTATTTTTTTATCCTCTCTCCCACAACACCACGCTTTTATCTGTATACGCTTTTTTCCCTTTTTTTTTTTCTGTGTCCATCGCATTATAATCATGATACCGGCACATATATTCCATCACGGCCAATGTCCGATCGAGCTAGTACGCAATCAATCTGGCGCTGCCAGAGATAGGAACTTGGTGGGATGCGGAATTTATGGCTTGAACGGGGAAAGAAAAAAATAAATAAACAGTACAGGCGGGATTTAAATTTGTAATAAGTTATATTAATAGATTTCGGCCAATGTTAGTCTCACGAAATTTGGGAGGTGTTTCAATATCGAAGAAAAAGAAAAGTAGCACCAGGTGGGGGAAAATGGGCGTATATTGAAAAATTTCCTTGGTGGTGAATATGGCTAAAATAGCTACTTTCCTATGGTGAAAACCTTTTTTCACCATAAAAAGTTAGACGTTTTAATATCTTTTTCTATGGAGATATATTTTAACCCTTTAACGCGCGGCGTCCTCGCCGTGAGGACACCAAACTCTGACGTTTTGACTGTTGCCAGTCACGAAGAAAAGATTGGATTTCTATAAAAATAGTTGCGGGTGACATAGCTCCGCGAGAATCCTTTACTTTTTAACACGTCATTGCCCGTAAAAAAAATTGTCACGATTATTTTTAACAGCACTGACATCTGCTGGAAAACGGAAGAATGCGACAACAGCCGGATAGATTGCCCAATGCTGAAAAAAGGGCAGCTGTTGCCATCGCTCGACTTAACTAGCAGCAAGATGGCGGACGATCGAAACGTTCACCGCGTGCCACAGATCTAGAGACCCTTTTTTGACGACAGCTGGCTGTGCACGCGCACAGCCAGATGTTTCGATGATGAACGCGATGAACGTTTCGATCGTCCGCCATCTTGCTGGTAGTTAAGTCGAGCGATAGCAACGGCTGCCCTTGTTTCAGCATTGGGAAAGGGTTGCGCAACTCAATGGTTACCCGCTCAAATGGTTAACAACACAACAACTACTTCTAATGAAGTTTTCGGGTATTTCAACAATATTAGTGTGCAAAACTTTTTGTTTTTGCTCTAAGCATACTGCCTGTTAACCCTTTGAAGCGCAACCATTCCTCAATACTGGAAAAAGCTCAGCCGTTGCCATCGCTCGATTTAAATCGAGCGATGGCAACTGCTGCCCTTTTTTTCAGCATTGGGCAATCTCTATCTAGTTGTTCTTCTATATCAATCTATTTCCAACGTATTGTTGCAGAAAACTCTGCTATTCCTGGGTTCGTCGTTCTAAAGTACAGTTGGTGAAGAAAGTTCTAGTAAAGAGTTTCATTGTCAGGATGGAAAATGAACTTTATTGCTTCTAGAGCGTCGTCGAACAATCAGCTGTACAAGATTCACAAGCACAATCAAACAGTAATGTGTTTTTAACAGTCCGCTTAGATCTGAAGCTCTCAAACAAAATCATGAATTAAAAAACATCTAATAGTGCAAATGGAAAACTACAGATACGAGGTAGTGAAACCGACAGTATGATAAACGACCGTTGAAAATGGCTGGAGATGGCCAGAAGTTGCTTAAAGCAGAAAGAGCTTAAAGCAGAAAGAATATGGCAAGAAATGGTTAGAATTTGTGTTAAAACAGAAAGAATATGGCTAAAATAGCTACTTTTAGCTTTTTTAGAAAATTTATGGCTATTAGGTTAAAAAAAAAAAAAGCTGAGTTGGCAATCCTGGACCAAACTGGTCGAAATGTTCCATGTAGATGTTTCTGATCGAAAAAGAAAAGACAAAGATAGCAAGGCCTGGGGCCGTGAAGATATTCACAAGAAATTCCTCCCTCACCCCGCACGCAAAAACAGGGGCTCATATACTACAAACTAGTATATTCCCAACACAACTGCTCTTTATCCAGATACAATCAAAGCAGCCCCAAAGATATGTGAATATATAAGACAACATCGCGGAGGTCCCTAACTTTGGGGGGATGCCAAAACGGTCGCCAAGATTCTCACAACATTACACCGTAGCGAGAAATCCTCTGTGACAAAATGCTTATGTTGCAGGAAAATAGATACAATAATGGTAATTCTGGTTAGTACTGGTCTGAACTAGAAAAGCGCTGGCCAAGTTTTTGCAGCAAAGAATACTGGAGAGGGAAAATGATAATGCATATAAGTTTTTGATTAAACTGGTGTTTTTGCTCAATGTCAAAAATATATCCCCCCCCCCCAACTCTCATCTGGCTATATGCCTATCACTAGCGAGCTTGAATAAGACGCAAACATGGCGGAAAAAATATATATCTATTGATTATGACACATTTTCTAAATTTGAGTTCAAGCGGTTGTTTCACGTCTGCCAAATTGTATTCCAAAACAAACTATGGGGGGGGGGGGGAACCCTTATGTGTACTTGTATGCTTAAGTTGGGAATGAAAAAAAGAAAAAGAAAGAAAAAAGTGTTTTAAAATCGTTTAGCACGATTTTTATTTCTTGTTTATTTATAAGGCGGACGCTCAATACCTTCTAACGAATTAAAATCTTCATTTTGTGATTCAGTGTCAAAAAAGAACCAAACCAAAAAAAAAAAAAAAACCTTTAGAAGTAATAAAGGAGACTGACAATCATTTTTTAAAATTCAACTAAATTACGTATTCTACTAATAAAATAGCTGTACTAATTTATTCAAATTATTATTGTCAATCACTGATTTTTTTTTCTACTATCAAATGGTTTATTATAATTTTGAGAAGAAAATATTAAACGCGCAATACACAGATGAATAACTCTTTTCAAAGTGATTTTTTTAAGGAAACTCCACAGTGAATCCAATAATTTGTTTCAATAAAAATAATTATTTTTTAAAATCTTCGAGCTCCTTGTCGACCACGAACCTGCAATTCAATACAACGATCTTAGTCACAAATTCAATTTCATTTAATGAATTCATGAATCTCAATTAAGTCAATTCCAACAGGACACCAAGAGAATAAAATACATTACTACAATGAAAAAAGTATTTAGTGAGAAAAGATTTTCGGGCTCTACGAACCTAGGGCCCAGAGAACTCTAGGCCCAGGAACTTGCAATTGAATACAACAGTCTTAGTCAAACTCAGTCGTACGTATAATTAATTCACCAACCTTAATTAAGTCAGAGAACAATCAAATCAATCCCAACAGTGAGCACGCCGTCAACACCACCAGTCCCCACAGCCGACCTCCTGCACGTTACAGACGTAGGTTATCTGCTGGCCGCATGCCGCTGAGGACTGGTACAGGGCCGGCCCAAAGGGGGTGCGAATGTAGGCGATCGCCCAAGGCCCCGCTCCTGGGCCATTTCCCCCCCCCCCCATCGCATGACCGAGCTTGGTAGGTGGTTTCGATATATCCCGAAAAAAGCCGAGCAATAAAACTTTTACGTATTAGCAGTGCTAATAGTAATTTACATAAGACATGATAGAAAAGAGGCCCCGCTCTTGCGCTTCGCCTGGGGCCCCCGTACGCCCCTCGGGTTCGTATGGAACCCGGTACCTACTGCCTTCGGGACTCAACGGTGTGGCCCTAACCAAGAGACAACCCCTCTAATAATCACTTTAGGGAAAAAGTGTTGAAATGTTCGTCTAATTTCTAAACTAAGTTTCATAAATCATTGATTCATCTCCAAAAATTTCATCCATTAAATGAAACAGAATTTTTAAACTATCAATTTTAGTCACCTGTTTTCCGAGAAAAATACATTAATTTTTTTTTTTTTTTTTTTTTTTTTTTTTGTCGAACAGTGGTCGGAAAGTTCACTATTATTTCATCACTTGTCCAGCGCATGTGATTATTAACAGATACACGAAGACGACGTTTATGACCCCGCATTGCTGTGCGATTCGTATTCCTTATTATGTGCCCCGCCTAACCCTCAAATTTTGTACCAGCAGTTATGGGATGCCCTGTATGTACACTATAAATTCGTTAAAAGATTACAATCATTAGTTTAAAAAAATACTAATTAGGATAATTTTTCAACAGTTGCATAGTGTCAAACTCATTTCTTAGTCACGTGTAATTAGCCAATGTGCCAATCTGAACATAAAACATTTAGGAAAGTCATTTACATTCCATAATTAAAAGATTGTCACAAATAAATAAAACCCGAAAAGACCACTGTGGCTGAATTTCAGTGTCCTGCAAAAGATAGTTTTTGATTATTCGAACTAAATTCTTAGGTAACAAATTTGAAGGTCATTGCTCATGGCACGGAAAAGTTGCATGCACCAATCGTTTACAGGAATATAGTTTAACTCGCAACGCCATAAAATTCTAAAAAGAGACTACGTTTATGGAAGCAACAACTACATTTTCCTTTTTCCAGTGGCACCGTTACCCCTTCACAGTAACGTATGCAGATTACCTTCAAGGTGAGGAGGGGGGGACAGGGTATAGATATAACTTTCTGTTAAAATGCGTAATATTTAAGCTAAAAATTTAAAGTTTATGAACATTTTGTTTTTAAAAAATTGACAAGGGGGTTTGAACCCACAACCTCCCCTCTTGTATACGCCACTGCCCCTGCATTTACCTAAAATTCAGCTAATTTCAACCTCAGATACCAATTTTGAGTACATTTCAGTTAAAAATCAATGATCTGTAAGCTTTCGAAATTTCCCTCGCCAAATATTTAAGAGGTCCCCCCCCCCCATACTTTAATTCATACTTCATAAACAAAAAGCTGTGTGACTTATTTTAATCATTAAATAAAGTTGCAATAAGATGATGATGCCATTTGAAAAAAAAAAAAAAAGGGTGATGCAGAATCAAGTATGAAAGCAAGCTTTTATACAAATTTTATGCATTATTAGTAAATCAGTGGTAATGTAATTTAATGGTTTGTTGAACGACAGCCGAATGAAGTGTGGGTGGTCAAAATTAAGAACTTCGTATTTAAAGCGCACAGATACAAACAATCAAAAAAGTATCACAGAATTTGCGTTTCGGATGCTACAAAGCTTGCGAACTTCTTCAGTTGCAAAAGTTACAGCTTCCGCACAGTCCCCACCCCAACTGTACAATATTATACTATATATATATATATATATAAAGTTAATAGCTACTTTTTTCTAGAAAATAAATAAATAAAAATATCGTGATTTCAATTATAACTAAAGATACCGATTCCTTGAAAACTAAAACAAGAAAGATAAATCATTCCAAATGCATAGATTATAAAACACTTTCCAACACAACAATATACGTATTTTGGGGGCAAATCCGACGATGTACTTGAAATGGGTGAAATATGTGTTAAACTGCCACTGACAGTAATGAACTGGAATTCTTTTGAGTGCTCCAGTAGAAGAACTATAAATGAAATGAAATGGAATGTGAGAATACGGCAGATTATGGACGCGAGGGATCTACTCTGAAAGGGGAAAGATTTTGCCCTGCGCGGTGACTTTCTAAAGAGTCCTAGCCCGTATTTACGAAAAGTTTCGGAGAAAACCACGGAAAACTGTGAACGGCTATAGGTCGACGGAAGCGACCTGGGTTTGAAACAGGCCACCTTCCGTCTTCCAGTTGAGAGCGCAAATGCGCTACATACACTATGTTCAATAGGGTACTTGGTACTGTAAGTAAGAATAACATACATAAATTTCGTGGTAATCCATGCATGTTTACGGTAGTCAGAGCCACAGATAGACAAACCGAAATCATAAACACTTTCAACCTCATTGGAAAGTGTTTAAAAAAAAGCAAAGAAATTTATGATTTCGTCCACAGAAGAATCATAGCTGTATCCAGGGAATAATACAGAACAAACATTAATTTAGCAAGCAGGTGTGCGATTCAACTGATTTCGTAACAGAGCTCGAGACACCGCCAGTTTCTGATTTCCAGGTCTGGACTACTAAGCCCGTGAAATCTCTTCTAGACTAGAAGTCAAACCCCTTCGGGGGGTCAATTACAACGGGTGTTTAAAAAAAAAAAAAAACGAAAGCATGTCTACTTTCAATATAGTGCATCTTTGTACACCTAAAATAAATAACTTCATATTCAATTTTTATTATACAACCCGAATCGAATTTCATGCTCTTCTGGAAACATGCGGAAACTTTCCGCATTCGAACGATTTCGTTTTGTGGGAACAGCCCCTCGTACTATCAATCAATATTTCATGCAGACGATGTTATTTTAAAGGAAAAAATAAAATAAAAATAAACTATGTTATCTGGGAAAATTATTTTAAACGAATTGGAATCGCAACTTTCCCTTCAAAGCCTGATAACCGTGACTTCAATATGACGTCTTGTCAATTACGACAGCTAATTTTGCCATGCATATGATTAACTTTTTTTTTACTCTCGGTAATAAAGCTGAAAATAGCGAAAAACCGCTTAAAAATGAGGGAACGGGTGGATTTTCGGATTTTTAAAAATAACGCAGATTGTTTTCTCTATTTTTATTTATAATTATGAAAAATTTCAAGTGGATCGTACGAACGGGGAAGATGTAATGCTTTTTGTGATTAACTTTCAGTATTTTTGGAGTAATGGTCGTAAAAATTTTATTTTGGAGTGGTTGCCCGGAATTGTTAGAGAATCGGTGAATCAGCTAGTCAGGGATCTGCGTAACTATATAGTACTGTTTTTAAAAGTTTAAAAACATATTAGAAAAAAGCAGGTTTCTTTAGTTTAACAAGCTTTCCACAAATAATTTAGTAGCATAGAATTGTAATCTACAAATCTCTGTAGCGATTGAAAACTTAAATATTCGAATCAATCGATTGTAAATTTTCATCGACCGAGTTCGATTTAAAAATATCAATCCTAGCGGTGCGGTGTGGTGTGGGTGATTATTTATTATTATTTTTTCCCTTTTACATTCGAATAATTAGCTAAATTTTATACCAGATTCCCACTCCTAATTTTTAGCATATTTTCTTTATGCTGATATTACAAAATACTTTTATAAACATTGTAGCATTAAGAAAAAAATCCAGGCAAACGATGACACTTTAACCCTTTGAGGCGCAACCCTTTCCCAATGCAGAAAAAAGGGCAGCCGTTGCCATCGCTCGACTTAACTACCAGCAAGATGGCGGACGATCGAAACGTCCATCGCGTGCCACAGATCTAGAGACCCCTTTTTGACGACAGCTGGATGTGCGCGGGCACAGCCAGCTTAAAGCCGCGTTAAAGGGTTAAGCTAAATATTTTAGTCAGTTTCCGGTAATATTCTGAATGTAAAAAAAAAAAGTCCTTACTTTTAAGAGCCGTTGCAAAAGCAAATCGGGCAGGTCAATAGAAATAAGTTCCCATCACCATCTCAGAATTTCATGATTTTCTTTTATTCTGTTGCCTTACCCAAGGAAAGAACAAATCTGAAATATTTTTGATTTACCTCTTTTCGTTTTGGAGTTATGGGGGGTCAAAGTACCCCAGAGGAGCAACGTCGAATTAATTTAGGGCCATTTTTGCCACTTTATTGTCTCGACTGTGAGTGGCTCAGAGGCGCTTCAGAGAATTTTTTCATTTTATCCTATAATATACCTTGTATATTAACATCTCAAATTCAAAATTCATTCGAAAATTGTCGGAGCCTCAAATTAGGGCCCCCCAAAATACCCCCAATTTCATAAAAAATGCAGTTTTAAGAATGCTTTAAATTTTGGCTCTGACGTGATACAGAAAAACTTTTTGCACAGTGCAGTTATATATCTTCATATAAAGTGAATCCAATGTTAAAAAATTTTGAAGGCCCCCAGGGCCCCCCGGTACGGGGCACCAAACATGGTCCTTAACGCTAATTTACGCAATTTCGAAGCATTGCTAGAGCTGAAGCCGACTTCCCACAGGAGAACTATTGACAGAGATGTAGTATCAACATAGTAGTTTGATATGAAAAAACATTTCTTGAAGGTACAACTGTTTCCAAGAAAAATCCCCAAAAGTACCCCCTTTTTGGGACATTCCACTGCCACGTATTGGGCATTTCGGCGTTACTTTTAGAAGTTTAATCGATAGTGGCAATATTGAAAATTAACTTATTCTTCAAATATCTCAAATATAGCCTCCATATATTACAAATAGTTATTTTACAGGGGCACTCATAAGAATTACATTACGCTGTATAGGGATCTCTGTAACTACTGAACCGATTCGAAAATTTTTTTTCACTGATAGAAAGCTACACTATTCCTGAGTAATATAGGCTACCTTTCAGCGTGAAGCATAACTAGTTCTTTTACAGGGACACTCAAAAATTCTAGCACATGACGCTATATGGGCATCTCTGTAACTACTGAATCGATTCTGAAGATCTTTTCACTGAAAGCTACACTATTCCTGAATAACATAGGCTAAAATTCATGCATTACAGGAACACCCAAAATGATTAGTAAACATTGTCGTAACTGTCTCCATTCGCCACTCAAATTTATTCAAATTTTATTCAACTCCATTCAAATTTTTGAACAGTGATTCTAAAGATCTTTGCACTGAAAGCTACACTATTCCTGAGTAACATACGCTAAAATTCATACATGTAGCATACTTTACAGGAACACTCAAAATAATTCGTAAACATCGTAATAACTGTCTCCATTCGCAACTCAAATTTATTCAAATTTTATTAAACTCCATTCAAATTTTTGAACAGTGCAATTATATATCTTCATATAAAGTAAATCCAATGTTAAATATTTTTGAAGGCCCCAGCTCCCCCCCCCCGGTATATTTTTTGAATGCATCACCGTTTTCAAGAAAAATTGATCACAGTAATCAAAAAATATATAATTTCAAAAAATGAAACTACTATGTTGAAACTACAACTCCATGCCAATAGTTCTCATGTGCGAAGTCGGAGCCAGCTGTACCTATGCTTCGAAATTGCATAAATTAGCGCTAAGGACCATGTTTGAGGCCCCTTATAGAGGGGCCCGGGAATTTTTATTTTTTCTGTATCACGTCAGAGCCAAGATTTAAAGCATTCTTTTAAACTGTATTTTTTATGAAATTGGGGATATTTGGAGGTGGGGGGTGGGGCTTATTTGAGGGGCTCTGCCTCAGTGGCGGCCCGTGGTCAAAACTGTTAGTGCAGCCGGAAGCATATGAGCCCCCCCCCTTCCTCCGGACAGGAATGGAAAATCTTTGTTACTAAATTCGAAAGCTGGCGGATTAAGCCCTCACCGAGGAGAAAAAAAAAAGAAATTACATAAAAAATGTAAGAGATCCTATTTTACTTCCATAAAATGGACATAAATTTCAACCAGCCGCTCTTATCCTCAAAATTGCATTAATCCGTGTCGGATTCGAAGTTTCCTTAGAATTTTCTTTTGTAACGATAACTTGAGAAGAAAAGAAAAAAAAAAGAAAACGTACTTATTTTTTATAAGTCAAATCAATCCTCCTTTCTTTTAAACTTGCGAATCGGTCAGTGATGCCCTCATAAAAAGGCGTTGTTTTAATTCAGATATAAATAATTTTAAAAGCTCTTTAAAATTTCCCATATTTAAAGAATTTTCTCGCTCGCCATGTCCTCTGGCTGAACCAGAGATTTTCCCAAAATGCTAGTTCTTGCTTACTTAAAAACAATACTGCTTTAATGGGTAATTGCCCATTCATAAGCGTCTATTCAGGCTTACCTTCTTGATAAATTCAGCAATATAAAGTCGAGAGTTTGTCGAACATATATTCTCTTTACTCCCTCCCTCACTTCTCGAGCCAATCAGTGGGTCGAATTCACCGCGCTCTTTCAAGTGCTGCCGACGTTTGAAAATCTTTGATGAGCTGAGTCTTAGCTGCATATCCCCATTATAGCCTATGCCGGAGGGACTGCTGACGTAATCGTTGTCATGGCAACGGTGCTGCCAATTTTCTTATCAGCGCTCTGGGCTGAACCAGAGATTTTCCCAATTGAATTGCGGGAAGATTAAAAGTGCTTTTTTTTCTGAATGAGCGATCCGGCACAATACGGTTTTTTTGTTTGGTTTTTTTTTGGAGATTTTTTTTAATTTACCGTAGGAATTCCATAATTCTAATCTGAATTTAGGAAAATTAGTAGAATAAATTATTTTAAAGTATGTGCTGATAATTTCAAGTGCAGCCCGGCTGTACTTGCTGTATCCCACGAGCCGCCACTGCTCTGCCTATTTTCAAATGAATTTCCAGTTTTAGATGTTAATATTCAAGGTATATTATCAGATTAAAACAAATTCTCTGAAGCATCTCAGAGCAAATCAGAGTCGAAAGTGTAAAATGGCAAAAATGGCCATAAATTCGTCACTCCTCTGGGGTACTTTGACCCCACCCCTCCCATAACTCCAAAACTAAAAGAGCTAAACCAAAAATATTTCAGGTGTGTTCTTTCTTTGGGTCAGTCAACATAAGAAAAAAAAATCATGAGATTCTGAGATGGTGATTGAAACTTTCTTCTTTTTTTTTTACCTGATTTGCTCCTGCGATGCCTCTTAAAATGACTGGAAGGTAGAGGCCGCAAAGCTAGGTGCTTTCAAAAATATTTTAACATTGGATTCACTTTATATGAAGATATATAACTGCATTGCAACACAAACAAAAACTGCAAAACAACACAAACAAAAATGCAAGTCACATCATATTAAATTTTCGAATCAGTGAAATAAAAGCTTAAAGTAACTCTACAAAAAAAAAAAAAAAAAAATCTTGAGTCATACCGACTGTTCAGAGATTTTGCAAAGATCCATTAAAATAATATATGTAGAGAGAGAGAGAGTTTAAAAATTGTAGAGAGAGGGATTTAAAATTGTAGAGAGAGAGTTTAAAAAACTGAAAATATAAGTGTCCCGCCCAGATTTTTGAAAAATATCAGTTTCGATATCATTTCTGACATTGTTAACCCAATCCACTTTGAAATAGTTACCAACACCATCAGACTAACTGGATTGGAAAATTACTGAAAGATTGAAAATACTTATCATAGCTGCTGTAAAAATCTAAAAATCCAGACGTTTCTCCATTTTCAGAACCTTATTCCCGAGAGAAGAGCGGGTACCAGACCGTTCGTACTGACATAGTTTACGCCATGGCATAGTTCTAAGTCTATTACATTGCAATTTACAACTATGTTAAGCAATCTTTATTATTTTACAAGCAAAACATATAACACGTTTTAGATCTGTATTTTTAACTCCGTAGGTTTAAAGCATCTTTCTAACAACGGCAATAATGCGAAGGAAAAACCTATTTTACAGGCATTAACCCTTTAGCGCCCAGTGTTCCCGCTCTGGGAACACCAAACTCTGACATTTTGACTGTTGCCAGTCACGAAGAATAGATTTGATTTCTATATAAATAGTTGGGGGTGACATAGCTCCACGAGAATCCTTTACTTTTTAGCAAGTCATTTCCCGTAAATAAATGGTCACGATTCTTTTTAACAGCACTGCGAAATCTGATGAAAAATGGAAGAATGCGAGAACAGTTGGATAGATTGCCCAATGCTGAAAAAAGGGCAGCCGTTGCCATCGCTCGACTTAACTACCAGCAAGATGGCGGACGATTGAAACGGTCATCGCGTGCCACAGATCTAGAAACACTTTTTGACGCAGCTGGTTGTGCGCACAGGCAGCTGCGTCAAAAAAAAGGGTATCTAGATCTGTGGCACGCGATGAACGTTTCGATCGTCCGCCATCTTGCTGGTAGTTAAGTCGAGCGATGGCAACGGCTGCCCTTTTTCCAGCATTGGGAAAGGGATGCGCCTCAAAAGGTTAAAGTACAGGAGAGGAGAAAAAAATGACAGGAATAAATTTTTAACGCAAGGGGCATCGCTAGTTTTAATTTTCGCAAGCAGAAAACTGAATATTTATTAAATCTCTTTCCTTTGAAATTTCCGACAAAAAACTTGAAACCTTCAGAAACTTAGTTAATTTTTACTCCTATAAAATAAGTAAGATTTACCAGGGTTAAATTTATAAGTTCTTTTGGAGCCATTATTTCTTCCCTTACTTTTTACAAATGAAGAAATAAGAAATCAGACTTGGAAAAGTTTAATTAATAATAGTACCTTCTATATGATCAATAACACTACTACGGAAATAAACAGAACAATCACATTATTCCAATATGTCTCTTAGTTATCATTCTGCAGTGTTTCCAAGACTCTATTACATAATTTACGAGAATAAATACTTTTTAATGAAAATAAATCGCAGATTTATTTTATTTTATTTATTTAATTAATGCATTGGTATCCATTCAATTATTCGAATGGAAAATTGTGATATATTTTAAAGTGTCATAATCATACTTTAAATGTATCATTAAGAATCATGATACTTTATGTATTATTATAATATGAAATATGTATACTTTAATCTGAATTCCCCACCCCCCTTTTTTGTAATTTAAGCACTTGGTGAAAAAAAATTAATCTTCCGCATTATTTTTTTAATCTTCATATGATCAAGAAAAATATAAATAGTATTCAAACAAATAAGTATATCTTTATCCTAAAAAATGATGATGATGATTAAGACACTGAAATTAACTTTGTTTGGTTTAAGAGATTATAAATTTTTAATTGATGTGAATAAATTAATTAAAATATGTAATGATTTCCATTGCATTTATAAATATTTTTTAAAAAGTGTGAGAGGAGAGATAACAAATGTAAAAGAACATATACTTATTAGTTCTTCCTTAAGGATTATGAAAGATTATTTTCACTTGTGTTTCATGAAATTGAAGTTGTTTTTAATTGGCAATAGTTCTTTTATAATACTCTGCTTAAAAAATCTTTAGAACAAACTGTGGGAAATGCAATTTAGTGAGCAGATAAAATGTGAGACATTCAAAATTTTATACTTTTTATTTATTATTATTTTCATTTAAATCCTGGAAGTTATAATTTTCAAAAATAATAATAATTGCTAATTGCTAATAAAAAATACTAGTCATAAGAATTTTTGAAAAACTCTGTTGGTCATATGTAACAACACTATGTATATATATATAATATTTAATCACACTGTAAACATTGATACCATAAGTACAATTATTAAAAAAATGGCTTGCATTCATACATTTTGATAAATTCAAAACTGAATGTGACAAGATAAATACATGGCCTAAACAAAAGTAATTTTTTTACATGTTTCTTCATTTAAAATTGAAGCCCTATATATATATATATATATATGTGTGTATGTTTTTGAAATACATAATTAATTACTTATTTAGTCCAATTAATTTTAATTAGATATAGTATACTCGCATGCCTTGGTAGATTTCGCAAGAGTTGTCCTTATTCAAATTACATCAAAATTTTGTTCCAGTGTAAGTAACTTTGGCAAGTCAACCTGCTATGCTTTACCAATGTATTGCGACTTTAACCCAAGTCCACTTTTACTGCAGTTTCTATAATGAAGCAAAATAAATGCACACCTTTCTATCTTCCTGCATGCAACGCTATGAAAATATATAGCAATTTTCTATGGCAGATCTAAAATTAATTTATTTTTGTCCCATTCACAGGAAATGCTAGTGTCAAAGATTCGCATAAAAATATTTTTAAAAAATTACATGCAAATGCAGAAAAGACAAATATATTTTGTCGACACAGTTTTTAAAAAATTTATAGGAAATAGCGATGAATGACATGTTTTACATTTAAATTTGGATAGTATTTTTAACATCATTTTATTCAATGATGGTTTGTGAAAAAAAACTAAAAAGCAATAAAAATTATTTTGACACTAAATTGACAAAGTCAAATAAGTATTTTAAATAAAATTTAACAATACAATTTTAAACATCATTCTCAGCAGTAGAATTTTTGGTATCAATCTGCAGCACCAAAACTACAATCCAAAAATTACATGTGGCCTAAATATAAATTTAACTAGATTTTATTTAAGCTACCAAGTAATCTGCAGTGCCTGCTGCATGGTATTCACAATCAAGATGTCATTAATGCAATATTTGTTTCAAAATTCATGAAATTATCTTGACGTAAAAAATATTAAGTAATTAAACCAATTCTACAAGTGAGTAGTCATGAAAGAAATATATTATAAAATACATTTTTTTTAATTTAGTTTGTTAAATTAACATTATGAGTAACAGTAAACTTATACGGGATAATGTATCTTGAATCAGGAATTTTCTTGTGTACACTGACTGCAATTCTACTAATCAGTGGCGGCTCCTTTATTTGAGCGCATGAGCCCCCCCCCCCCCCAAAGGTAAAACTAAAGAATGAACACATTAACAAATTATATTTAAAACAAATATTAAGTACACTTCTAGATTTTTGTGAATTTAAAATGAGAGTTTTACTCTCTCCCCCCTCCTCCCACTATCATTAAATATGCTTGTTATGAATAATGCACTGTAGTATAGGTTACTACAGCACAGTCTTGAATCAAATGCACATGCGAACGGAAAATTTTCCTCTTGAACCACTCTCTTGGAATTGAAGCAGAGACAGCTGGGAAGAAGTATGGGCACTGCTGATACCATCCGTTCACACATTTTTATTGAGCACACGGGGCCATTTTTTTGTGGTATCTTTTCCAGATTTTACCTTGTTTTTTTTACATTCAGTTAATTTACCAATTTTTTTTTATTTCATTTTCTTATTTTCTTTATTTCTATCATTTTTGTCTACATTATTTTTTTACAAACTAGTGTAAATAAACTAGATGGTGAGTAAAAGACGTGTTTTGCTAAAGCAATGCCATTTTTCAATATTATCCTTTGAAAAAATTTGAAATAAAATGAATCAAGACAACACCTTTGCTAAAATTTATCTCCGTGATGATATTAAGACCAAAGATTACTTGTTTTCTTTCAGTTGCACACATTGTTTCCTTATAACTGCTGGATACGCAAATATATTTTAATTTGTAAGGTGCGTCGTATCTGCAAATTTAATTTTGGAAATTTGTTTTGTGAACCTCTATTTAAATAACACACGAGCTGCCATCATTAAATACGCAATACAATACTAATACAATAAAAGTGAAAGTTGTTTGTTTTTCTTTCATGCTGAAATAGCTGGAAAGGAAAAAACTTATACCCTGAATTAAACAGAGGCCACTGTTGGTCTTGAGAAAAAAAACCACTGCCTCTGTGATTTTCATAGATTTGTGATCATTCCAAAGCATGATTTAAAACCATATATCATGCTAGCAGAAGGGCAAATAAAATATAAATATACAACTGTACTGTGACCAGGGATGTGCCAACTTCTTGGAAAGTGGGGGGGGCGAACGATTTTTTCCGACATCGGGAGGGGGGCAGTCATTTCACCAGCCCCTCCCCCCCTTCTATAGCTCAATTACAATAATCATTTTCTTCAGGGACAGGGCAGCTATTTTGCCCTCCCCCCTCCCCGCCAATTTTTATAAATAATCGGCTTCAATCTTTTTTAACCTCGTCTGTACACCCTCTCAAAAAAGTATTCGAGTGTAAGCCAAATTTCCTGTATCAGTTTCATGTGAACTAATTAATTTACCAATTTTTTTTTTTTTTTTTTTTTTTTTTTTGTATCTCAATAGTTTGCTTAAAATCACAGTTCTCTTCGTGCGGAAGGGGATGGGTGGTGGCAGCTATTTCGCCCCCCCCTTCCGTTTGAGTTAGTAAAATTTTTGTTTATGCCTCATTAGTTTGTTTAAATAACCGTTTTCTTGAGGGGAAGGGCTGGAAAAATTGCTTCCCCCCATCCTGAAGAAAACTATTGTAAAAAAACTATTGAGGGGGGCTAAAATACAGAGGGGGGCGAATTATATAGTTCGCCCCTTCTACTCATTTACCAAGGGGGCGATAAACCCCCCTGCCCCCCCTGTTGGCACGTGCCTGACTGTGACTGATATAATGGTAACGAAAAGTTAACTCAAAATGCTTAAGTAAACATAGTTTTATACAGCAGTATTAGTATGGTTAGAAATAGGATTACAACAGATATTAAAAAAACCTGTATTTTGAATTTATTTTTGACAAATTATACCATCACTCATAATGCAACCAGGCAACGACGTTAGTATATCATACATCTGAAGAACACTACTTTAACACACATTGAACAAGTTTCTTTCTTTTTTTTTTCATGAAAATACAATTTTTTTAATGCTGTTGCATAATTTTTTAAGGAAAAAGTGCAAAATAAACCAGTTTTTAAATATTAATTACATTGTTAAATTGTACTTGAAAATCTAAACAAAGAATTCATTTCGTAATGTAACCCAATGCTGCTGCATTTTTATTTAAAAGAATAATTTTTAAGTATTTAGCTAACATTTAAGTTTTTGTGATATATATACATTGGTGGATTCAGAATGTGGTCACAAGGGCACGTGCCCCTCCTAGACAAACTAAGTTAACACTGTTGAAGATTTTTTTTTTTTTTAATTCAAATGATTTAATAAAAAGTATACAACAAATATTTTGTGCCCCCTTCAGAATATTTTTCTGGATCCACCACTATCCATATAGCAATATAATATTCCAAAAATTGTGAACAATTCCTAAATTATACTTCTTAAATTATTTACATTTTTTAAAAATTCTCGTTAGAGCTGCAAATTCCTTTTGTTTCATCCTCGCATTAAAAACAATCCAATGCTATATGATCAGTTTACTTTCAGCAAGGAAAATATAAACCAAAAATCTAACACAAAATTTGTAACAAATTAATAAAATTTTTTTTGCTGATAATTATGTTCCAACCCCTACAAAATTTTGACACCCTTGCTTTTAGACCCCCTCTGAAAAGTCCTATTACAAGAAAAGAAGATCCTCGAACTTTCTTTATATCCTATTTAGTTATGCCAATGCTTTGACAGCTATACGGTGTGGAAAATTTATGGTCAACTTTTCAAACACTAAATTTAGAACTTTTGAAAAATACTTTTCTAGTTAAGTACGTTTAGCATCTAATTAATAACAATATCTATAAGTACACCATCTAACATCATACACTCACAATGATCACTATATGTGATACACTTTTTTCTTTCATTAAGGATACATAAAAATTGGCAATAGAAATGGGTTTTCCACAATAATGACTTCAAACAACCATTGAGTTTTGAGTCATTTGATGGTGCTATTTCATAACACTGATTATTTATTGCACATTTTTTAAAAACTAGTATATTAAGGGGTTTATATAGTATTAAGGGTAAAACAAGTTTAAACAATAAATTGTAATAATACCATATTACTTAATTAAAATTTGCTGATAAATAGATTTACAGATTAATATTTACATGGTGGTATACAAACTAAGTAAAGTGTAAAATAAATTAAAACATCCTGCTACTTCAGACTAGTACCGTAATTTCCGGCTTATAATCCGCGGATTATCCACTAAAAAAGATGAAAATTTATCCAGTGCGTATTATGCATCGCTGCGTATTATCTGCTGAAATTTTCCCTGAAGTCTTCAGATTTTACAGTAAAAAACTTTTAAAAAACAAAATAAAAGTTCATTTTTTTTCCCACTATATTTAGACAGTATATTTGCTGTCTATATATTATTCCAGAAAAGGTTTATTGTTTGTATAAGTATTATTCCAGTAAAAAAGGTAGGTCTCAGTTCAATTTTGTTTTTCTTATAATAATGTCACTTGACTAAATAATTACGATGTTACAAAAGTATTCTGCATGCTATCATACATTTCGTTTTGTTTGTTCCGAAAGAAATGTTCGCTTTCTTATATTTGATTAATTTCATAATACAGTTCTTAGGGCTTACAGGTAGAATGCATAGCTTAAAAATTGTGTATCATTTGTGATTTAAATCGAAAAACGACCGTCAAAGTATGTTTGATAATTCTCATTCATAACAATAGATTTTTAGTAGGAAATGTTTTACAGTAAGCCGATTCTAATATTAATACTGTGGTTTTCCTATACATAGAAAATAATTACCAATTTTGGTCAAAGCATCGCCATACTATCCGCGGATAACCTACCGCTGAGGATTATCTAAAGAAATATTTTTTTTCTACTTGAAAAAAAGTGCCTGCGGATTATCTATCGCTGCGGATTATAAGCCGGAAATTACGGTAAAAGCAACATTTTCACAAAGTATTAAAAAAAATATAAAAGAAAACTAAATTCATAAAAATATTCCATAAATAATAATAATTAGTGCAGTTGTTCATTTTTACTATGCAAGTAAACAGTAAAAGCAGTCTTACAAAAAACCTTACATTTCAAACATTAAGTAGTATTTAAAAAATCATAATTATTAGCAGAGAAATATAAAAATTTCATTTCAGTTTAAAAAAGAAAAAAAGTCTATTAAAAATTACAACTCCTGCAAGCAGATTTTCAGCCGTATTATATACGTATATTATAGCAATTTTAAGCAAAAAGACAAGGAAAACACGTAAAGTCACTGAGTACGCTAAATATGTTTCTTCAATATAAATACTTAACGAAAATTTAAAAGAGTAAAATTTAACAAGAAAATAAAACAACATTAATTATACTTTTAAAAATAAAGAAAACAGGAGCAAAATCTGTTGTTGTTTTGAATAAAAATTCACTCACCGGTAACTCTAGAAAGGTTTACTAACATTGACAACAAGCAACAAAGTAGACACATTTTTCTCGCAGCCAGTACATTAAAAAAAAATTACATAAACTATTGAACTTAAATATCAGAATGAATAGACAATATTTTTTTAAAAATCTTTATAAGGGTAGAAAATTTAACAAACTTAATCACAGATCTGAGGTTTAAAAACAATTACTTTCTTTTTTATACAAAATGATGTCAAACATTTTAATTTTATGAATTTTTACACATGGTGGCTCAAATCAAAGCGAACACACAAATGTAAAATATCACAGTAAGCAGTACTTTTAAAATGCTAAAGAAAACAGAACTTACTGCGAATTTACGGAAACCAGGTAGCGTAAACAACATTCAAGTTCAAAATCATTTTTCACAAAAGGCTTAAATTAATCAAAATGACACTCGAAATAATAATACCATTACACAATGAAAACTGAAGCAGTCTTATAATATCCACTATATATAAATCAATAATGTTACATTATGATAAAAGCACAAAGTCCATCCCAATGCAAAAACACAACTCAACGACCACTGCATCGGCCCCAAAACAACCTGCCACTGATTTTCTCGAAGCAGACAAAATCACATGACATCACATGACGAAATCAAAATATTACGATTACGATAAAAATGTCGATTAGAAACTATTTCGGTAGTTCACTTCAAACTTTAAATTTGTCTTTCAGAGAATAATTCATTTTCCTAGATATTTAGAGAAGTAAACAAGGTATAAAAAGGTTTTTTAAATGAAATTGGTTTTTTTTTTTTTCAGTCTCTCCACAAAATCGAAATAATTGTGTAATCGAAGTTATATCGGTTATACATGGCACGAACAGAACGAATTACAGTGAGTGATTATTATAGTCCAATTTCCACATTATTAGGGTGACTTATTATCATAAAAATATTTCCATTAATTAACGTATGATGAACGAATGAAGGGGGGGGGGATATGAAATACTTTATTTTCATGATGCTACTAAGGACTTGTCGCAAAATCCTCAAGTTTGTTTTACCGTATAATGAAAACAGATGGCAGCACTGAATATAAATGTCAGATAGGGATGTTCTGGTTCTCCAAATATTGATGAAGATGATTAAATTACCATGTTAATTGCATAGGCACACGCACGGAGGGGTCTATGCGGGCTAAAACCTTCTCCTCTAAAGGAGCTGAGTTAGAAGTTATAAACTTTTAGGAATAGAAAATTTTCGTTCAATGATTTAAAATATTTTATGCTTAAAATTATTTTCAAATATTTCTTTTTCTTTCTTAACAAACAAAAAAAAAAAAATGGGGGGGGGGGGGAATTTGGCTTTTAAATAATTACTAACAGTTAGCTAATGAAATACCGTGAACTCGGTTCAACGTCGCTGAAAAGAGTAGATAATTATTTATGACTCTAACGTAACTCGTTACAGTCATAATGAGTAGTAGTTAGATAATGAGCTTCTTTCTATGGGCAAGTGATACAACATAATTTTAACATTATAGAGAGTTGTAACTGTAATGGAGGTCGCTATAGCTCACCACTGTAATATTTGCACTATAACCACTATAATATTTGTTGCCCCCTCCCCCTCTCAACTAAAATCCTGGGGTACGCCACTGGTTAGCAGCACAAAACAGTGACTGAATTTTAAGTGTTTACCTTTTTCAAAAGTATTACACATGTTACAATAAGTAATACACGAAATTAAAGAAAATATTCCGAGGTTTTTCTTTCCCCCGGCTAACAATGTTAGATGAGTGAACGATGTTTGTTTGACCCTTCTGATGAATGAGAAACGAACTTGATTACAGATGCTCTACTATAATATGTAATCAAATTCGTTTGTACTTTAACAGAAGGGTCATACATCAAATCTTTGTAGCTGGAACAAAAAGAAAGAAACTCGTTATATTTTTCTCTAATTTCGTTCATTACTTATTGTATTATGTCTAAGTTTCAAAAGTGTGAACATTTAAAATGTGGTCATTCATTTGTGCTAATCCAAATCCTGTATAGCCATGTGAATAAGACGCTGGCTGAAGTGTGATGGTCGAGGGCTCTAGCCTACCAAGCGGCTGTCGGTCTAACAGTCTAGAGCTGTGGGTGGTCTTCTCCAGACGTAACTTGAATATGCATTAGAATCCATTAAAAGGTCCTTCGCAGGAGGCATCTCTCCACCCCTAGGTGCGGATTGCTCTCGTGTAGCTTTAAGTAAAACTAAATAACCCTGTATACTCAGGGCCAAGGGCTCTGATAATCCCAAGCCCTAAATGATAGCAACAGAATTCAAGTATAATTAAAGAAATTATTTTACCTACTGTTGCAGTTTGGCATTAAATAAAAAAAATAAAATAAAGAATGCAATAAATAAAATTGTATTGTATAGTGTTTTTAACAGGATTACAGATGGGCTAGCTTCCTAAAAGGAAAAGGGGCATGTCTTGAGTTGAGTACTTTTTAAAGAGTCCTAACGCGTAATCACGTTTACAGCTGGAGAAAAACGTTCAGCACTACAAAATGTTAGATCGACAGCCGCACAGTAGACTCCGAACGCGTGAACACATATCAGCCGTCTACCATACTCAGTCAGTGTCTTATACAGTTGGCTATTGTGAAACTAGGCAATAAATGGAAATAAGAACAAGTAATGCTGAATGCATAGCTTATAAAACTCTATCCAACACAATGTTATTTGTGCACGCTCCGATTATCACAGGGGCAAGAGAGGCATATGCCCCAGGCCCCCGATTTTGAGGGGGCCCTAAATTATTACAGTATGTAAATTTAGTTTAAAGTTGGGTTTTTTTTTTCAATGATGTAAATGCCTAGTTCTTTATGAATTTACAAGTTACAAATAGTCAAAATCTTTTTTTTTTTTTTTTTTTTTTTTTTTTTTTTTTTTTTTTTTTTTTTAATTCTACCTCTCCATAAAAAAAAAAAAAAAAATATCACTGCAGATTCTAATACTAGCTGCTACCCACGACTTCGACCCGCTTCGACTTTAGAATTAGGTCCAGAGAGAAATGAAGCATCTGTGAATAACAAATATGTTTGCACTAGACACAAAAGTGACTGTATTTGAATATTATTTATTTTTTACTTATTTTAAATGAAATAAAATACATGGTAGTATACTTCATTTAAAATAAGAGAGTGTGCCGAGTTACTGAATTTAGATTTTTTTTACGCATTTGGCAAATGAAGACAGTCACGAGAACATCCGAGAACTATCTTGAGTGCTCTTGTAAAAGAAATATTTATGCTATTTGCATGAATTTTAGCCTATGTTAATCGAGAATAGTGCAGCTTTCTATAAGTGAAAATTTTTTAGAATAGGTTCAGTAATAACACAGATACACATAGAGCATAATGTAATTCTTAAGACTATCCCTATTAAAGATCTATTTGTGATATATGCATAAAAGGTAGTCTATAATACTCAGGCCCCACCAGTGGCTGAGAGGTTCTGCTCTCGAAACTGGAAGGCGGGAGGTGCCAGGTTTAAATTCCGGTCGCGCTTGTCGACCTAGCCTTTCGGAATTTTCCGTGGTTTTCTCCGAAACCTCGCGTAAATACGTGCTAGGATCCCTTTGAAAGTCCCCAACAGAGGGCATTCCCCATATAAGCCTAGGAGTCTAGTGCAGTCCATTGGCCTTAATCCACAAACAAATAAACAATAATACTCAGGAATAATGTAACTTTCAATCGGTGAAAAAAGTTCTAGAATCGGTTCCGTAGCTACAAAATGCCCATAGAGTGTAATGTATTAGAATTATTTCGAGTATCTTTGTAAAGGAATTATTTATGCCACATGCATTAAAGGTTGCCTGTATGTTAATCCAGGGTATAAGCTATTGTCATTCCAAATTTTATCCATATCCGTTCAGCCATTTTTGCGTGATTCAGTCACAAACATCCAAACACACAAACGTACATATTCATATTATTGGTAGGATTTGGAAATTTATGAGCTTTAAGAAACACATTTGGACTTTTCTTTCTTATGCTTTTTAATTTGGCGTAAAACTAACGTAATTTTCATGCCATTTCATGTTTTTCAAATGCACACGATTCTGCAAATAGAATTTCTGCTTTATTTCAAAAGCATAAATAATTTTCTGCGGCGAAATTCGTCAAGCATGACCACCTAGAAACGGTTTTTTAATGAATGGTTAAAAAAGTAATTAAAATTTCAGAAATCTGAGCCTCAGGTGCTCATTACTGAAGTCATGGGCTTATATGCTCAGATTTTCAAAGCTCTGCGCGCTGTAGATTTGTCTGCAGAACATTTATTTTTATTATT
This sequence comes from Cheiracanthium punctorium, assembly GCA_038373885.1. Classification (NCBI taxonomy): domain Eukaryota; kingdom Metazoa; phylum Arthropoda; class Arachnida; order Araneae; family Cheiracanthiidae; genus Cheiracanthium; species Cheiracanthium punctorium. Next base: position 50,709 of record JAWZYV010014734.1, on the reverse strand, counting down.
ATAGATATATACATATATGGATTTGGCGTAAAACAAGCATAATTTCCGTAGTATTTCATATTTTTCAAATGTACGCTATTCTTCATTGAATTTATAGCATTTCTGTTGCCTCAAAATATTAATCATTTTATACGTGCGAAACTCGCCAGGTATGTCAACGTAAAAACGGTTTTTAATTATTAATTAAAAAAATAATTAAAAGTCTAAAATTCTAAGTAGCCTATAACCGTCTCTAGGGTCCCATCTATTTCTATACCAAAATTCATCATAATCAATTCAGCGGTTTAGACGTGAAAGCGTAACAAACTCACTTTTGCATTTATAATACAAGTTAGGATTAGTATATTTCATGTTGGATACATTTAATCAGGACATTGCACAAATAAAAGATTTATATGCCAACACAGAAAAAATACATTAGAAGTAGTTGTCAGACACAGTAACAACACGTAGGGGGGCCCCATTCAGACTTCTGCCCCAGGGCCCGGCTTGTCATAATCGATCCCTGTATTTGTGCACAAACTGCTGCTTAAAAGTCTAAAATTTCTAGGCATGACCATGGCAGTTCACAGTTCATGGCAGTGAACAGTTAACATGCTCACTCCCATCGTTGCAGAGACATGATGTTACAGATACACTTCAGTCTTCGAATGCTTCGGCTGTAGCTTAGTGTAAGCACTTATGCTCAAACTATCATAAATTTTCATATCTTTATTGTACTGTGCTTGAAATGAATGGATGTCTCAAACTGCCATATACTGTAATGTAGTAGAATTCTTTTGAGAACTCCCGAAGAATTATTAAAAATGCTACACACACTACTTTCAATGGAGGGCCTTAACTTGTTATTCTGAATATCATGTATCCATTTCATTTTGTTTGAATTCGATGGATATCTCTAAAATAAGCTAAATGCAATGACTCTCCACGGAGCATAATGTATTGGAATTCTTTTGGGTACTCCTGTAAAAGAATTATAGATGCTACGTACACTATATTCGATATTATTGTATTGTCATCCATTCTTTATATGTCTGCAAAATTTCAAGTTAATTGGATGTCTGAAAGGGGATGTAAATTGAATTACAAGATACCATTACATTCATACATACCTACAGATGAAAATAATAAAAATCGTATTAAAAACTATCATATTGTTGCATTTTCATCATCATAACTGGTCAAACAGCTCAGGGTGGACTTTTGCCTTGTTTTGAATCTTCTTTCGCGGAATTCTATTTTTGACACTTGTGTGCCTGTGTCTTTCTCCAATAACAAAGGAAGTCGGACTCTACCGATTCCATCTATCTCAATTTTGGTCGTATTCTTTTTCTGCATAGGGCTAAAGGCCTATTGAAGAAATTTTTTTTTCAGTGTGGAATCACCGCATTCGATCTAGTTATATGAGCAGACCAGTTCATTCGGTTACTTTTGATAAGTTTTATGATGTCCAGATCACTGTACAATTTATGTGAGTCCAAGCTACATATATATATATTCTTTTCCATAAGTTGTTAATTTATCTCATATAGTATACCCATGCATTGCCCGCGGAATTTAACTTTAAAAAGTGGATATTTTTATTAGCGTCCACCTTGATCAGACTCCAGGATCTCTGAGTCATATGTAAGTGTCGGTCTGATTAATGTTATATGCTGTAAAATTTTGGTTTTTTTTTAAATATTAGTAAATATTTAATAAATCGTTTCAATTCAGATTAGGTCCTTTGAATAGGAAGAAAAAGACTTTGTTGACTTTGTCTTCCAAGAAAATGTTGTTAGTATAGATGATAGATATATACAATAAATTACAAAGGTATTTAAAGGAAAGTTCTACGTTTTATGGTATCGAAAAAAATGTTCAGATCTAATCTAAATAAATACAAAATACAAATTTATATATGGGTTTTTCGGAAACAGAAATTCTATTAGTAAATGTGCCCTTTATATTAATTACGGATGAACAGAGTTTCAGCTTCTCATCATAAAAAGGCTCAACAACAAAATTAGTGAAGGACCATACACTACCAATAATAGTTAAAGTAGTATGTATTTATGCAGTCATTATTTTCTTTCTTAATTTGTGTACGACCCGTGAAACGCGATTATCCGATGTGATTTTTTCGGTTTGACAGTCATTGAAAAATGGTTTAAGTCAGCATATATTTATTTTCATATCTTTGACACTTTTTAGGTTAAAATGCTCAAATTTTATACATCACCTAATTAATCTTCCTATGATATACGTTTTCGAATCTCATCCATATTGTCTTTAGTTAAGGGCCGTTCATAAATGATATCACTCTTTCTTTCAATATTTCTGATCCTGACTTTTCCGCCTACCTTGTCGTATGTGTCATACTATCCTACTATATATAGTTACGCTGATCCCTGACTCATTGGCTTTTGAAAAATTCCGGTTCAACCACTCCAACATAAAACGTTGACCACCATTACTCCAAAAAGAGTAGAAAGTTAAACACGAAAAACGTAACATCATCTACACCGTGTGTACGATCCGCTTGAAAATTTTCATAATTATGTATAAAAATGTAGAAAATAATCTGCGCTACTTTAAAAATCTGAAAATCCACCTCTTCCCTAGTTCTCAAGCGATTTTTCGCTTTTTTCAGCTCTATTTTATTTCCGAGAGTAAAAAAAAAAAGTGAATCATTTTCTAGGTAAAATTAGGTGTCGCAAATGATAATGACGTCATATTGAAGTCACAGTCATAAAGCTTTGAAGGGAAAATTCGTTCAAAACAGTTTTTCCAGATTACACAGAAACTTTTTTTCACAAATAAAATAATGTCCTCTGCATGAAACATGGATATGAGAGGGGATGTTCCCAGCGGAACGAGATCTTTCGAATGCGAACAATTTTCGCACATTTTTAGAAGAAAATGCAATTTTGATTTCGGTATATAATAAAAATTAAATATGAAGTTATTTATTTTTAATGAGCAAAGATTAAATATACTCAGAGAAGACATATGTTTGTCTAATGCTTTTTCCTAGCGCCCGTTGAACTTGCCTCTACAATGAGCTTAGACTTCTAGTACTATTTCAAAAACCTATACCTGATTGTCTGAAATAAAGCAAGGCACTGTATTTTTAAGTGAAAATCTTAAAATGACGGAATACTTAATTGGCATTTATTACACATTCATTGACAATAAGTTTCTTATTTGCTTTCATGAACTTTTTACAGGGGTGTCCCCTGTCCTGGGGGTGTCCCTGTCCTGTCCACACCCCATGTCCTGGGGTGCAACCAGGACATACATGCGAAATGCGTACATCTATATATATAAAAGAGAAGAGTTTGGTTGTTTGTTCGCTATACGGGTCCAGACATTTCGACGGATATGGACCAAATTTGGCACGCTGACTAAATAGGACAAGAGACAGCTAATGCCGTAAAAATAAAGTTAATCGGATTAATAGTTTTTGAGTTATTTTATGTTTTGTAAGGTTTTTGGCCATTTTCTCGCGTTTTACGTTATCGCGAGCTAAATTTCTGTCCGAAAACTATATTTTTTATATCATCGGAAACTAGAGTTTTCTTTTTCAAATACAATTTGTTACACAATTGTACTTACATTTGCCGATATTTGGGAATTTTTTTAAAAGAAATCCTGTTTCGAAGAAAATGTACTGCTTTTAAAAATATGCTATTTTTAAACTGTCGCATCGAAAAACCTAACGGGCAAAAATTTTCCATCTTTTTACAGCTGATTAAATTTATTTCTCCCTCTTTTAAATTTTGAACCGTGCAGAAATGTTTATTAGATTTTTTTTATATGATTTTTTTTTTCTGAAAACATCACAGGTTAAAATTTTCTTCCGTGATTGAAGAAACAGCAAATTTCCCCCCTTTCGTCCTGTGTCCTGTGTGAGGTGTGGTGTGTAAATGGGGATGAAGCGTTGCCAAGACAATTGACGGTGTTCTTTTTTTCATATGGTTTACGTTCTCAAGGTCGTTCTAGCATTTAAAAGGAGAATCCGTCAGAAATAAACATGCGGGATTTATTTGAAATCGTTGCATTAGGAAGTATTACTCCTGAAGAATTTGAAGATAGTATTTTACACGGATTATGAATTCCTCGAGAAGATAGTTACTAAATAATTAGAGCCTCATAAAATATTTATAAATAAATTAAACCCACTGCGAACCTTACATGTAAACAAACCTGGACTTTTAATAAAATAATTATAAAAACCTGGATTTTTAATTCATCTATCATTATTTAAGTTCTTATCTACTGTATATATGCCCAATGATTTGCCTCCAGTGATTCTTACTGGATTTGAAATAAAAAAATAATTAGTTTATGAGGTGTGCAGGTATTAGTGATAAATGACTTTTAGAACACAACAAGTAGAAGGAGAGAAACCTAGCCACATCCAATTCTCAGGAACCTCTGTACGTTGGCAAGTCCACTGTTCATTTCTTCTTTTTTTTTTTTTTTCGTTGCTGCGGGAAGTCCCGTGTACCTTTTTTTTTTATCATTGCAGCGGGAGGATTCACATACCTTCCCTTTACAATCTCATACCGACGACTGGATTCTATTTGTTTTTAGTAGTTGCTTAGGTATTAGCGATAAAAGACTGTTAGAACACAGACAGGTAGAAGGAGAGAAGCCTAGCCACGTCCAATTCCCGGTAATCTCTGTAAGCTATCAGGTGCCGTGTTCTTTTTTTGTTGTTGTTGCAGCGGGAAGTCCCATGTCCTTTTTTTAACACTGTAGCGGTAGGATTCACATTCAAGCCCTGCCACGTCTAATTCTCAGTAACCTCTGTACGCTATCAGGTGCCTACTTCATTTTTTATTTAGTTGCAGCGGGAAATCCCATGTCCTTTTTTTATCATTGAAGCGTGAGGATTCACATTCCCTCCCTTTACAATATCTATATATAAGGTCAATGGGCATTTCCCTTCCATTGCACGGGCAACGCCGGGCCATGCTGCTAGTACATTCATATACAGGGTGATTCGCTAAAAGACTGACAAACTCGCACGCAGTGGCGTAGCCAGAAAGTTTTCATGGGGGGGGTACGACTACCGCAACTCACATACGAGGGTTGCTATTTATATTTCTGGCCCTAATAATGAAACAATAATATTTATGATCGAAATTAGTTTTATTGTTTTCCAAAATATTCTCTATGAAGATCAATGCACTTTTGTATGTGTTTGAACCAATTTTGAAGCACTTTTCCCGCTCCGATTGAGGTAACTGCAGAACATGCGTTTTGAATGCATGATACGCTTTTTTTGGTGCCGAAAATCGTTGTCCACGCAATTTATTTTTGATGTACGGGAATAAAAAAAGTCATTGGGTGCCAAATCAGGGCTGCACGGCGGATGACCCATCAATTCGATGTTTTGGCATTTCAGAAAATCCTTTGTTTGAGCCGATGTGTTAGAGCTCGCATTGTCATGATGAAGAATTATGCGTCTCTTCTTCTGCTTTTTTCGAATTTCTCCGACGACTTCTGGCAAACAAATAGTCGTGTACCATTCAGAATTGACCGTCCTGCGTTGCTCTAACGCCACTGTCGCCACGTGACCGGTAATGCCGAAGGAACAGGCAACCATTTGTTCCTATGTGCTTCTTGCTCGAAAAATTTTTGTTGGATTTTGCTCGTCTTTTAAGACCCATACAGTCGATTGCTGTTTTGTTTCTGGCTCATATGCATATATCCATGATTCGTCACCTGTGTAGGTGTTATACACAGCCTTTGATGCACCTTGATTGTATTTTGTCCTCATTTCTTTGCACCAATCGATACGAGCCTTCTTTTGAGAGTTTTTCAGATTATGCGGGATCCAACGCGAACAAATATTTTTTACGGTCAAATGTTCATGCAATATCTTATTGATGCTTATCATACTAATGTCCAAAGACTCCTCAATCTCACGGTATGTCACATGATGATATTGTTTAATCAGCTCTCACACAGCATCGATATTTTCTGGCACGGTGGTCGGAAAAAAAGCGCACCGGAAAAAAGCGCACCCGCGAAAAAAGCGCACCGTAAAAAAGCACCCCGGAAAAAAGCGCACAATATTGAAGGGGTTTATTTTTTTGGATGAGTATGTGTGTGTGTGTGAGGGGGGGGGTGTAAGGAAGGAGTGGGCATCCGAAAGAGCGCCTTTTGGTGAAGTGAATTTTTTTAAGTATTTGAATTATTTATTTTTTTTTGGTATCATTTTTACACTAACATGCTTCATACTCTGAATGCTCCCCCAATAGAAACACTTGTATTTTCACTTAGCCTTCAGTTAAATTCTGGAGGAAGAGGGAGGAGGGAGGTGAGGGCATTCAATTGAGTACTGAGTTGTCAAGGTGTTTGTCAAGGTCACGTTCACGTTTTTCCAAGAAGCACAAAGAAAGGACTGTGTGTTATCAGAAATAGCCCCGGGAGAAGGTACACAGTTTGAAGGAATATACTCTCTTTCTTCGTCACGGGTTGATGAATGACGGATAACACATCCGGTCACTAAAACTCGGGGTTTAAAACGGGGGTTGCGATGGGTGAAGGGGTCCTTCTTCCGAAGGAAATATCCGAATACATCTACAGAATGGATGAAATCATTTTTATCAAAACAAATAGGGGAAAATCTATGGTGCTGAAATGATTGGGGGGGCACGTGCCTCCATATGCTCCCCCCCAATTTCGTACCAAAATCAGTTAAACAATAATGTGTTTTAAAATCTAAAACAAACAGCATAACAATCTCTCTCTGTGTGTGTGGGGGGGGGCATGTGTCCCACCTCCAAACTTCGTTTCAAAATCTTTTTTTTTTTTTTAACATTTGTTTAATGGGTCATTTTAACTGTTTCATTTAAAATGCGAAAAGGAACTCCAGTCTGTGTCTTGATAAAATATTTTTTAAAAAGTTCACTGTCAAGGTTGCTTAATTTAAACACGGTTACTTTTTAAGCGATTGGTTTAAACAATTTTTCTCATTTCCAATCTGCTGTACTGGTTTTAAATTATTTCTAAATATTAGGGTTTCTTTAATATATATATATATATATATATATATATATATATATATATATATATATATTTGCGTGTTTTATTTTTCAATGCAATACAAGATAGTTTATGAAAAAAAAAAAAAAAGTTTTATTTGGTGAACAAAAGTTAATGACATTTTCCCCTTTCTTAATTGAGTTGTCCTGACAGTTTTACATCAATTTATAAATAACTGTTTTAACAGATATTTTTTCCTTCTTGCTCTATTTTTTTCATATATGAAGTTCAATATTCGATAACTTATCCATTTAGTTTTCTATGTATCGTCATTCTTGCTTATTTCAGCAATTTCTTTTTAAAGTTTTAGAGTTTACTGAGTTTTGTAAAGTACAGAAAGAGCTTTAGAAGATATAAATTTAACTTATAAAGCTTTATATAAATTTAACTTATATATAAATTTAACTTATAAAGCTAAAATATTTTGACCTTTTGCATTATAGTATAAATACTTTTTTTACTAATTTTATAACAATTTGGTAAACGTCTGAAGTGTATAGCTCTACAGATCCTGCCTACCGCACGGCTATTTCTCCAGACGCGTCAGAACCCCTCAAAAAGTCCTCCGCCCAAGGCATACCCTAATTAATCAGACATACTTCGCGTAAATCTGCCTTAACCACAAAACAAAAATAATTTTATTGATAATTTACACTGCAAGTAAAAATTTTAATATTTTTAATATTAAATAAAAATCATAATCACTTTCACTCCCTATTATAGAGGGTCCCTAAAAAACACCGACCTAGGATATACTTCTTTATATATTGACCTTATACATATAGAATTAATTATAAAGTTATTTTATTGTGGTGAATTAAAACTTTCAGGAGATTAAATGTAAACAAATACAAACTTTTAATTTTTATGAAGCCCTCTTACAAAAATTTCCAACTAAAATATGCCTCTGTATATTAATGAGGTGATGTAGAAAGTTTCAGTTTTTCTCATAAAAAGGCTTGCATATATATTTAATCAAAGTTGGTGAGGGGGAATAAGCTTTGCAATACTAATAATGGTAAAAATATAATTATTAAAACTATTCCAACAAAACTAATTAAAAAGTAATTTTAATTACAGTTATATATAGCCGATATTTTACATTTTAAGAAATGAGTTTTAAATAATTTTTAGCCAGTTTCCTTTAAAAAGGGTTTTTCTTTTAGAATTTAGAAATGAAAATTTGTTTAAAAACATTGCACTTATAATAACATTTGATTTAAAAAGTGTTTTTTATGGAAGTTTTTTTAAAATTGATTTATTAATACCATAGTTTAATTCTGAAAAAAAGGATGTCTAAAAAAAATTAGTAATATTTAAATTAAATACTTTCAAAATAAAAATATTTATATACATATAAATCATTCATTCTAAGAATTATTATTTAAAACCAAAGAGTTAACAAGATAAATTAGTATGAATCAGAATAAACTCTTGCATTTATAAAAAGAAAACCAGTAATAATAAGCCATAGCTGATTATAAATCAGACTGAATGTGATAACATATTACAGAGAACGTGCATGTTAAATCTGTGAGAGTTTTAGATTCTATTTTTAGGGTTGCCTGTTGGGTGAGAGATGGTATTTACATTTTTCGAAACTGCTGTAATTTTTTACTGAATCACTAGTTCTGGACTTGGTATTAAGAATACAAACAAATTGAACAATCAGTTTATTGAAAAAACGCTGAAATTAGTATTGATGTTATTATTACTCCTTTGTTTATTTTCTATTTATTCTTTAATCTGGAACAAGGAGTTTCTGTAGACATGGGCGCCGGCAGAATATTTCCCAGGGGGGGCAAAGACTACTCCAGAGGGGGGCAAAGACTACTCAAGGGGGGTCAAAGACTACTTCCATGTTGGGTTACCATGTTGGAAAGAGCAAAAAAGCAAGAGAAAACACTGCATACAAAAATCCAGGGGGGCATTGCCCCCCCACTTGCCCTATGCTGCCGGCGCCCATGTCTGTAGAATCTGTTGGGTCTTCTGTAGAGTGTCAGATACTATATACTTACAAATCAGGCCACTGTTCTTGGAAATGTTGTCTGAATGACAATTTTCAATAGAGATAAATACAAAATACACTAATGTACCTCTGTTTACGCCCTTTTGGACGCCCACTTGTTCCTCACATTTTTTTAATTCATGCCCCCCCCCCTCTTTTCTTCACAAAATACAAACCCATTCAATATTGTGCGCTTTTTTCCGGTGCGCTTTTTTCCGTGCGCTTTTTTCCGTGATTCTTTTGGCACAACAACTGATTTTGGACGACCTGTACGGAATTCGTCCTGGATCGAACACCGACCACGATTAAATTCGTTATAGCAGCTTTTTACAGTGCTGTATAAGGATGGTACTTCTTCGCTGTATAAAGATTTACGTTCATCGAATCACGCTTGTCTTGACAATCCACGTCGAAAGTTATGAAAAATAATTGCACGAAAATCTTCACGAGTCAACTCCATTTTTTTTAACGAGATGAATTTTTAAATTTCCTGTAAACAACACTAATCAAGCTGTAAAGGCAAATCGTTCTGAAGAATTTATGTTTACAAACATCAAATATTCTATTTAAGTCGTCTGCGATCGCCTAGCAACGCTTTCTGTTACCAAGGCCAGAAATATAAATAGCAACCTACGTATATGTATAAGTGTGTGCGATAAGGGAGAGAAGAATATTCATTTTGTATACCAGAAAATTCCTCATGGGGGTTAGGACCCCCCTATCCCCCCTTGGCTACACCACTGCTTGCAAGGGTGTGTAGGGGGTACAGAGGCGTTTCAGAATCGCATAGCAATGCGGGGTCGGAAGCGCCGTCCTCATGTACCTGTTAATAATCACTTTAGAAGAAGCGTTCAAGTGATACTACACTTTCGGACCATGATTTTTCAAAAACTAATCCCTCTTCCGCCGATAGCACTTGATAAAAAGTGTTATTTCAGAATTGTTTCTCTCGTTACATTGATGAAATAGTCTGAGGAAAGCCCATTGTTTGTGAAACTTGGTTCAGAAATTAGACGCACACTTCAACACTTCTTCCTAAGTGATTATAAACAGGTACATGAAGACGACGTTTCTGACCCCGCATTGCTATGGGATTCTGAACAGCTTCTGTACCCCCAACACCCCCTTGCAAGTTTGTCTGTCTGGTAGCGAATCATCCTGTATCAGTGGCATAGCCAAGGGGGGGTTAGGGGGTCATCCCCCCCCATAAGGAATTTTGCCATACAAAATGTATATTCTTCATTCCCTTATCACACACACGTATACGGAGGTCGCCTTTTAAGTTTCTATAAAAAGCAGGAAGAAAAATAATTTTTTGGGAACAAACTGTTTTATTGATTTTCAAAATATTCGCCTTTAAGATTTATACACTTTTCCACCCGTTCAAACCAATTTTTGAAACAGTTTTTCTACTTGGAAGTTGATATCTCAGAAACATGGTTTTAGAAGGTTTCAACATCTTCTTGAGGCGATGAAAATCGCTGCCCACGCATTTTTAGTTTGACATAAGGGAACAAGAAAAAGCCGTTAGGAGGAAAATCAGGTATGCCAAGTGGTCTGTGATATGCCAAGGGATGCTTCTATCTCACGATATGTCACATGCCGATCTTCTTCAATCATCTTGCGCACAGCATCGATGTTGTTTGGAATAACTATCGATTTTGGTTGTCCTTCACGAGATTCATCACTGACGGACGCACTATCACGATGAAATTCTGCAAAACAATTGTAAACAGTCTTTCTTGATGGTGCTTCATTACCAAAAGTTTCACGAAGTGATACTAAGCATTCTTGTCGAGGGAGACCTTCCTTAAAATCATAAAAAATCATCCACAATAATTTCCATTTTTTTTTTTTTTTTTTTTTTTTCACTCACTGTCTTCTTTAGAACACTCGTGTAAACAAAATGCGCAGCCAATTTCTATAAGGCAACTGATTCAAAAATTTTTTAAAAATGTGAATTTTACGAATATCCCGAAGACAAGTTTCATCAGCGCTTCCTATTGGTCGTTTGTAAGAACATAAAAGGTAACCTACGTACATATATATGAGTTTCAACAGTCGTAACCCCCCCCCCCCCCCCTCATGAAAAATTCTGGCTACGACACACTGCCCTGCATATACAGGGTTCAAAATTAGAGGAACAATTAATAATTACATAATTACTTTAGAAGAAGAGTTGGAGTAATAGTGAAATTTGCGACCACGGTTTTTCAAAAACTAATGCATCTTCCACAGATTGTACTTGATAAAAATTGTTATTTCAGATTTTTTTTTTTTTTTTCATTACATTGATAAAACTGTCGGAGGAGAGCCCATTGTTTATGAAACTTGGTTAAGAAATTAGGCACACTCTGTGTGTGTGTGTGTAAGCATTATATACAAAAAGCACAAGCAAACTGAAACATTCCTTCATACTCCGCATTATATACTATCAAATATAAATACAATCAGCAGGCTTGATTCCCATGCCACAACGGACTGACTTAGAAAAGCCAAATAAAAGAAGTGGATTAGAAATTTGTAATCTTTGTAATGCTCATCAGGTATCACACGCAGACATTTAGAAATAAAACAGCTAAAAAGCTAATATCTCCACGTGGGGTATCATTATTGCTATGGAGTCACCGATAGCATTAGTGAGATTAGCGTTGCCAGGCGTCCGGACAAAGCCGGACATAATTAGGCTTTTTGATTGCGTGTCCGGCCAAAGTTAACGATGTCTGGCTTTTGTTAGGCTTTTTACTGGTGACTATGGCTGATTAGTAATAAGGTACTTGAACTGATTTGGCATTCGATGTTATTTATATTTCATTAGAATTTAACAAGATTCATGGTAATAATCAAAAAAGCTTGATTTTACATACAATTTTTTTGTCGTACCTATTAATACTGAGACAAAAACCTCAATATTGTAGGCTGTCCGGCCTTAATACCCAAATATCCGACCAAACTGGCTGGTCTGTCCGGCTGTTTGGTTTGGTGACCTGGCAACCCTAAGTGAGATGATACAGTAAGTGCAGATTTCAAGGGTCTAAAAAGATATGTGACAGTTTGTTGACATGTAGAATTCAAAATATCGTTCAGGCCTTTTATTACTTCCTTGTACGGAGTATAATGAAGTAATGTGATAGCGAAAATTTTCGGGAGCCAGATTTCGACGAAAACACCGATTTTGACAACCTCTAAATTTACTTTTAAGAATTTCTACGATGCATCTCTTCGTACGCTAGCATGCACGTTCTTATAAATGCATGTACAACCCATTTTGGCCTACCGCAAATCTATTTGGACCAGTTTTGTCTGTACGTACATACGTATGTATGTAGCTCGCATATTTCAAAAACTATTTGTCCTAGAATGTTGAAACTTTATACTATTTAGGATTGCTGTAACATCTAATTGTGCTACTCCTCTTTTGATCCCAATCGACAGGATGGTTTATCTACAGGGCCGCCCAAAAGATTTTAAATACATTACGCTCTGTGGGCCGAAATTCAGAGGTTCAAACGACAGAGCTATTTCAAACGACTCAGAAGTGAAATATTTTGTTAAGGGTTAAAAAAATGAATTTCTCTATCGAAAATAGTGTCTTTATCATTTATAGTTCTGCTACAGGAACACTCAAAAGATTTCCAACACATTACGGTCAATGGCAGTTTTAGGGACATTCACCCATTTCAAGTACAATACCGTACTACAACATAAATAGGTAATGGTCCAACCACGATCACGTGCCTCCCTCAAAATTTGCGCCAAAAGTCGCCAAGCTTGGCGACTTTTGGTGTACGTATGTATGTATTTAACTCTCATATATCAAAAACTGTTAGTCGTAGAATGTTGAAGTTTCATAAGATTAACATCTAGAAGTACATTTCGAGTTTTGGTTCCAATCTACTGGAGAGTTCATTTACAGGACCACCCAAAAGAAATTCAATGCATTAATGTCTACAGACATCTTCAGTATATCACGTCTGTAGTCAGTCATTGTTTGGTCCATGCCCAAAATCTCGCCATTTGTCATCGACCTTGGCAAGTTTTGTCAAAATATCGCCACATTTGGCGTCAAAAATAATTTCGTATTTCGCATAACTCTAAAACTTTTAACCGTAAAATGTTGAAATTTTGTATTTACAGAACTATTGTAATATCGAACTGTGCATCTCCTTTTTGATTACAATCGACTGTGTAATTTATTTACAGCATCACCCAAATGACTTAAGGGTGTGTTTCTCGTGAGTTTCGCCAAAGGAATTTCGATTGTACACATTAACTTCTGATTAAATGAAGATAATAGTTAGAAATTTCAGTATCATATACATGAAGACGGCATAAATCTATTACTACTATTTATTTTTCGATTAATGTGGTCTAAATATTGTTTTAGAAGCCATTATTTATTTACGAATTGGCGATCCTTATTAGCGATAAAAGCAGCCAAGTGGACAGCTTTTAAATATTTGCTTGTAATTAAAAAACCAAAATATTTTTTACTTGTTTTAGGAAGTCAAAAAAAAGTGTACAGGTAGAGGAATATTTTAAATTAAAAAAAATTTTTTTTAGTCAATAATTTTTATTTATTTTTTTCATGAAAATATTTTGCCATTATTGCCAGTGTGTAGATGGCAGCACCACCGCTTTTTGAAAAATACTTTTAAGATATTATAAATCTCCACCCACTTGTATCTGAAGGAATTCTCATTGGCTGGATTGTTTTACTGACCAGAAAGAAAATCTCAGACAAGGACAAATCAGATTTGCAGTTGATATTATTGTAACGCCCTTCAAAAAGTGCACCAAATTTAAAATAATTACAGGAAAAGAGGAAGTAATATTCTTTTTAAAAGAAAGTGAAAAACTAAAGTAATATTTTCCGGCTTCATTTATTCTTAATTTAATTATTCTAAAAATATTACTGTGTTAAAATCAGAATAAAAACAATACGAAAATTACTTTTAAAGTTTGTTTTACATAATAGATGATTAAAGACTGCTTACTAACCAGTGGCGTAACTAGTAGCTAGGGGCGTATCCAGAGGCGGCAAAAGTTTGTTTAAAAAAAGTTAGAAGAAGATTCTGGACACATACAAGGTTACACAATTTTTTTTTTTTTTTTTTAACTTTTTATTAGTAAAATCATCAATTAAATTTAGTATTTATTTAATAAAACTCGTTGCTAACTGACATCCCTTATTTCCACTGTTTGTGCTTTTCATTACATTTTTTCTGCACTTTTTAAGTAAAGTGTGTTTCGAAAGTTAAATCTCAAAAAATTATAAGATAAATTTTTATTTTGGAAGAAAAGCTGCACGTTTGGAACATCGAACTTTAATCTGCAAAACGGTATATTTATATTTTACGTTTTTATTTATATATAATATAAATTCCACGTCACTTCGGGGTCCCCTCTTTACGCATGTGTGGTTTATTAAATAGCCTTAAAATTTGTGGCTTCATTTGTACATTATTCTTATAAATACTTTTTAAAATGATTTTATTTTATAAAATAATGTTTTTAAAGAATTATGGAAAAGGGAGCTAGTGCTAGAGTGAACAATTTTATAGTGTAGTGTAGAGTGTGTTTAAAGCAAATCTACGCTTTGGATATTTGCCGGGGGGGTGCCTGTGGCGAAAGACTTTTCAAGGGGCTCTAACGCGCATTCACGTAAGATCTGGAGAAAATCGCTCAAAACTGCAGACCGTTAGAAAGACGGTTGCACGAGAAGTCAGAATCCTGAACCTCCACACTTCAGCCATCTCTCAATGTTTTGAGGTGAACATAAACAATTTATAAATTTGACACGAAGAGCATAATGTAAATACTGTGTTTGACGCATCTTTTTCTTTCTTTTATTAAGCAATAAAATGCTCATTTACTATTATTTTTATTAATATCTAAACTATAAGCTGTATAGCTATTTATTAAGCTTTGCGCTCACTAGACTCTTGTATAGAATTAAAGTGGACAAGCTAGATTATCGGTTAAGCACATCCTGAAGAGCCTTTTCACGATAGGTCGACACTGGCACAAAGAACCATTTAGTATTTATGATATTTATACTGGCTCTTTTATTGCACAAAATATATGCAGAGTGAAACACACACACAAGGATGGATGGATAGGTGGGTAAGAGGAAGGAAACATGATTTAGTCTTAATATGTTTAAAATACAACAATGCTGTTGAATTCGACTCAGCGTAACATTTACCATATTTGTCTGTTTGATTCAGATCTTTTATATCTGCTATTATGCCCATTTAAGATCACCGGACTTTGGAGTACACTCATATATACACACACACAGTGATTAAATATATAATAAAATTCGACCTGAAAAGTTCCAGCTGTTTTTCTTTTTCTTTCTTTCTTTCTTTTTTTTTTTTTTTTTTTTTTTTTTTTTATAAAAGTGTTTTCCAAAAATTATTTCGATATGCATTAATGAAGTAAAATGACAAACAGAAATTTTTTGGTATTTTAAATTACATTTTATTATAGGATATGGACAAAATCTTCTACAAAGTTATAACATAATAAAAGAAATATTTCTTTTTCAAATTACAGTATCTGTAAACGGGCAAGGAATGTAAGACTGAAATCATGGTGCTCTAAAAAATTTAAAAACATTGCACATTTTTTTGACCGCAAATGTAAAAATCAACGAAATAATAATAAAAATGTGATAACATATATATTATGAAAACATATCAAGCAAAGATAATCCTCCTGTCAAGTCTCTTGTGTGTTTTTTTGTGATACTAAATATTTTACACAAGACCCAAGACGTGAAACACTCAATTATTCAAATCCATCTGTTTCTATTATTATAACTCTTACACTTCCATCTTCTCTACTTTCACCCCACCCCCACCCTATTAAAAATATTGAAGAAAATTTAAATTATGAAGGTGTAATAATTTAAGGAACAATAAATAATACCATTAGAAAATTAACTCAACAGTTTGTACATCAAACATGCCACCTATAGAAAATAACCGAAAAATACACCGCTTTGACAAACGATAATATGAGCAAACAACGATAAATTTTGTCTTTCAGAAGGAACAGAAATAAAGTCATCCCCACTTTTGCTTGAAAAATAACCACTTAGATCTTGCAGAGTAAAATTTAACACAACACCAAAGTTGTCATATACACAAATTTCATGACTTCTATTTAAAATCGTATCATTTTGACTAAATTTATTCAAAAGAAATATATAACGAAAAAAAAAAAAAAAGAACGCATTCAACCATACATAAAATGTGCAATTTCGCGCACAGAAGTGACATAAGACGGGGGGAGGGGGAGGGAACCCTCATCAAAAGGGAGTAGGGACGCTCAAAGATAATTCTTGAGTATCATCAAACCACTGTTTTCGAAAGTCAACTAAAAAGTACACAATGAAATAAAGTAACGTGAAGAATGAAATATAGGAAAGAAAATTTGTGGTCGACTTATGTGAGACGAAGACGATATAGTTAAAAGCTATACCACCCACCCGCATATAGAATATTTCTTTCTTTTTTTTTTTAAGTATAACACTCTGACATTAATAAATAAAAATATGTTCTTTAAATTGTAAAAGTATATAATACGCAAAATATGTACTCATTGCAAATTATTATCAAGTTGACTCACTTTATAAAAAGATCTAGATCTTTTATAGATCTTATTCAATGATGAAGACTTTATTTACCAAGTGAAATTCTGGACGAGTCATTACCATTCTTAATTATGAAAATACCATTATTGTGAACCAAATTGGAAGTACAAATTACACCGGTAATCTAGTCAACCGTAGGGAATTACTCCATATTAGGGCAGATTGCATAGTTAAAACAAGTGGCTAACACATGTGTTCAATATTACACACACTCAAAGAGATCACATGATGTAAAAAGATTTGCCTTAGTAAAAGGGGGCACTATTTACTAATGGAAACCCATTACTGCACTTAGTTATGGAGAAAAAACTATTTTGAATTAAACTGTATGTACAAATCTCATCAGTAATCTAGGAAACTGTAGGAAATTGTACTACATTGATACCGTTGTACTATAAGAACAAATAGGACGGGGGGGGGGGGGGATTTGAAGCTAGCACATGCTTGAACACGATACACGATACACAAGTAATACATACACCTAAAATATGTTTTTTAAAGTAAAACTATTCTGACATTAATGATCACTTTAAACTGTGAAAAGATAGTATATAAAAATTGAAAGTCACCGCACATTTTAATCAATCAAACACATGATATAAAGGAATGCCCTTAAAAAGGGTGCACACTTCAGTAATCAAAATTTTAACCACTTAGTAGAATTCTTGATGACCCATTATTGCTCTTAGTTACGAAAAAACCACTGTTTGAAACAAATTGCTTTGATAAATCATCAGTAATATTGGCAACTATAAAAAATTGCCTCACAGTTTTTACCTTTGAACAAACAGCACAGATGGGGAGGGGGGGGGGGGGAAAGCTGACGCATAATGCAGCACGATACAATCAAAATAAGTAGTACACTCATAAAGTACTTTTTTAAGTAAAAGTATTCTGATATCAGTGATAACTTCAAATCGGAAAATATATACACATACTAAATTAGGTAGCCATTTCACATTTTATCAGGCAAACAGTAGATATAATAAGAATAACCTTAAAAAGAGGTGGGGTGGGGGGGTGTACTCTTCACTAATGAAGATTCTACTCATTACGTGGAATGCTTTACCTACAATACTATTCTTAATTATATAGAAAATCCTCTTTTTCCAAAAAAATTGCATCAATGCAAGAGGCAAATAGCATGTATGGAGAAGGAGAGACGAAAGCCGAGCCGAGCCCGACTCGGCCGGCTACACATTGGTCGGGAGGGCGGACGGCAACTCGAACATAGTGCAGGATAAATAACACTTCGCGGACGGGGATAGAAGGTGACTCAATTTGTTCCTCTATCTGTTTGCTGTTTCTTGCTCACTTACAAAAGGCCTGAATACCAGGGAGAAACACATAGGCCACTTCTGGTACTTCCTTCTCACCAACAGGATACTCGTACTCCTTGCACAGAACTGGTGAGCATTGTTTGACCTGCACTTTTCTTAAAATCAACCCTTTACATTATGAAAATCTGAAACACTATCATTAGATACACATTGCACAGTATTCTCAACATGAGATTTTCCACTGAGAAATATTGAAAAAACATACAACCATTCCAAAAGTTTCATGTGAATAATAAAATAAGACATACTCACTTCACGTTAAGTATATATACCATGTATACCAGAATAATTAAAAAAAAAAAATTTTAAGCAGATTTCATTCGGCAACATACAAATCAAAATTTTCACACATGATTACTTGTCGGGATGTACATATTTTGGCATCCAATTAAACTGAAACAGATTATTTTATGGACAGCTCCTTACATGTTACGAAAACCAACAACAGGCACTGCAGACTGCAGAATTAATTACCTCAGTTTGAGAGGTGAAACAGAGAAATATTTTTTTTTAATGCGACTTATACAATCAGGAAAATATATGCAATATAATTTACACTTTGACATTAAACACGTGTTGATTCTGGAAAATCATTTGACTGAACCAAGTGCAATAAAAAAGCAAGCCATAAATAAATGGCAGCACATTGAACAAAGTGACAATATAGTTTAAATAATGACAACATTCAAATCAAACTCTCACACCTGATTGCTTGTTATGATATGCACATCTGGTGTACATATTTTGGCATCCAATCGAACTGACTTCGATTGCTTAGCTCCTTACATATTATGAAAAACAAATAACTGATCCAGAATTTTCACAATTTTAGACGTGAAAGAGAAAAATTTATTTTTTTATTTAAAATATCTCATGAGCATTCCAAATTAATAAAAAGCTATAATTTTTTACTTGTACACTTGCAATATATGTATGAACATACCTGTGCATTCATTTTTATGTGTGTAAAGGGTAAGCTTTATAGAAATAATAAATTCTTGTGAGATGTAGCTTTATTATTATTATTATTAGTATTTTTTTCAAATTTACAACCTACTTTTACATTTAAATTCCTGTATCTCTGTTAAATAACTTTTGTTTGAAAGTTTAATGCACAATTATGTTCCTACGTATATTACAAGTGTACTCTAAAAAAATCGTAACTTGTAATTTATTTTTCAAGAAATATTGAATGCGCATTCTTTTTCTCAAAGATAATATCTTTTTGAAAAAATATTTTTTTTTTATTTTTAATATTAAAGTAAATGTAAATCTTCGTGTTAAACAACTTTATCTATGATTTGAGACTAAAAATTAAGAAATGAAAGTTTTCAATTTTAAAGTCCCTTGTCCCCTTAAAAGTGAAAACTCGGTAAAAGAAAAAGCTATAATCAAATAACATTTTGTTCAGAAAGAAGCTTATATACATGCATTATCTTTGGCTGAAATAAAACTAATTGTTAAGACATTCCTTCAGAATAAGAAATTATCATTTTTATAATTTTTGTTGTGAAATTCTATGTACATTGCAAGTCAAATTACAAAAAAAAAAAAAAAAAAAAAAAAAAAAACCACTTCGTTGTTGACAACAATGTTTTTGAATTTTCATGAAATCTGTCATTCCCCTTCTGTAGTAGTTAGTCACAAGCACTATGATTACTTTTTGCCCTGGTGTAAATGGTTTTTATTTTATGTTCAGTCAAATTTTGATCATTTACAATTCCATCGATTTTGAGTCACACATTCATGACCTATGTCTTTGGAAAATTAAAAATAATTTTCTCAATAATCACTCAATCTTTCTGAAGTTTTGCTTGCTTGTTAGTTAGAGTGTGGTATGAAGATTAAAAAAAAAAGTGTGAACATACTTTCCCTCACTCTCTCTTTTTTAATAAGTTGAACAAACTAATTTTTAATATGTCTGCTAATTTTAAATTAAAATTTTCTGAAAAGTATGATCTTAGTCATAAATTCATTATGATTAGGTAATACTTTTCTAGGACTAGGTAATACGTTTCTTGCATAGTAAATTTAATTTATAAATGAAAGAACATCCCTGTCAAAAGTACACAAAATATACAAGCCAAAACCAAACTGAACAAGCCAAGCCTCCTCAGATGGGAATTTGACTGAAAAATCGATTTTAGAGAAAAATGTCCGAATGTCACAGTGAATGTATATTGCAGTTATATTACTTTTGTTTGATAGGTTTATTTAAATGTGACAAATATTTTTTAAAGAATTATAACAGTTTTAAAAATGAACTCACACATGTGTATAAAATGTTTTCTATTACATGCTAAATCAAAATCAATGGATATTCTATACTTTCAGAGATGTAATTTTCAAAGAAACAGTCTAATGATCCGTATGATTTTTTAAAATAGATTTCAAAAAAGAAAAAAAAAGTCCAACCAAAATTTGTTTATAAGTAAAACTAATAATCTTTTAACTAAAAGTTAATAATTTAATTAGCTTTTCATACAGATACAGTGAAGTGAAAAATCCTGAGCTTTTATTATTTACCTTTAAATGAGTTTTTTATAAAAATTATTTCTGGAATTGTAATAAAAGTAATTGAAAGCAAGAGTTAATAAAAAGCAGTAATTATAAAAATTGACCTTTCGAAACTACTTTTTTAAAACTGTTAGTAAGTGAGTCACTTATTCTTGGTTTGTTCACTTATTCTGTTGAGTCACTTATTCTGTTGAAAAATAATGTTCTTCCAATAGCTGTTCTTTGAGAATCAAGAAAGTGAGGCATTAGTACTGCATCTTCATATTGGGGGACAATAAAATGATGCTGAGGGTGCATTAGGGTGTAGAAATTTTACAGTAATGTTTCTTTCATTTTGATCTGTGGCAGATGGCATGCTAAATTACCATACATCATATTAACACGCAAATGTAGCATATAGCACATAAAACTTCAACTTTTGCTTTTGTAAAAAGATTGTTTTTAAGGAAAATACAAGGGAAGGTTCATGATCAGCGCTTAGTCATCTTGCTTCAAAGCTGTTTACATTTTGTGATTTAAAATTATGCAAAGTTCTGCTCCCATCCGCTATTCAAAGTAGAAAATCAGTTTTTTTTTATAAAAACTTTCAAAGTTTATTATATGAAGCCTTTATTATCTAAAAGAAAAATTTAGATAAAAAGCCTATGAAATGAACACTACTGTGAACTATGACTAAATAGATGATTAGATGTGTTAAAATATACCGACATGAGAATGCAGATATTCACATGTGTTAGCAGCTGCCTATAATTTACAATATATATTACATCTGCCTTCAGACTCAACCTAGCAAAAGGTGCATTATGAGAAATGTTTTAATTGTACAGGAATGTCTGTCACCTGATTTATTTAGCAAAAATCCTCTCCCTGTTTACAAAAGTAAATGTGAATGTACCACGACCGTACCCAGAAATTATTTCGGAAGGGGTTCGAAATTTGGGGGGTTCTGACTTATTGAATATCATCTTATTATATATAAATATACTCTCACACACATATTAATAAATATATATATAATGCAGTGGCGTAGCCAAAGGGGGGGAATAGGGGGGTCACACCCCCCAAAAGGATTTTTTCCCAAAGAAACTGTATATTCTTCACTCCCTTATCACACACACGTATACATATACGTGAGTTGCAATAGCCGTAACTCCCCCCCCCCCCATGAAAAATTTCTGGATACGCCACTGATATAATGTGATAATTTCGGGGGCGGGGGTCCGGACCCATAGGACCACCCCCCTGGGTACGGCCTTGGAATGTACCATAAAATTATAAATTTTTTCCGATTGGTGCTTCTTTTTTTACACAATTCCTTAAACTTTTACTGTTTTAATTTGCACAAAAACAAAACAACAAATTTCTCACAAGACTAAAAAAATGTATATATTTTTAAATGAATAAACAAGCCCATGTTACTGTCAAAGTAAACAAACTATGTAAACAAACAAAGCTTCCCATTTCAGAGGAAAAGTGACCAGAATTCAATAATTTTTGTACCTAGCAGTACCTAGTATAATATTCAGAGTTTTCAAAAACTCTTTAAAAATTATTAATATTATTGGACTATTTTATTTAAATTACATCTGAAGTAATAAAAAAATCCAATAATTTTATTTCAGCATATAATAGAAAACATTTTATACATGTGTGTGAGCTCATTCCAAAAATTTTTAATTTTTTTTTTCACATTTAAATGAACGTGCCAAAAAAAAGTGATATAACTTTAATATACATATACTATGACATTCAGACATTTTTTTTCGTTCTTCTAAAATCGACTTCAGTCAAATTCCCCTCTGAGGAGGCTTGGCTTTGTTAAGTGTGGTTTTGGTTTGTATATTTTCTGTACTTTTGACAAAGGGGTGGCCTTTCCTTTATAAATTTATTATATAAGAAACTTCCATAATAAATTTATTACTAGTATTCATACTTTTCAGAAGTTTTTAATTTAAAATTAGCAGAAATATCAAAAATCAGTTTGTTTAACAATGTTATTAAAAAAAGAGAGAGAGAGAAATATATATTCATAGATTTATTTCCTAAATCACCACACTCTAGCTAACAAGAGAGAAAAGCTTAAGAAAGATTTAGTGATTATTGGTAAAATTAAAAATACTTTTCCAAAGAGGTATGTCATGAGCATGTGACTCAAAAATGGTGGAATAGTGAAAATAATCAGAATTTGGCTGCTCATTTTATCAAACACATTTAAACCAGGGCAAAAAGAAATTGTAGCGCTTTTGACTACTACAGAAGAAACATTCATATCAAATTCCATTAATATCCAAGAACGTTGTTGCCAACAACGGGAATTTTTTGTTGATTTGACTAGTAATGTACGCAGAATTTCATAACAAAAGTTATAAAAATGCTAATTGTTTAATCTGAAGGAATGAAGAAACCATTAATTTTATTTCAGCCCAAGATAATGAATATATATGATCGTCTTTCTGAACAAAATTTTTTTGGTTATAGCTTTCCCTTTTAGTGAGTTTTCCATTTTAAATGAACTCCCAAAAAATTTCTCAAAAATCATTCTGTAACATTTTTAAAAAATACAAAAAATTATTTATCAAGTTTAGACATTTATTTCTAAAATTCTTATACATTATTCAACAAGGGTAGAAAATTTCAAAAAGATAAAATACTTAGTGAACTAATGAGAAGTGGTTTTTTTTTTTTTTTAGAAGTGTTGTTTTAAACACCCAAAATTTAAAATCTTCAAAAGTTTGAAGAACCATAAAACTAAAACCATAAGCACCAGACAGGGGCGTAGCCAGAAATTTTTCAATAGGGAAGGGAATGACCCCCTAACCTCCCCCCGTGACTACGCCCCTGTCACCAGAGATTTCATGGGGTTTCTCACTACCACAAAAGGAACATTCGTGCCAAATTTTATCAAAATCCGTGATCATGGGTGTCATGCTTGTTTGAACAGATGTTGAATGACTCTCAAATAATACCATTTCAAATATATATAGACAGAATAATATAGCCATTGTTTAGAAATCGTACTATGAATTAATAAATTTTAATTTTTCAAAGTATCTCCTTTTTTAAATGCGATTTAAAATACGTATGTTTAAAAATTATCGAATACTTTTCCCCCTTTCAATATTAATAAAATTTAGCTCTGGAATTCTTTAACTACATATACTGAATAAATTAAATATTAATTGTAATAAAGTACTTCGTTAACTGTTACGTACCCTTTCGCGCATTTTTTGTTTGGAAAAAAAAAAAAAAAAAAAAAAAAAGGCACACACTTGCAGTGGCGTGTCCTGGATTTTTTAAGGGGAAGATGGGTTTCGTCTTTCCCATTACTTATACATAAACATACACACATAAAATATGTACGCATACGTAAAAAAATGTAACGAACAGTAAAATTTTCTTGATCACCCTTAGTATCGAGGGAAGGGGTTAAATCCCCAAACTCCCCCCCCCCCCCCCACACACACACCTCCTTGAATAAAGCCGCTGCACCCTTGCATAAGACACATGAAATAATAATAATAATAATAATAAAGAATGGTAAACCTCACATAAAACTGTCATGTACCTATATAATATTTTGTTAACATATATAATGCTTCAGAAAATTTTGCAATGCGATTGTGTGTAACACTTAAAAGAATATAATAAGGAAAAATATAGTTCTCGAAGGTGATGATTAATTACAATATATAGTAAAAAGTTTGAATAACATTTAGATTATTTTTAGGGTTCTTTCCATAATTATTATTATTCTTTTGTGTGTGTGTGTGTGTGTGGTGTGTGTGTGTGTGTGCATAGGTAGCTGTAACCCTCTCCTTTTTTTTTTAACGGAACTGCAGCTTATAGAAGAAGTTTTTGTTATTGAAAGCTACCTAAGCTGTTTTGAAATACATTACAAGTAAATACTTATTTGCATTACTACTATCAAAACAAACAAACAAAAAAAAATAGTGAAAGAGATTTTTTCTGAAGTACATATATATGTTCGTTCTAACACATTCCACCCCCCCCTTTTTTTCCCGCGTACAATCTATATTAAATGTAATGAGTATTCTAAAACAGTTTCTATAAGTATAATAACGATTAAAAAATATGTTTTCCTAATTCATAAGTAAAATGCGTTTTTAAGTACATATAGAAATAAAAATCAGCTGAAATTATTAATTCAATAATCTCAGCTGAAAACAGAAAAATATATCTTCTTACTAAAATGTTTTAGAAATTATAATAAAATTAATATTAAATCAGACTCACTGAATATTTACCATTAAATGGAATACTTTTCACTTAAGCATTATTGACAGAAATTTTTTTTCAAATAGCGACATTTGAAATACATAGACACGATCAGAAAGCCGTTGTCAAGAAGAGTTTTACAAACAGATCTATAATAATCGGAAAAGTAAGTTAAATGTTAATTGAAAATCGAATAATGTATTAATAAATTTCATTTTTTCGCGTTATTAGAAAAAAATTGGATTGAAAATACATACGCAATTTAAAAAAAAATATCTAGCATTTTGGGGTTTTGAAATAAATATGTCATTATATTATATTTTATTACACTTATTTTTAAATGCGTATTTTTCCCCTTTTAATATTAATAAAATTTCGCTCTTCTGAAACTTCTATACTGGATACTTCTATTCCTGCATTCTCGTAAAGGGCCAGCGGTAGCATATTTTCGAGGGGCAACCGACTGCTATGGCCAGACACAGTGATGTTTTTTGGGTCTCGCAAAGGGCCAGTAGTAGCATATTTTCGAGGGACCCCCTACAGAAATGGCCCGACCCAGTGATGTTTTTGGGGTCTCGCAAAGGACCAGCTGTGGCATGTTTTTGAGGGCCCCCTTCAGCGATGGCCGGACCTAGTGATGCTTCTTTGGGTCTCACTAAGAACGAGTGGTAGCATATTTTCGAGAGGCCCCTACAGCGATGGCCGGACCCAGTAATGTTTTTTTGGGGTCTTGCAAAGGGCCAGCGGTAGCAAGGGCGCCGGCAGGATCATTTCCAGGGGGGTGCACCCAAGATAGATATACAGTGTTACCTCTTTTAACGGACACTCCCAAATAACGGACACCTCTAATCAGCTGACGTTATTGCAAGTCCCAGTTCCTTTAAATAGGACATTCCATGTTGTCCACTCTGAATAACGGACACTCCGAATAGCGGACAGTTATTTTAAATGAACAATTTTGTTTTTTTTTTTTTTTTGCAAAAATTTCGACAAAAATTCAAACAGATCGTGTTTGTAGTATTACAAATAACTTTACCTTTTCCCTTTCTTACCTCCAAAGTGTTGTTCTTGAAGTTGCTGAAAGAGAAAAGTTGAGTGAGTTGTCTTGCTGAACTGTTTTAAAGTTGGAAAAACTCAGATAAGTGAACTTTAACGGACAGGAAAGGCAGGAAAGGTCTTAAAAAGGCAGGAATCGCAAGTCCGAGCAACGTGGTTTCTGATTATGCAACATATGAAAATGAAAAAGAACTTGATGAGCTACTGACATATATGGATTCAAATGTCCGTGCTGATGATTATGTAGAAATTGACGAGAATATGTGTATTGTAGAAGAGTGTTACAAATTTCACTGCTCAAAACTCAACTGAACAGTTTTCTCTTTCCGACAATGATGATAATGATTTCCCCGTGAATGAAGACGAAGTTAGTAAAATTAAAGACTTTTCGGACTGAGAGACTGAGATACATTGAAGAACTGAAAAGGTTTTTTCTGTGCAAAGTGGACTCTGAGGACCTTGCAAAGGTAAACGACTTAAATATTCATATAGAGAAACATGCTTTCAATGCAAAAAAGAAATGTCAAACGTTGTTAACTGATTACCTTAGTTAATTAAATTAATTTTCTATATAATTAAAGTTGTCAATATTTAAGTAAGTCAAACGCCATTGTTCTACCCTTATAGCGAAATTATAATTGAATAATTTTAATTAAAATTGGACGTATTTTTTCATTAAGTGACATGGTATAAGCTAAAAAAAATGAAAAAAAGTTATTCCCTCTGAATACCGGACACCTCCCAATAACGGACGAAACTACTGGTCCCTTGTCCAAAAATTTAAGAATAAAATGCATATAAAGAAGCATTTTTTGTATAGCAGTATGGGGTTAGAAATAAAAATCGTTGATGGAAATATAGCAAATGCAAAAGAAATGAAAAAGTTCTACTGTAAATGCTCAAATGTGCTGGTAGCGTCTAGCAAGTGATTGGCGTACCCTTTCGAAGATGCCAGGTTTTCCACGAACGGTTGCAGCGGTTACTAGTTTTGCAATGAGGCCCTCATCTGTGTCAACTGGAGTCTCGTAAACGAGTGCCTTGAGGTGTCCCTAAAAGCAAAAATCTATACTTGATAAATCTAATGAACGTGCTGGCCAAGCGACTAGTTAAACTTGTCCAATCGATCGGGGTTCAAAGATGACAATGGGATAATTACGCACATTATTTGCGAAATAGGCTTTGAGCCCTATCGTGCTGAAACTATCTACATTTTTCATTTCCGACTAAACGTTGCAATGCAGAAAAATGCTTTTTTGTATGTATTTTAACTACCTTCAGGGACACCCTGTATACATACATATAAAAAATTAGACTATTTGGCGTTTAGGCCCACAGATACCCCCCCAAGGACATCCACGTATTAAAACAGAGCCCAAGTTTCGAAAGTGACGCAGTGATGGCTTCACTTAATATTTGAAAAATCACCCTGTCAAAAAACTCAAAATACAAATTTTCATCTAATAGTTTTTCAGTTTAAATCTCTGAAAAATTAACTGTATAATATTAAAAAGAAATGTTAAACTTTAAGCGTTAAGTCCTAAAATAATTGCATTTAATCCTATTCACATTAGGGGCCTCACCATAGAACAGTGGTTATGCCACTGAAAATGGTAGATGGCCGAAGTGTGAAGGTCCCGGGTTCGGGTCCCATCGCGCGGCTGTCGGTCTAACCATCTGGACTTTTGGTAGGTTTTCTCCAGATGTAACGTGAATACGCGTTAGAACCCCTTAGAAAGTCCTCCTACCCTAGGCACCCCCCCCCCCTTAACCGATCGCCCTAGTGTAGCGTTGCCGTAATCACACACAATCACCTATTCACATTAGAATCTCGATAGTTAGAGTCTCGATTGTTCTAGTTTTCCATACCACTCAGTTAGTGAAAAAATAAATTTAGCTCCCAAATAATGATCACCACATATAAAACAGGCGATATTTTTTATTGCAGGACAAAAATTCAAATACTTAGTGCACCCGAAAGTCCTATCAGAAATCCCTCTACCAAAGAAAGTGGGTGTATTTTTTCTGCAGATGTCCTCATAGACATTTCTGTGCGTGTGCAATGTTGGCATGCTGCTTCGGCAATGGCGCGATACTGCTTTACGGAAACGAATCAACGTGTCAAAACAAAACAATTGACTATTATTTTCCGAAATTATTAACCTGCTCTAATAAGTAATGTGATAATATGTAACTCATTACACTTCTCATTTACATATGCACTTCTCATTTAAATATGCATTCAAAGAACAAAAATTGCTTTATTTCCATTTATCTGTTTATTAATTTAATGATTTCGATAGTTCGAGAAAAGCCGGTCACGTCTACCTCGAATATTATCGAGACTATTTCAAAATATTTTTTCCTAATTGCGGGCACATGCCGTGAGGCATTCAACACTACTACGATCGTAAGCGTTGGTCAGTACATTGTGAGAGCTCATGTTCGTGCGCCAACATTATCCCAAAATAAAAATGTGGATGACTTCTCAAAAGCTTAAAATTTATGTACAATGGTAGAACCTATTAAGCCATAAACACAGGTCTAAACAGCTAATTTAATGCGATAGTTACAAGTAGAATTCAAAATACCACACCTACATCCAGGCTCTTTTTTTCCTTCTTTTACGGAAATTGCTTATATTTGCAGGTTAATTATACTATTTTCAAGGCGTCCATGACATCTTAATTTCTTCAAAAGTTAGAAATTTATTCTCAAAACATATTTTTTTTCCCCCTTTCTTACTTTGTGGTTTTCTTTCTAAGCTAGACGGGGAGGGAAAGGCAGAGAAAGATAGAATTGATGCTCTTATCTCCTTTCCGGCTATTTCAATATTGCCACTTAAATAGGTGACCAGCTGATTGTTAATATCAACAGAATACTTATTATGGCTGCACGATAATCATGAAAAAAATTTTAGCTATTGTTGTCCATTTAAAAAAGTAAGAAATAACTGGAATTTGTAGTGGAATATTCAGCATTGAATAACTGGAATAGATATTTATGCCATTATATGGTTCTTTTGAACAGAAGTGTTATTAATATTTTCAAGTATTAACTATAATATTTAAATTGTTTGGACTGTTCAATTAATTCTTACGGAGACAAGTGAATGATGAAAAATTGAATGAATTATTTTTATAGGTGTAATAACTTAAATATTGAAAAAAAAATTTTTTAATGAAAATTTAAGTTTAGAACAACTTTACTTTATTAAGTGTTTCTTAATTGAGTTAAACTTTTATTGATGATTCTTAACAAGGTGAACAAATCAGGGGCGTAGCCAAGGGGGGGGGGGTTAGGGGGTCATAACCCCCCCATGAGGAATTTTTTGCCTTACAAAATGTATATTCTTCACTACATTGTCACACCCACGTATACATATATATGAGTTGTAGTAGTCGTAACCCCCCCCCATGAAAAATTTCTGGCTACGCCCCTGGATCAAATAAATCTCGTATTAAAATCTTCTTCTTATGCAAAATGTTTACTTAATTAAGCATTTTCTTGTCTGTTAGGTATGTTTGGATGATTATTTTTGCTATAAAAAGAAGCCTTAAAAATCTTTTAAAGAAATATTCTTATTAAAATTAATTATAAATAATTAATTAACATAGTTACTTAAAAAGTAATTTAACCATTTGCATAACTTAGCTTTAAAATTTTTCTTATTAAAATAAATTATAAATAATTAATTAATAGTTAATAAACAAAGTTACTTAAAAAGTAATTTAACCATTTACATAACTTACTTTATCAGCTTAATTAATTTTATCTAATTTTAATAAAGACTAGTAATTAATTTATTAATAAAGGTTACTAATGAATTATTATTAATTTATAAATCAATAAAGCATTGTTTTACTGTATTTTTCATATTTTTTTTTCCAAAGTACCTTTTAATCAGGATATTTAATGCCCTTTTTAAGAAACGCAATGCCCTTTCAAAATAATGATGCCCTTTTTTAAAACCTTTGCACCCTGCCGTTTTTCCTACCTAGAATGAGCTCTAATCTTAGTTGCATTGTATTTTCGTAATGACATTAATTTTGCTTGTAAAATGTGAAAAAAATAATAAATTTTTGGAAATAAACAAAATTCTCGAGTTCCCACTCAGATTTTAAAAAATCCCACTTAATTTTGGAGCCAGAGTGGGAGAATAATACCCAATTTTTTCCCCTAGTTTAAACCCTATGTAAAGATTCGATTAACTGAAACACAATTATATTTTTATGCCCCCTACATTTTTTTGGCGATAAAAGGGATATTCTGGTAAACCTAACGAATTGCATTGGCGATATTGGAGGAAGGCTATTTATGGCAACCCTAGCCGGCCGGCTAATGAGACGCAGGGGCGTAGAAATTCTCGAGCCCCCCCCCCGGAATTTTTGGATTAGTGATAAAATTCCATCTATTTATACACATATAAGTTCATATTCCCCCCCGAAAAATTTTCCAGGCGCGTATCACCCCCCCGAAAAAATCCCGTCTGAAGAGAGCGACGCGACAGTAATGCAATCTCTCCCGCACATGGAAGCTTGTGAACTACATTTCACATTCTTTCTTACAGACAGGTAGTAATTTACCGACTGAATTTAGTGCTTCTACTAAGGTACTGTGTTTTTATTGTTAAATTCTTATTATTGTTAAATTCTTAAAAAAAATTAGTAGTATGTCCGTTTTCGGAAACGCGATTTCACGGCCATCTCGTTATTTCTCGCGCCGTCGAAAACGCCTTTTTCGGTCTTACTCGTTTTTTTTTTTTTTTGCCGCGGAAACGGCATTTTGGCGCCCCCCCCCCTCAAAAAAAAAAAAAAAAAAAGCCAAAAATCGCGGTAGAGTGCATGTCGAAGGTGCGCCTCTCTTTCTTTTCTTTTCTTCTCTCCCTCCCTCGCTGTCATGAGATAAAATAGTGGCCTGCTAAAGTAAATTGCTGGTTCCATAGAGAGGGGGGGGGGTGTCACATAACCCCCCCCCCAACTTTATGAAATAGTACTTTTGTCCGCAAAATCGTCAGTTGCCAGTCGACAAATTTGAGTTTTAACCACCCATCTGTTAAGTGTTCAGTGTATAAATTACGTGTTCTGCCGATAGTTTATTATAAGATTTACTATATCAGTGGCGTAGCCAGAAAAAATTTTTAGGGGGAGGGGTTAGGCAAATACTTAATGAACCACAGCCGTGCCTTTGATCTCCAAGATTGGGCGGGGGGGGGGGGACAAATAGAGAAAAGTTGACCAACCTATATTAAAAGTAGTTCTGTTTTAACAGTTATTCTACTGTTGCATTTTTATTTTACAAAATAAAAAATATTTTTAACGATCAAGCATCGTATAAAATAGGCACCAGTACGTGGCACGATATTATAGCAGCAATGTTTGGCCTTCCGATGTTCACTTGTTCACTGCATTTATTAATTTCTTTTAGTATGAGCTTAAATATATAACTCTGAGCTGAAATGCAGGAATCGTACTTCCTTTCAGTACTCATTCACTAACATTTATATCCAGAAAAACAGACAATATGGGGGGAGGGGGAGAGAGAAAACCTTATGAAATAATTTTCAATTACTTTTAAAGTATTCGGTTAAATATACACATAAACAAATTATTAATTATGAAATAAAAACGTTGAATTAAAAGACGGTTTCAGTCTGTCAATTTTGTTCCCCACTCTCCGATTGAATTTTGTCAATAGATTCCATCTGCTTCTGTCTTTTATAAACTATAAATTGATACTGAATTTTTTTAAAAGTCAGTTGTGATAGATAAATAAATAAAACTGATCAATAAAAAGGTTTTGAGTACTGAAAATGAAAATTGTAAGTGTGCGTTTTTAAAATAAAATGACTTTAAAATATCAGCTATACCATTCTTTAAAACATCAGCTCACAAAAAATTATTCTTAAAATATCAGCTACAGCAAAAGTTATACTTTCATTAATTTTTAAAGATTTAGAAAATTTAAAATGTGCTCTTAAAGAAAACGTAAATTATGTTTTATAACTTCTCCAAAAATTATTTTTCGATTAGCTTTGCTTTTTAATTCAGAACGACACAATTCTAAAAATTTCCGAGTTAAAATTTATTTATAAGTAGAAAAGAGCGAAGAAAAAAAAGAAAATACACGGAAGAAATTAATTCAATACTATTACAAAAATTGTAAACGCTGAGATTTTTTTGACATTTCATCTAATACTTCCTCTGCAGAAATTGTAATTCTCCTGTGAACATACAACAGCGCCAAGCCATTTAAGCGACTTTGACTACTTGTACTATTTCTTAAATAGTTTTTTAAAAATCTTAAACTGGAAAACGATCTTTCAGTGGATGCTGTTGTTACAGGCAAAAGAACCAAAAGCTTTAACAGTCTGTATACGGATGGGAAAATATCTTTATCACAAACTGCTAAAGCGTCTGTTGCATTGCGAGGACAGGTTTCTTCACGCAATAGTCTTTTGTACCAATGAGTAATTTTCCCTATGACAGTGGATAACGGTACATTGATGTCACTGTTATAGATACCGACAAGCAGTTGTATTTTTTCTTCATCTTCACGTGTAAGCATGCCCTTACAATCTCTGGGCAGCAGAACTTGAAATGATTTTAAAATGTTTTTATGGGCAATAAACCTTTCTTCGAGTTGCATTATTATGCTGTCGATGAAAGGTATATAAACACAGATCTCTTATAATTCTCTTCGGTATTTTCTGAAACGATATTTGTTCTGTGCTGTTGCCGATTGATAACTCGAGGAGTTTCTATATTTGTTCCTAATATACCTCCAATGTGTTCTACCTTTTCGTACATAGATTTTAGTTCATCTTCGCTACTTCTTAGGTCTTTCAATGTCTTTAAAATATCCTCAACACATTCTATCGCCTTACATAAATCCATATTTATGGTCTGGAGGTACTTGCTGAGAGGTAACGTGAGACTGAAAACTTTCTCAGCAGTAATTAAACCGACTATAAATTCACTCCGTTGAATGGCATGGAGTAAAATTTGGGCATCGGATGAAGTTTTATCTCGCCAGTTTACTGCCATTTCCTCCAATGTTAAGGATATGCGATGCAGTAGTTCCAAGAATACATGAATCGAGTCATGCCGTTGCATCCCTCAGGTTGGACACAAAGATTTTAGTTTTTTTTTGAAGGAGCATTTTGATCGATATTATTCTTCAATGCTGTTCGGCGCTTTGAGGTATTGAAAAAATCAATAATTTTTGCTACCCGTAGCATTTCTAATCGTACTCTGTTTGCATGCATCTGAAAACAAAGATTTAAGTTGTGAGATGAACAGTGTACATACGTTGCTAATGGGATTTCTTTTTTTATGATTGATTGTGTACCTCTAAATTCCCCACTCATAGCACTTGCGCCGTTATACCCTTGGCCTCTTAAGTTGTGCATCTGAACTCCGGAGTTTTTCAGGCCGTTAATAATTGTGGAAGCTAACCCTTTTCCTGTAGCATCGTACACAGGTAAAAACTGAAAAAAATCTTCACTTACTTTTTCATTTTCCAGGTATCTGGCACACAATGGCATCTGCTGAATACTTGCTATGTCAGTAGTTTCATCCGCCAAAATGATGAATTCTTCAGAATCATTAATTTTTTGGACTACTTTCCGTAAAATTATACTACCACATGCTTCTATAATATCATTTTGTATTTCCGGGATAGTATATTTGGCCTTTATGCTACTGCATTTTAAATGATCAAATAACGATTTATCCCCCGCATCACAGCGCATCTTTAGTAATGCTCTGAAGTTGCCTGAATTATTCTCTTCGTCATCTAAAATATTTCCCATTTCCTTGTGTCCTCTTAAAGATAACCCTTGCCTTCCACAAAATAGTATTGTCTCGATGATTGGTTTGATGTTACTACGATTTTTCATTATTTGCTCTTGAACTCCCGAGTTTATGCATATATCAATTGATTTTCTCTCTCCTCCTGCGAAAGAAGGGAAAGTCTCGGAGTCTGACACGCATTTTTTATGATAAGCTGTGTTTTCATGACCATCAAAATCTTCGATGTCTTTTTTCCAGTTATCAAACTTTTCGGACACTAGCTTTCGTGGTGGAATCCCGCTGTTACCAACACCTAAAGGTGGAAAAAGGGCACAAAATTTGCAAAATGCGCCGTTTTCTGACGGTGAATATGTAAGCCACTTCCATCGTAAAAG
The DNA here is from genome assembly GCA_038373885.1 of Cheiracanthium punctorium. Lineage (NCBI taxonomy): Eukaryota > Metazoa > Arthropoda > Arachnida > Araneae > Cheiracanthiidae > Cheiracanthium > Cheiracanthium punctorium. Next base: position 16,663 of record JAWZYV010014734.1, on the reverse strand, counting down.
CCATAGGTGTTGAAATTTTAAATTTCTTTTTCCAGTCGCGGGAAAAGTGTAATTTGCAGGGGGTGTCCATGGATTACGAAGTAATTCTTCTCTTTCTGCATCCGAAAGCTGAAAAAAAAAGATGCTTTAAGTAACGTGAATTTCTTTCTTTATTAATCTAAAATACAGCGTTTTTTAATGATTACAATTAATTAAAAATATTATTTATTTTTCGTAATTTAAAGAAAAAATGCAATAGCTAATTTGTCTTTTATGCTAAACATTTCTAGGGGTATTTATCCCACTTTATGGAAAACAGCCTCAAAAATTTTGAGAACCGCTGCTGTAAACGAGAGTTTTCCAACCAATGGTCGGCGCTGGTCCGTGTGATTTTTGGTTGCCGATCAAAAAAAAAAAAAAAAAAAAAAAAAAAAAAAAAAATCTTAACATTAATGTCACTTTTTTTAATTATAACATTTGATTTAATAAATAAAAATATTTGGGGTTTTTTTTTCTGTCGTTGCGAGGCGAGGGGGGATAATGCTATTAATACTCAAAGGTTGTTCGTCAATATAAACACACAGATAATTATTTTTAAAATAGCGTCCCTGAAAGAATTTCCATTGCATAATGCTCAGTGATACTTGCAATAAATATTTATTTCTTGGATTACCAATAAGTTTTTTTGTTTCAGGTTCAGAGAAAGTCTTTAAAATGTAAAATCCATCCCCTCTTTAACATACTTATTAAAACCTAAAATATTTAAGCAGGAAAGTCTAAAATATTTTACTATATCTAACGGCAGAAAGAGAAAAAAAAATAAAATCTTAAACAAAATAACAGCAAAAAAAAGTGCTTTGTAAATATGTGTTAATCGATATATAGAGATTTGTCATTTAAAAGATGTTTTTAATATACTTTCTGATTGCTCCCCAGTGAGAGAAGAATGATTTAACCAAAGCAGCATTTTAAATGATAAAAATAAATATCTTACGGTAAACGTGAGTAATCCTGTAACTATGCATAACTACCGTCGTCATTTTATCACTGTGATAAATGATTGAATATTTATCAGTTTAATCGCCTGTTTTTAGGTTAGCAATTGTGTACTGGTACAGGAATTTCGAAGCCCCCTTCCGCTCCACTGATATTTACTTAAAAAAAACAAAAACATTAGTGGCTCCGTCCACTATTGTTATGTGGGAATGAGATCTCTAGAAGCAGATTTTCGTGCAGACAGGGACCCCACACAGCTGTAAAAGGACCCACTGATTCTTTATTTATTTTTATTTATTTATTTTGAAAGGCTACAATTTTCAAAAAAATCATTTATTACTGCGACCAAATGGCATTGGTAATTACGGACAATTCTCCTCATTCACCATAAAACACATAATATAAACATTTTAATGAGCTCATAATAGAACAAAAATTAATTGTTCAAACTGTATTTATTTATTAAATGTAGGATTTTCGTTGGTAAACACATTACTTTACTAAAATTTTAAAATATATTATGCTTAAGTACTTTCAACTTAATTTAGAACATGTTTTTCACTTTTACTATATTTCTTAAACAAGCGAAAGCATGTGCTTATAGTCATTTCTCTTTTTAAATGCTGTTTTAGTAGTTAGTAGTAGTTTAACATACAAACAAACAAAAAAAAAATGTAAAAGAGAAAATTTTAAGTTTTGAAAAACGATTTGTCAAACTAGGATTTTTTAGTGATTTTAACCAACAAGACACCACAGATAAATAAAAATAATGCAATGCAGTATATACTATACAGGCGTAACTTGGTGTGTTTTATGAGTTGAGTATTCCTAGAATAGGTTGCGTCCAATCTAACTCCCACACACTTTCGCCAATGATTACTTAAGTAAGAAAAAAAAATTGAATGAATTCTTACCTTCTTGCCAATGCAATCGCTTATGTCATTCGCATGGTAATCCTTCTGCAAAACATTTTGTTCTTCAGTAGTGCCAGAGACATTCGCATTACTTTCTGTTTCGAATTGATTTGAAACATCTTCAAGATTTTCAAAAATCTCTGCGGATCGCGCCGGTTTTTTAGGTTCAAAATATGATTTTATTGACAAAATTTTTCTCTTGGACATAATTTGTTGAAAAACCAAAATTCTTATACAACAGAAAATTACTTTATGAAACACACAAGTTTAATATTTCAGCTTTTACAACAATACAAAACGGATTCATTAAAATATTTCCGCACCTATTTATTCCACAGATTTAAAATGCCAAGGCAGAAGTTGCCGATCGACTGACGAATGCCATTAACAAAAGCGAATAGACCCGTCCGTGGGAACCAACAAGGAGGCACCTGCAAGTTTACATTTCATAAGCTAATCCCAAAATAATTTAGCCCTCTGACGTTCGGAGGAGCTTTCAATTAGAGCCTTCAGATGTCCAACCCCCGGCCGAAATTCCAAGAACGCTGCCTTCCCCCTTTCGGAAACCACAGAATTCAAGGATGTTATCCCTATGTTACTTCTATGTCGGAAACTATCATGGAAAATATTTAATGGGATTTCATCGCGGGGAGGTGGTGAAAATCCACACTTCCTTGAGAGCTGGGAAAGAGAAACATAATGGGCCACATTCACGTACAAACCGATCGTACGACCGGTCGTGAAAGCTATTAGTGGTGGGGGGATTTTCGTCACCGGAGCAGCGGATATTTGGCCATAAATCTCAATTTGTGGCTAAAGTGGGAATGTTTTGGGTCAAGGGGTCAGATCGGATGTTTGACGATTTTGCGTTCGACCAGTCGGACACTTCAAAGGCACCCGCTCTAAAAGGTTGCTAGTTTAGCCAGATATAGCAATTCAGCGACTTAGTGGCGATTTTTTTTTTTTTAACGTGGCCTATTTTGTCAGTAGTTGTACAATAATTGATCAAATTAATTTTAAATCAAAGGCAAATCCGCTTGTAGGGCGGGGGAGGCACCCCCTCTGAAAAAATGTCTGGATTGCACTCTTATTAAATGTATGGACGCCCGTATTAGTACTTTTGGTAAAAAGCGGGAACTTACCTTGGTCTTTCATTTCTGTAATTAATAGAGTTCATTATGTTGTAAAAAATATTTACTACACCGACGACTTAACGAGAGGGTTCTTTGAGTCTCTACCCCACCTTTTATGGGTATCCACTATTAAATGTACCCACACAAATACATGCATACATATAATTTTAAAAAATGCTGGAATATAAATCTTAAGTTTTAAATTTCATATAAATGAGTAATTATTATAAATGGTTCACTGGATAAAATTAAAAAATAAAACATTAAATCTTTGTTTCTTGGGATATGTCTTACAGAATCATTTACGATTCGGTAGCTAAAGGTGCAATTATATAATTATTTATTCTATTTATTTAAGAGTATACTATGCTTTTTCATCACTGTGTGGTTTTATTATCTTATTTTTTAAAGTTTATGAAATAATGTAACTTAAAAGCAGACTTTCAAATTATATGCAGCAAGCATTAAAATTTATTGCCTATACTAATGTTAATCAGTAAATGTAGAATAAAAAACTAATCGGAAAAAAATTGTACGTGAATATTCTTATAAATAAATAAATTGTAAGCACTGAAAGTTTCTCTTCAGGATTTTGTGTGCAATAAAATAAATTTTTCTATGCTGTTCACTGCTATTCATAAAATGTTAAAATGTTAAGTTAAAATGATGCCATAATTTTACTTATGTATCTGTATATAATATGCATTTACAAAAGAAAGAAAAAAAAAAAAAAAAAAAAAAAAAAGCCTTTCCAATTACCGAACAGTTTGAGTAGAATGTTTGCGTTCTTAATTTTTTAATTTATCTTTATATGAAAGTGCACAGTTTTACAGCTCTCCAATTTGGAAGAAATAGAGATCCACACATGTCACAAATAATATTCAAGTTTTGGTGATCTACCCGTTGAGGATCACCAAATCATTAGATCAAATAAAGAACTTACATAGTGACTTCAAATTTACTGGATCAGCGTGAAATGTATACAGTGTATTTTCCTCCCCCACCCCCAATTTAGCTTTCTTATTCTAGCAATTAATATTCGGTCAATATCCCTTTAGTTTAAAAAAGTATGGTAAATTTAGATTAAGGAAGTCTTAGATTTTTAAGAAAGATAAAGCTAAAGTCAGTTTTGCAGATATATCCAAAATAAATTTTTGTTTGCTTTTCGTAATTGTTCACTCCGTGTGCATTGCAATAATCAAAGTTTGAGCGGTTTTTTCTTTAGTTTTTTTTTTTTTTTTTTTTTTTCTGATGGACACTTCTCCTCCTCCAAATGTATTCACATAGGAAGAAACCTTTTTCGCTTTGTGTTCTTTGACTTCAACTGATCTATCGAAGATACTTGTACCCTTGGGAAAATTCATTAGTACGTTCAAGGAGGCAAGTTTCCTCAAAGAATGAACCAACCCTTCTTATCTGTAGCTCTGGGAACCGCCGATTGAGACCCATAAATATCTCCTATTTCTTGTCTATTCTCAATGACTTTCGACTGAGGTGCAATAAAACAGAACTCGATATAGGCGATAGGCCCAGTGAGTGCTCTATTGTTGATGGAAGAACCGGAAATTGATATGCAAATACGGAACTGTCTTGTCACTTTCACTGGAGACTTTGTAAAGACAGTTGCAAAGAAATTTTTGGTCGTAAAGGTGCTTATTTTGAGAAGAAAAAAATGTCCGACTACAGAAAGCAGAAGGAAGAAGAATTTATAGAAATCTATAAAAATGAACCATGCTTATGGCAAATAAAAAACAAGGAATATCATGACAGAGTGAAAAGAGATGCGGCATATGAGAAACTTGTGGAAAAACTAAAAGAAAGCACGATGCCAACTAACGCAATCGCTGTATCCATCGCCATTCCGTGCCAAGTCTGAACGCAAACTGTGAAATGTTTGATCGTGTGGGCAAATGATGAAGGCGTGGAAAGTCAGTTATTTATTGCTATCCCGGTCATAAAAAACTCCCACCCCGGTCATAAAAATCGCCCGTAACTAATTGTTTGACCGACGAATTGGTATGTGAATGGTGGCTTTAAGACATATGGGGATCGTGGCGTGGGAGGTCCAGCAGTCGTAAAAAGTTCCGCCTGCTGCAAGGCAGGGGAAAGAAATGCTACTATCTTTTGGCTAGCCCGCTGGCCGTTTGTATGCAGATCCGTTTGGCCAGGATTTGACAGCCAGAAGAGAAATATCCCAGACACACTGACGCGCAAAAGAAAACGTTTATCAAACCGAAAAGCAAAGCGGAGAGTGAGATTAAAAATTTAATTCGGAACATTTTAATCTAGAAACGCAAGCAAAGGAACATAATTCTATACACGAAAAATATGCTATCTTCATCACACATCTCTCCCCCCCTATTGGCAGATTCAAAGGGAGGGGTACGTGCCCCCTGGAAGATTCCGGTTTAGATTACAATGAAAAAATGATAGAGTGAACAATAATTGACAATACTCAATATTAGTTTGTAAATTGAAATGCATTGTGAATCCTGCTTCCTGACAATATGTCTAGAACCCTTCAAAAATTTAGGGGGGGGTTCTGACACCCAACCCGAAATTTTTGAAGGGTTCTAGACATATTGTCAGAAAACAGGATTCACAATGCATTTCAATTTACAAACTAATATTGAGTATTGTCAATTATTGTCACCCAACTCCCCCCCCCCCCCTCGCTACGCCACTGTACTATATCATGAACTATATCATAGTTTTGTTATGGTTTACGTGCCACCCAGCAAACACACTACAGCCCGCAAAATGACGGCAAGGTACCCGCCGTGCTGACAAAGTGCCGTATGCCGGGAGCACAGTACATTGCCGTCAGTTTAAAGTCACTGGAATACCAATGCCTGAAAAATGCATATGCGCCAGTACATTGCCAGTAATGGCGAAATGCCTGTCGCGCCCATGTGTCTAAAACATGCACAGCATAGTTAACGGCGTGGTACTGTTTAAAATGTACCGGGCCAGCACTTTTTAGAGGTAATGGGCCAGTAAATATTTCGTAGTGTTAGCATAAAATTTCGTTATTTCATTTAAATAAATGGGACCTATATCAGATGTCGGCCCGAGGCCGCACGTTGGCTTAATCAAACTCTGATAGGCGTTCATATTATTATTAGCGTTTTTAGCTTTCGGGCACCCCTGCGATGAGGATCACATATTTAATAATAATTTTCATTTGTGTTTACTTTCTTAAATTTAATACATTTTAAATCAAGCATTTTAACTTTAAATTCTCTTCCCATTTTTAACTACTCTGAATTTCAAAATTTTGTATTACGACTTTTCCCCGCATGTTTAATTTCAATAAACTGCCTATTAATCCGGATTTGATGCTTAAATTATTCTATCGCCTTTTGTTCCATGTCAATAATAAGTCCGTTGCATTTCTTTAGCTTTCCTAGCTGTTAATAAACATATGTTTCTCATGCAGAACATCTACTTTTTAGTATTAATATGCATCTATGCTTAACGTCTTTCTATTTTCCGTCACTTTACTCCTTTACGTACGTACGTCACTTTATTCCTTTCATTACCAAATACGGACATGGCCTCATATCGGTTAAAATACAGCTGAAATTATTTCCTATCACACGGGTTTACTGTAATTTTGGCTGCCCTTATCCTCAATAATTTGGTGCCCGGCGCTTTGTTATGTCTTCCCATTCTCTGTTGACTAGGAATATTCTGCGGTTTTTCGGCGTCTTTAATAATGAATATATATTATTGGCTCTCGTTTGGGCGTTCTTTAAATATGCCAAGTTTAACTTTCTCGCCAACCTCCTGATAATTCTTCGATTGAATTTAACTTCCGTTTACTCGCTGGCATCGTTCATTCCTGCTGAACTTATACTGACCGCCCTTCTAGATAAGTTCTGGACATTTTAGTGCTATGTATTGGCGGAACACTCCACTACTGCCTTTTTTAAAAATTGACTGCTACTGCTGATTGTTTTCGCTGTTTCTATCCCGTTAACGAAAGACATGGATGAGCTTCTTTTGCTGTGATTTATTTCTGCCAGGTGCCAATCCTCTGAACATGCGGATACTTCAGCCGTCGTGTGTAGAGGTCTGCGCCTCACGGAAATTCGCGGCGGCGGCGTAACGACCTCAGAAAGCCGGCGGCGCGCCGCGGCGTGGAAATTTTTTTGAAAAAGAGCATAATGAAAATGGGCGTATGCGTATAAATACACACAGACACACCTATGTAAATTGACGTTAAAAGATTTTTTAAGACTATGAAAACTAGCCTTGAGTATTTTCTGTTGTTGTGGGATTACAGCCAATTAGCTACATGTGGGCTCTAGGCCGAGGTGTTGAGTGCTCTCCGTGGAGAGTCTTTCTAAAGAGTCTTAACAAGCATTTCGGAGGAAACGATGGAAAACTCCGAACGGTTAGGTCGACATACGCGACCTGGGTTTGAACCAAGCACCTTCCGTCTCCTAATTCAGAGCACTCTGCGATCGGCCATTGATGGGGCTCTAGAGTATAAGGCTGCCGTTTCGGTGCACTTTTAAAACATTTCTACTGCAAAACTGAAACAATAGATTTTATCAAAATCGGATAGGTTTATATACTGCTCTTATAGCACATTCGCGATACATTTAGCTGTCAGTGTATAATTGATACATTTGCTTTTAAGCCTTTTTTTTTTTTCTCCACGACCTTCTCATGAACCATTCCAAACCTATGTATATGTTCTTTATGAGGTATATGTGTTCTTTTGAGACATAAAGCAACGTACAAGCAGTTTTTAAAGCAATCAAATTACGCCATTCACTAAAAAAATTTAAATGGCACCTTTACAAGTTACTAGTGTTAACCATTTACAGACCGAATTCAGATCCAGCCATATTTTGAATTCGCTTTTTGCATATTTTGTCTTCTAATGTCCTAATTAAAGGATATTAGTCATTTAAACGGGGGGAAAATTGTATACAATTTTCCTGTATTCGCAATTGTGAGCATTTTTCATTTCTGATGACTTCTGACAAACATTTACATTGGTTTCAAAAACGCAATTAGCATAGCTGCCAACCGTTCCGTTTTTATCGGAACATTTCCCACCACCAGGGGTAGAATCTTGTGATTTTTTTCGGTTGTATATTGGACAATCACTGAAATTATTTTGTTTGCCTGCAAATGAAGTTTCTTGCCCATAAATTCTTCGCTACACAAAATTTTTTAAGAACATGCTGCCGTTACTATGAAAATAAGTTGACAAAGGTTTATTCATAAAATTGCCATTACTATTCGGAAATAAAAATCGAAATAGAAAGAAGACGTTCAGAATTAAAATAGGAATAGGAAACTGCATTTTGGGCAACCGAATTTTTTGTTTTACCACTTCTAGAAATACTGCCAGAATACAATGAGAGAGGTGAAACGATAGGTGGCGCCGCTTACGTTGCCTACTTATCCCGAGATGTGGACAATTTAAATTAATATTTTTTATAACAAGAACTCTTAACAAATACTGATGTTAGAATTTAAAATTGATAAAAACTGTATAATAACACACATTGTTGATAAATACCATTTATGGATGTTTCATATGTTCTCCTCCTCTAGACAGTAGCACAGCCAGAATTTTTTTTTAGGGGGGGTCCAGAACTCGGGAGATCAGACTCGGACTCGAGAGATCAGACCCTCCCTCTACTTAAATGATCATGTTGCTGTTCACAGGGCCCCCGTAAATGACACCATATAAGTTTTTCTAGGGGAAGGGGGGGGGGACTGGTCGTCTCAGACAGGCACACAGCAGTCATCCCTTCCCCGGAAGAAATGTTTCACGAATTTCACCTTTACAGAAAACATTTGAAATTTTACCCTCAGGACCCCAGAAAGCACAGAATCAGTGGGAATACCTATATTCTCCCCCCCAGTGGCGGACTTTGCTCTTGAGAGGCCCGAGGCGCAAATCAATTTTGAGGCCTCGCTCCTCCAAAAAAAAGAAAAAAAAAAAAATCACTAACTCTAACTCCTTTACATTATTACTAATTATTTTAAAATGCTTTAATTCCTTTTATATGTGGTTTATGTCTACAAACCAGGGCCTGACTTTCACTATAACACTTTTCTGCCCAGGGCACTTTTCAGATTTTGTGTCCTTTAGCTGGCTCAATTTTTGTGCCCCTGTATATCGTGTTAAACTCAATTTTTTGGCTTATTTCTCCATGTGTGCCCAGGGCACGAGCACCAAGTGTCCGTCCGATAGTCAGGGCTTGCTACAAAAGGAGTATTAAAATTTTAAAATAATTTTTATGTTTATAGATTTGTTCATCTTAAAAAACATTTTTTATCTGAATAATTTTTGTACTACGTTTCACTTTTCATGATTAACACTAAATAAACACCAGCATACGTCTAAGTATAACCCAGCAACTGCAGTTTTATATTGATTATTTTCACTGTTAATTAATTACGTCAAATTACTTTTTGTGGACCACTGGCAAATGTCTTGTTTCAGTCATGAAAATTTTAACTACATAACAGGTACTTTTGAAGGTCAGAACAAGGGAAACTTGATCAGAAACATGACTTTGACATCACAAAGTTCAGAAGAATTCTTTACTTGGATAAAATGAACCAAAAATTTAACATTCCTTCAAGAACATATATTTATAAATATTTAAATATATTCATAAATTTCCCGTTTGGAACTGCAAAACTAAGCCGTTTAAAAGTAAACTTTCTGTTTAGTCTAATTTTTGTCTTTATTCAAAAACTGTCAATAAGTTTAGGACTATTAATAATGAGTAATTAGGTATGAATAATATACACATTATTCTATATTTTAAATAGAATTAAAAAAAACTACAAGAGAAATTTAAAAAAAAACAATACTTTAAGTAGTTAAAGTACAAAAAATATTATTGACTTAAAAATAAATTCCACTTTATAATGGGTAAATGGGTATGCTCTAAGCTTCGGTCCTAGGCTTATTATTAATGTTTAGCATTTTCATCTGCGACTATAAAATACATGCCGTATTTATAATATAGTTATCCTTAAAAAAAAAATCTTTTTAAACTTTGTATCCATAGTTGGCTTGAAAAGGAGGACGCAAGATAAAATCATCAAAGGCTTCCAGCAAGCACCGTCATAGAGACTCCTTAGGCAATAAATCTCCAGTCGTGTCTCTGGTAGGGAATTTGTGGGGCTAGGATGGACGAATCGGACAATGTAAAGGGGAGTAATTCGCACCCTTGTAGCTCAAAGGAACGGAATATCCTCAGAAAGAATCTATTCATGCTACAATTAGCTGATAACAAAATTGTCATGAAGGAAAGCGGAAAATATATTGCCTATATTGTAGTCTTCAAGCACACCACTCTTCTTTTCTTGAGATAAACAAGCCACAGTATTCAAATAGTGAATATACACCGCACACACACACAACAAACAATAAAAAAGAGGGTCTGCTGGGAGCTTAGATGTGGTATAACTGAATTTCGAATGGTTCAGTGAATTCACTTAAGTTGGATGCCTTTAATTTGTAAGCAGAAGTTTAGGTTTTGGGTTCTTGTTCTTTGTTCTTACGATCATGAATTCGTCCAGTTTAAAAAGAAAGAAAACCCAAAGTGAAACGTTTTTATCTTTCTTCGAGAAGAAAAATTAAAGCCGATGATGGTGATCGTGCAGCATCAAAGACTGCTGATAGTATGGACCTGCCCGGACCCGGTGAAAAATCTGTTGCACCGAAAGAAACCTTTGAGGGTGCTGAATCTCAAGCTCATCCTCTTGATATGGGGCTCCAAATTAACAAAGAGGTAAACTTTACTTGATTAAATTTCAAAATAACTTTACACAACAGAGGAGGTGGAATCACACAGACGTGGTTCATAATTTATTATCAGTAAAAATCTTAATATAAAAAGATCTTTCAAGTATAATCTAGCAGATGGTTGAAATGGTTTTTATTTATAATTAGCCAAGAATTTTCTAAACATAGACAATCGTACTTGCATGTATACAAGATGTAATGATCCAACTTATAAAGATTATTTAAAACTATATCATAAGCTTATTATTACTGGCAACTACAATGTAGTCAATGATAACAAATACATTAAATTACCTTTTTTAGAATTCCAGTTTGTGTCAAATATTATTACTTTTTAAACAAATATTATGCTAAAATATATGAAGAGCTGTTTATTTATTTTATTAATTTCTTAGGTAATGAAGGATCGAGGTAATATAACAAATAAGGATTTTGAGACTTTACACAATCGACTCACAAGACGAGATTCACACATTTTTTTAATTTCCTTTTCTTTCATTGTTTTTTAAATAAATCATACATGATGAATCAATAAGTTCATAATTAGCCTATTGAAATTTTTTTTCCTGTCAATTGAAGAATCAACTATTGCATTTATTTTTTTACAAAACTTGAAATAGTGAACGCATGTTTTGTACTCGAAGCAGATATATTAAAAAGTAAAAGTTTTTTTAAAAATTAATTTCAGTTTTTTTTGAGTAAAAAATTTTTAAACATTAAAGTTAAAAGAATTTTAATAGGAAAATTAAAATTGCGTGGATAATGTGATAAAAGATTACTTTTACAAGAGATACCATTATTTAAATAATGTCTTTAATTGTTGTCATGGAGAGTAATTTTTAAATTTACAGTTATTCTTTTATTAAGTCTATTTTAAAGTGCGATAGCTAGAATAAACTACTTGAAAAACATAAGACTACTTGTTTATTATCTTCCTTTTTAAAGACCACTGGGGAAGAGTTCTCTTAAACAGTCCCCGTTTTAAATCACCTTTATCTCCTTTATATCTCCCCCCCCCCGCAAAAAAAGAGCTTTATTTAGTACATGAATTTAAATGGTCGGTGTAATAAATCTTTCAAAATATGACTGTATAGTTAGGCAAGTCGGAGTGTCCAGGCTGGGTAATTTTTCTTATTTTTTACCAACTATGCGAAAAACAAATATTTAGCCAAGTATCGAATACATATGGAGAGCTGCTCTCTTGGCTTTTGACTCTATGCGGTATATTGTGTGAATTTCCTAGAAAAAGTAGACTATATTTTTGAAATCAGGTTTGAGGTAAACAATGTACCATAAACATGGGAGAATTTTTCACGGGTGTACTGAGCCCGTTTAAAATATTTCAGGGAAATATTTCAGCAACAGCTCCCCCAGCTCCCCTACTTTCTACGTCCCTGAATAGACCTACAATCTATATATGTGAGCTGATGTATAATTTTGTGAATTGATTTCTTCAATAATGAATTTCTTCAATTGGCATGTTTCATGTTTGTATGATAATTGTATATAAATAATATTTTACAATTTCTATTTAGTTAAAATTTGAACGGGATTTATTAATTTTTTTTTTCTGTATTTTTCTTTGGATATATTTTGTATAAGAGTACACGATATGCGGAGTTTGTGTGTATTTATTAGAGCTATGTTTTATTAAAAAGGTTTTTAAAAGAGGAGAGATACTTTTTAATGAGTAGAATAAATATGAACATAGGACTAGAATTAGAACACCTGAATGTATTTTATTTAGTGTTAAGAAACAAAAAACTCCACCATCTCGAAAAGCGGTCGTTAACGATTAGAGGCTTACAGTTTTCCGTTAGTTCTTTCGTTTTTCTTATAAGAATGTATAAAAACATTATAACTAGCAATTTTATTACAATAATACATTTTTATAATGGCAAACGTTATTTGATTGATTTGCATTATACCGAACAATTGAAATTTCTGCAGGACAAAAGTCTAACAGCTAACGTTAAATTTATGCCAAAGTATCGGGGGGGGATATGAATCCCTATATCCCCATGGCTATACGCTGGCTTGCCAAAAGGGGAGACAGTGGCGGATTTCCCAATAGGCGCATGAGGCGCGCGCCTCGGGCCTCATATTTCTAAGGGGCCTCCAAATTCGGTTTTCAGAAAGAAAAAAACTATATGTAAATATCTGTTCCCATTGTTCATAGTTTCAGGATTGCTTCTAGAGTAGAAAGCGTTTTTGAACAATCTTTTCTTTGGGGACTCCCTTTCCTCTTCACAGCATTGGACCATAATCTAAACTATAATACGAATACTTTTAGTTTATAAGTAATTGATGCTTTAATTCCGTATTTCAATGTAAAAATATCCAGAAGCGTTCCTTGGAAATTAGGATAAGTTAGACTTACAAATACTATACAGAAAGTATACATTTCTCTTTGAAAACTTTACTGTTTCGTTCAACCCGTCACTTAACCGAATAGTGGTCTCACGACCTTAAAAAACAGGCAGTTCACTTAAAAATGACTAGAATTGAAAAAAAAAAATTTTTTAAATTCCAGTAGTGTTCCTTGAAAATAATAAGCAGCTGAGGTGCCCTAAATTCCAAGGAAAGTTGCACGTAAATACCAAGAACTTTACTGAACAATATGCAATTCAGTGGATCTTTCCTGGGCTGTTCAATAAAGTTCCTGGTATTTTCATGCAACATTCCTTGGAATTTTAGGGCCCTCAACTGTCCATTATTCCCAAGAAAAATTCCTAGATTTTTTTGCATTGTTTTAATTTGCTCACTATATTTGATCCAAAAAAATACAGGTGCAGAGAGTCCCTATGCCTTTTTCCTATCCGGAATCAATTAGTTGGGTTGGGTTGGGGGATTACGGCCAATTATCTACAAGTGGGATCTATGCCGATGGGTGTGGGTGCTCCCCTTGGGGGGTCTTTCTAAGGGATTCTAACCCCTATTTACGCTAAGTTTTGGAAGAAACCCCGGAAAATTCCTAACGGTTAGGTTGGCGGACGCGACCTCGTTTTGAACCAGGCACCTTCCGTCTCTCAGTTTAGAGTGCTATGCGCTCAGCCACTGGTTGGGCCGCACTGAATCAGATTGCGGCTCAGTAGCTGGTATTGCAGTAGGACATTCAAATACACCTGCTTTATAGATTGCCGCCCCCCACCCCCAAATCAAAAAGTGTACAGTCTGATAAGAATATTTCTCATTTTAAAAGAGAAAAGATTGAACCGCTTTATTCTACAGCTTGAGATTGAAAAATTTGTCAAAAATTAAATATTTTATATTTTTCAGCCGTTCTTCATTTAAATGATTTAGGAAAGGACACTCTGTATTCAGTGAAATTTTCAAATATACCTAGAATATATAATTGTTGTTGGTTGTCACGATGTAAAAGAAATTGGAAACAATAATTTATCTTCTTTCGAAAAATCACTAAAAATTAGAAATTTAAGCTAGGGATAACCGATTTTATCTTTTTTTTGGAATCGAAACTTTCCGAGTATGCAATGCTAAAAAATTGCTGACCAATAATTAAAAAGATATGAGCTCATACATGTGCGATAACACTTTTTTTTGGGGGGGGGATTGGGGGAAGATATTTGATAGTTAAAAAAAATTATTGAAAAATTAAAGAAAGCAATACTTAGAGTCACCGAAATTTCACATGCGCGCAAAGTTTCAGCTCGATCGGATGATAGTGGGTTAAAATCGATAGACAAATTTTGAACTGGAATGTCATACACAGTTAATTAAAAACTTAAAAAACAAATGATGATTAATTTAATTTTTTGTTTTCAACTAGAAAATATTTATAATAACTATATTATAAATACGGCATGTATTTTATAGTCGCAGATGAAAATGCTAAACTTTAATAATAAGCCTAGGACCGAAGCTTAGAGCATACCCATTTACCCATTATAAAGTGGAATTTATTTTTAAGTCAATAATATTATTTGTACTTTAACTACTTAAAGTATTGTTTTTTTTTAAATTTCTCTTGTAGTTTTTTTTAATTCTATTTAAAATATAGAATAATGTGTATATTATTCATACCTAATTACTCATTATTAACAGTCCTAAACTTATTGACAGTTTTTGAATAAAGACAAAAATTAGACTAAACAGAAAGTTTACTTTTAAACGGCTTAGTTTTGCAGTTCCAAACGGGAAATTTATGAATATATTTAAATATTTATAAATATATGTTCTTGAAGGAATGTTAAATTTTTGGTTCATTTTATCCAAGTAAAGAATTCTTCTGAACTTTGTGATGTCAAAGTCATGTTTCTGATCAAGTTTCCCTTGTTCTGACCTTCAAAAGTACCTGTTATGTAGTTAAAATTTTCATGACTGAAACCAGACATTTGCCAGTGGTCCACAAAAAGTAATTTGACGTAATTAATTAACAGTGAAAATAATCAATATAAAACTGCAGTTGCTGGGTTATACTTAGACGTATGCTGGTGTTTATTTAGTGTTAATCATGAAAAGTGAAACGTAGTACAAAAATTATTGAGATAAAAAATGTTTTTTAAGATGAACAAATCTATAAACATAAAAATTATTTTAAAATTTTAATACTCCTTTTGTAGCAAGCCCTGACTATCGGACGGACACTTGGTGCTCGTGCCCTGGGCACACATGGAGAAATAAGCCAAAAAATTGAGTTTAACACGATATACAGGGGCACAAAAATTGAGCCAGCTAAAGGACACAAAATCTGAAAAGTGCCCTGGGCAGAAAAGTGTTATAGTGAAAGTCAGGCCCTGGTTTGTAGACATAAACCACATATAAAAGGAATTAAAGCATTTTAAAATAATTAGTAATAATGTAAAGGAGTTAGAGTTAGTGATTTTTTTTTTTTTTTTTTTTTTTTTTTTTTTTTTTTTTTTTTGAGGAGCGAGGCCTCAAAATTGATTTGCGCCTCGGGCCTCTCAAGAGCAAAGTCCGCCACTGGGGGGGAGAATATAGGTATTCCCACTGATTCTGTGCTTTCTGGGGGCCTGAGGGTAAAATTTCAAATGTTTTCTGTAAAGGTGAAATTCGTGAAACATTTCTTCCGGGGAAGGGATGACTGCTGTGTGCCTGTCTGAGACGACCAGTCCCCCCACCTTCCCCTAGAAAAACTTATATGGTGTCATTTACGGGGGCCCTGTGAACAGCAACATGATCATTTAAGGGGAGGGAGGGTCTGATCTCTCGAGTCCGAGTCTGATCTCCCGAGTTCTGGACCCCCGCTAAAAAAAAATTCTGGCTGCGCTACTGCATTAATATCGTATATATATATACTAACCGAAAAGTACCATAGCTCATTTATAAAATCTCTGACTCTTGAAATAATGAAATTAAACTGTTTATAAATGATTTTACGTTGGTTCTGAAATGTGTTACCGCCTCTCTTATAAAAAAATCTTCAGCGACTGCAAATTTGTAAGAAAATTGCAGTTTATGAAAACTGCACACAATTATGAGCACTAATGATAGGCGCACATAATTTGCAAACGATTGAATAACGGATTTTGCTGTTTTTATCTTTCATTTACGTTGTTTTTTATATTTTAAAATGTTACCCTTAAGGAATGTTTTTCTTTTGCGGGGTGGGGGTGGGGGTTGATGAATAAGCCCCCTACCCCAAATCCGCCACTTGCTCGTATTTTAATTATCGATTACTGGCAGTATTAATTAATAGCATTACTGGAAATAGGCACTAATCCGGTACCCTGCCATTATATTGCAGTCACTCTTAAGATACCAGGCCAGTGCCTTTATTTTTAATAATAGCCGGCAGTCGGCCGTTTCATTTTGGGCATTATAAACTTAATAGGCCAGTGCCTTTATTGTGAGTAACGGCCGGCACA
>JAWZYV010014733.1:0-100612 GCA_038373885.1 Cheiracanthium punctorium | reverse complement strand
TCGCAAAGAATTCGTATAAATGTGTAATTTTCAAAAAAAAAAATTAAGTTAATCTAAATAAGATCTTTTATGATAGAAACATGTTTTGTTCACGCTTAAACCAAACGAACGAAATTTGATCAGTTCGAGCGATTTTTGGCCCAGTTTTCAAAAGTGCGCTTCTCCTTTAGGAGCGTTTTTCGATCACAAGAGCGTAACGAAATATAACAATAAGCGAGGAGGGGAATTCTCAGAAAAAAAGACTACTTAAAGAGCACTTTTGAGGCAATACCGGTAGGTTTCCATGGAAACGGATCACTCCGAAATGTATCGTTTTTTTCGCTCTTTGGGTTTAAGCGTGTAATATTTTTATTATTTACAGAAAAATGTCGCAATTACGATATTCGATGCAATGATAAATCCCTCTATAACAATAAAATTTTGCGGTGCCGGGGAAGTTACGTACAATATTGTTGCAGAACACACTCTGCTGGTTTCCTGGGTTCGTCGTTCTGAAGTCCAGTTGGTGTAGAAAGTTCTAGATAAGAGTCCACTTGTCAGGATGGCAAGCAAGCGAAAGATTCGAAAAGCAAGCGAAAATACCGCCTCTATAGCGTCAATGCAAAGCGTAACGCAGCAAACTCACTCGACGAGAGCTCGATGAACACTGACTCAAACGGGGGAGCCCGCCTGTTTTTATAATCTTCGACGAACACCCTGGAAGGTTCCAGAGAGATCCATCCGTGGAATTTACTGGAACAGACTCGATTATGATTGCGTAATAGACGAGAAATGTTAGGCTATCATGCATGTTGATGCAGAAAAACTAACTTTACAAACCCGATTGGGAAAATCGTGCCAAATGACCGAAATGTCGCCAAATTTGGCGCCAAAAGTGAGGTTAGCGAAGACCTACCACCCATATTTCTCGAAATTTCTTGAAATTGCTATGGAAATCAATGGGAAACCCAAGCCTCCGTATCTCCGGTTCGAGTTCACCGATTTTGATGCAACAAAAAGAAAAATTCAACTATTTGACTCTTAGAATACGAATTTTGAACTATTTAAAACCACAGAACAGCGGGTTGCCCCGAAAATTCGACAGCTGGCTGTGCCAGCTGCGTCAAAAAAGAGTCTCTAGATCTGTGGCACGCGATGAACGTTTCGATCGTCCGCCATCTTGCTGGTCAGGGGCGTAGCCAGGGGGGGATATCGGGATATATCCCCCCCACCGAAATGTTTGGATTAGTGATGAAATTCCATCTATTTATACACATATCCCCCCCCCGAAAAATTTTCCAGGCGCATATTCCCCCTCCCGAAAAATTTTCCTGGCTACGCGCCTGTTGCTGGTAGTTAAGTCGAGCGATGGTAACGGCTGCCTTTTTTCCAGCATTGGGCAATCTATCCGGCTGTTCTCGCATTCTTCCATTTTTCAGCCGTTGTTAGTGCTGTTAAAAATAATCGTGACCATTTTTTTACGGGAAATGACGTGCTAAAAAGCAAAGGATTCTCGTGGAGCTCTGTCACCTGCAACTATTTTTATAGAAATCCAATCTATTTATCGTGAGTGGCAACAGTCAAAACGTCAGAGTTTGGTGTTCCCAGAGCGGGAACACTGCGCGTTAAAGGGTTAAAGCATACTTGTTAAATTGGCTGAAAATTCCGCCATGAGCTCCCTTAGAGGGGGGGGAGGGGCTAGCCAAATTTGCATTCAGTACCCCTCACTCTCTTGCATGATAAAAAAAAACTTTAAAAATTGGTCGAAAATTTTCTGTTTTTTCTTTTGGCAACAGTTAGAACTGGAAATCCCCCCCTCCCGTAATCCATCATGCATGGGTGTATGTATCATCACACATAAATGATGAAGATATCGCACATCAGATTTTCTACTTCGTTTTGTCTCTAAAGTTCTAAACTAACTCTTAATTTCCAATCAGTCTCTACATAGGTCGGCAGTATGTGGTCTTCCTGAACAGCTGGGAGGCGACGAAAGATGCCATGAGCCAAAGTGCCACCTTAGACAGACCAAAAAATGTTTTCAAAGGAGCACCTTATAACCTGGGTAAGTTGCACGGGGGCATTTCATCTAAGCGAAGAGCTCCCCCACCCTCTGTATTTCTTGTTTTATGCAGGCCGTTTGTTTTTCTTGTTACTTTCCGAACATGTACCATGTAAGGAAAGTATTGTAATCATGAAAAATTTCGAATTCGAGATTTTGGTGTTTTTACACGCTTTGAGGGCTTCTGAATCCATTTATGCTATTTTTACGAGATGTATGTATGTATGTGTGTGTGTGTGTGTGTGTGTGTGTGTGTGTGTGTGTGTGTGTGTGTGTGTATGTGTTTGTGTGTGTGTGTGTGTTTGTGTGTATGTGAGTGAACACGATAGCTCCTGAACGGAGCATTCGATTGAGCTCAAATTGGGTATATATGTCATAAACCACCGTCGCAAGACCGGTATTGATTTGGGTGTGTATAGGACTTATAGTTTTTCTACAGGGCTACGACAAAGATTTCTTTTACATTATGGCCTATGGGGGGAGTTTCTTGAAAGTGCGCTAGCGTTTAAACGGTAGATTCGATTGAGCTCAAATTGGGTATATATGTTATAAACCACCGTTGCAAGACCGGTATTGATTTTGGTGTGTATAGGACTTATAGTTCTCCCAAAGGGGTACGACAAACCTTTCTTTTATGTTATGGCATAATGGCATATGGGGAGAAATTCTTGAAAGTGCGCAAGCGTTTAAACGGTGCATTGCATTCGATTGAGTTTCAATTTGGTATATATGTTTGAATTATTCATCGATTAAAATTTATTTAAGTGCTTGGTAATGATCTTAATCGTAAGTGTTCGGAAAGTCGAGTGGAGTCACTCCAGATTTTTGTACTTTGAAATTTCGCAACGAATATGATTTCTTAATCACACGAAGAAATTTCAATCGTTCTAATAGAGCAAGAGCCAGCGACCGCCAGACCTTCGTCATAGTATAAAAGCTGAAACTTTCTCTGCGCATACCCCCCAACAGAGGTAGGAACAATCGGCCACTCTAAAGTTTGGATGATCGTGGCTTTGTCAGGTAACAGGTGGCAAAGGTGTATAAAATTGCCGAAAATTTCGTCATTTCATAAAGCTTCATTTTTTTATATGTTCTTCTTCGCAGTACTAGAAATCACTTTATCCCTTGCCAGACACTTTTCCATCGTGGCAAACCCCCGCCAGACAATCTCAAAGTCTTGAAAAACGTAATTCTATTACGAGCGCGCTGCAAGAAAGTTCGCGCGTAAGAAAGTTCAGAAGTAGCAGTATAAAATGTGCTTGACACTTTGTGACAGCTTGACGTACTTCGTCGCGGGAGTTTACGAACACAACAGTTTTCCATGACTTTGAGGTTGTCTGGCGGGGGTTTGCCACGATGGAAAAGTGTCTGGCAAGGGATAAAGTGATTTCTAGTACTGCGAAGAAGAACCTATAAAAAAATGAAGCTTTATGAAATGACGAAAATTTTCTGCAATTTTATACACCTTTGCCACCTGTTACCTGCCAAAGCCACGATCATCCAAACTTTATAGTGGCCGATTGTTCCTACCTCTGTTGGGGGTATGCGCAGAGAAAGTTTCAGCTTTTATACTATGACGAAGGTCTGGCGGTCGCTGGCTCTTAGACTATAAGATCTACTCTGCCTGCTGTAGGATCGGATTCTGCGTTAGAAAGTGGTGTACACACAGCGTTTTAACCACAGAGTGTAAATATAGCAGAGAGCGCATCCCCATTAAGAAACCCTATGGAAATGGGAAGTAAGGATGAACCATGCGGCTTGTGGCACCAAAATGTGCAGAGTGGCTAAACTCATGCTTTATCGATCCATTTGGTGACTGGTAAGAGTGCACCGTATTTTTCTTCCTTGTTCCATAAAACACATCTTTGGATTCGAAATCTGTCTTAAAATCACTTACTAAAACTATTTTACAAACTTCGCCAAGTATATTACAACTGTACTTCACCGTTTTGAATATTGTTTCGAATGTGCATCATAATCCATGAGTGTGCCGCGTTTGCCTTGTTTGGGTTGATTCCTACTTTAAGGCCCCGAATCTCTCCAAGGTGGCGATCATTAAACATATTCTGTAACCACGACGATTTTTTGTATTTATGTGGCAATCGTAATTTAGAATTAAAATTCCGATTTGGAATAACATGTAAGTACAGAATTTCGTTACATTTTTATTTATTTGGGTTGCCAATTAATGTAGTTTTAATAACAAAGTGTCTTCAAATTCCTTAACTGGTGCGTTTATCTCTCATTTGTTCACTTTAGTTTTCACCTAGTTCTTTTGAGAGTGTTGAAACTTGTGCATAACTCCTAGAGACCCATGACTGCAAAGGTCGACAAAGTGCGGGGATTTTTTAGGTTGGTGAGAGTAGGGGCGTTAAAATAGGAATCAACTCTTTATTGTGCCATAAAACACATGGATGTACCATTGGAATCGAAATCTATCTTAAACTCGCCTACTGAAACCGTTTTACAATTCTTTCGACGGTCTTGCAGTTTTTTTAATGTTCTGTTTTTGACAACTATTTCAATTTATTTAATTTTTATTTCTTTTTTCAAAGTCATGTTCCTTTTTTGATTATTCCTCTCCCCCCCCTCCCCCCACTTCATTTTCCCTATTCACTCTAGTTTTCTAAGAATTTTTTTACTTCCGAATGACAATTTCCTTTTTTCTGTGTGCCCTTTTGTTTACATTTCTCACTTTCCTTACCTTCCTACCTTGTGTCGGATGGTGTTTTTAAGTCGAAGAAGGGCTTACCCCTTGTATCACCCGAGCCGTACGTCTTGCACTATTAAGGACTATGTCATTTTATCTCTCAATACCCTTTATTCAAAAATGTGACATAAAAAAGTGACATATAAAAGCGATATAAAAGTATGCGACATAATTTTACATGTATTTAAATGCTATTAATTCACAACAGCTTTAATCTATTGTTACACTATTTCGTAAGCTGTAGAATATGCTTCCCATGTATTTTTTACATATATTCATAGGCGCACCCACGGAGGGGGCTATGGGGGCTCAAGCCCCCCCCTAAAGGTGGACGGTCAGTAGTGAAGAACTTAAAAAGAGGAAAATTGTCACTAATGAATTATTACTATTATTAATATTTATTGTCTTCAAATTATTTCTAAAGTATTTTTTACCTAAAAACCTGTTAGTTTTTAAATAAATACTTACAGAGAGTTTATGAAACACTGTAAAAAGTCGGTTACAATACCACTGAAAAGATCAGATAATTATTTATGACTCTATAATGTGTTTTTGCTTGTGGCTGTGGGCTTGTGTTATATGGGCAAATCAAGTGGTACAGAATATTTTGACGTTATAAGAGGATTGTAACTATTATCGATCTCACTATAACCGAGTTCAGCAGTATTTTCAGCTCAGCCCCACCTAAACTAAAATCCTGGGTGCGCCACTGCATATATTTAAATACTATTAGTTCACAACAGCTTTAATATATTGTTACACTATTTTGTAAGCTGTAGAATATGCATCCCATGTATTTTTCTATAAATAGCTCATAAAAATTTCAGCATAGGGTTACCAGGCGAAATACGCGAAAGATGAGCGATAAAATGACAAAGTCAATTAATATCGTTTTAATATGGCAATAATGAAACTAAAAAATTAGGGGGTTCAGGGGGATCTCCTCCTGACGAGGCTCGAACAGCCGAGTTTGTTTTTTATATTATAGTGTTTTAACAAAAGGTTTATTTTTCATTGTATTTTGATATTAACACTAACACAAACTTTTTTGCGAGGTTTCATAACAATTAAAAGATATCCAGAAATGTAAATTCAGTCTCCCTACACTATTACCTCTAAAACAGTAGATGTCTCGTTTTGAGGAAGAAAATAAATACACTATTACCTAAAAAAATATTAAAAAATTATTAAAAAAAATACTCTCCTATGAAAATTATTTCAGAACTTTTCTCACAGGATGAATTACATCTGTATATAGTTTACCATGCCATAATTAAAATGAGAGCGCGCTGGCCACAAATATGCTCCACAGAAAACTAAGGTGAGTTGGACGCGCGTGAGTCCTCTGATAGGACGTGCCTGGTTAGGGTTACCAAATCGCTCTCTATCCCCTGTTAGATTAAGCCTGTCGGGACTCCAATGGAGATAATTTGTTAGACGAACTTTAAAAGTCGTCTCCCTTGGGTCTCGTATTTTGCATGTGCTAGTTGCTGGAGAAGGATGACATTTAATTTTTGAAATACTAACCTTGTTGAACGCACGATCAGTGGCGGCTCGTGGGTTATTTTTATGGAGGCTAACAAAATAAATTTCAAAAATTAAGTATGCAGATACGACGCGACTTACACGTTGAAATATATTTGTGTTTCCAGTAGTTAAAGGAAAACAATGCACGGAATTGAAAGAAAACAAGTACACGGTAAAAAAAAAAAAAAAAAAAAAATTCGGAAACGTTACCCCAAAATATGGGACAGCTCTTGTAGTTTAAAATTGCAAAAACGTTTCCGAACCATGCGGGTAAAGTATTTAGAAACGTTTCTGATTTTTGGGAAATTTTTTTCATATTTTCCTGCTTTTTAGGTAAGGTGTCTGGAAAAGATGGGTAACGTTTCTGTATATTTTGGTAAAATATTGAGTAACCTTTCCGTATATTTCACAAAGGTTTCCGAATTAACGAGTAACCTCTCTGAGTTTTTCAGAAAAGTAACATGCACTAGATGAGTTTCGAGTAACATGCACTAGATGGCAATACCAAACTCTAACGGAAGGAGCGCTCGGGACCAGCGATCAGAATCAAACCCTGGACTACGCGTTCGTAGGAGAGCACGTTACCTCGACGCTGTGATTATCTTGCTGAAATTTGCTTTAAAAGTAAACTGACTGCTGCTATAGTTAGTTGTGGTATAGCTTGTTTTGGAAACTTAAAAATTTTTTGGAGTACTTTATAAATGGAGGGAAAATACCATAATTAATTAATCAATATAAATTAAAAATCTTAAATCTTTTTTTTCCACATAAATTATTTTCAGGAGATAATGTGCTGTTTTATTTAAGTATTCATCCGGCGACGTCACCTGGTGACTGGTCACAAATAAGTTTCCACAGTGACCACACAGTGGAGTTACATCACTCACAAGTTACCAGACCCTTATTATCGCATGGGCAAATCGGGACTTTGCCCAGGGCCCCCACTTTCAAATGTTGTTCTGAAATATTCTTTTATATGTCAAAATTTTATGAAAAAGAAAACAAATTTTATAGATGGGGACCCCCAAATTCATCAATTCCCGGGGCCCCTGTTGGTCATAATCGGGCCCTGCAAGTTACAATGTGACCCTCTGTGACGTCCCAGCGACTCTTTTGTGACCATCTGTGCTATTAGGGAAGACGTGTTCACTCTTTTCCCCCTGTTTCTTGGCACTTGGCGCATGCGCGCGAAGTCCCAAATAAAGATTTCCTTTCCCCATAAATATTTTACCCCGAAATGTGGGTTATGTTTCCGAAATCGTGAGTTCGAGTAGAGCATCGGTAGGTTACGCTATACTTTCGGAGACCTTTCTGCTATAAGTATGCAACGTTTCTGAATTTTTTACTGTGTAATCTTTGTTCTTACATTTCGTCACCAAGATCAGTTTCAGCAAAGGTGTTGTCTTGATTCATTTTATTTCAATTATTTTTCAAAGGATAATATTGAAAAATGGCATTGCTTTAGCTCCGGAATACTTATTTTACTCCCATCTTAATTATTTACACTAGTTTGTAAGAAATATTGTAGTGAAAAATGATAAAAATAAAGAAAAAATAAGAAAATGAACCTACTAAAACATAACTAACCAGACATAACAAACAGGGGTAGAATCCGGAAGAAATAACCACAAAAAAATGTTCCCTGTGTACAGTAAAAATGTGCGAACGGAAGGATATCAGCAGCACCGTACTTTTCCTCAAAGCTCTCCGCGTCTTTTCTCAGAGAGCGGTTCAGAAGGCCATTTGGCCGATCGCACTTGCGAGCGGAGAATACTATGCTGTAGTAGCTTACGATACAGTGCGTTAGCTATAATAAGCATATTTAATAATAGTGGGGGAGGGGGAGAGTAAAACTTGCGTTTTAAATACACAAAAATCTAGAAGTGTACTTAATATTTTTTTATATTTAATTTGTTAATGTGTGCCGATCGAATTCTATGGTGGGTAAAGCATCATACTACGGTTTCGGGTTCAACTCCCGGCCATTGGGGAAAACAAAATTGTTAATGTGTTCTTCTTTTTTAGTTTTTTATTTGGGGGTTCACGCGCTCATGTGTTCAAATGGAGGAGCCGCCACTGCACACGATAGAACGTTCTTACTCCGTGGACACATCTTGGAATGGCGGACAACTTTTCTATACTTCAACTTCACAGATGAAACCTCTCATCAGGAAACTCTGTATTCCATGTTTCTTTCCAACTATTCCACAATGCCCTCCTCTTCTTTACATCGCCAAATTTGGGTGCAAAGGGAACTTGTGTTAGAGAGTGCTTTTTAATGAAATGCGCGATTTATCTTTCTTGTTTAAGGATTCACGGGAGCTAGCGGAGAAGAATGGATCCAAATTCGGCGTTTGGCAACGAGAGCGATGAAAGATATTGGCCTGCATTCGACGCGATGGGAAGAACTCGTGGAGGTATGTTACGGGGTTTTATTCAATCTCTATAAATAAATCAAGATGTAAAATGCACGCGTTTGTATTGCCCGGCCACAGATGAGAGATCGGCTTTGGCGCGCTGCCAAAAAAATGGAACAGGCCGAAGGGGAGAAAGGAAGTTCTCAGAGGGACGGAAAAGTACGCATTGTTGTGTGAACGCCAAGTTAATGATAAATCCAAATTAGCCAAAAAGTGGCTAAATTGGCAACCCTGTCCGTTCTTCCAGCGAAAGAATTTCTTGCACATCTCAAACCATTTCCCCTATTTTCACGCTGTGAAACAAGCCGCAGCATCCTCTTTTTTGGCAGCTCGCCAAAGCCGATCTCTCATCACTGGCCGAGCAGTATCTGTTTGTCATGGCGGGTAGTCTTGGACCGGACCTACTAAATTCAGTATGGGAGTTCACTAGGACAGGACATATTCTGACGCACTTCGAAGCGATCTTTTCGAAGTTCAAATTTTTAAAAAAATGTATTTTATTCAATTTTTTAGCAATTTTTCGCATTTATATTTCATTATATTTATGGAGAAATCACCAAACCCTGAAGTTATCCAATGGAAACTTTAAAGATTCATAACTTGGGCTCTAATTAACCGATCATATGCGAACAAAATGCAAACTTTATTACCGTAATTAAAGACTTAATTTATCTTTTAGAGAAGCAGATATCTCACTACAAAGGAATTCGCAGCATTAAATTAAGAATATCAACGAGTTATAGAAAGTTCAGGAACTTTCTGATTGAAAGTTTCATACACATTTTTGTTCTCCATGGGTAAAACATCTATAGAGCTGTTTCACCAACGTCATAATCACTACGTCACACCTTAGCGACCAACTTTTTTTGGTCAAACATTCCTTCATTTGAGAGTGGTCATTGCCCAAGAACGTGGCTTTGTATCCCTAAATATCCGAGATGACCTATAAAAGATTTCAGTGACGTCACGTGAAAATACTCTATTCCCAGTTGGATGATTTACCCATAGAGATATGAATACAAGGAGACAGCATTAGCTATCTGATAGTGAAGCCGGGCTGTAACCGATCCGCCATATTGTTTAGACCCATTGCAATATGACTGTGTTATTCTATGGTGACAGTTCCAATTTTAACCCTTTGAGGCGAAACCGTTTCCCAATGCTGAAAAAAGGGCAGCCGTTGCCATCGCTCGACTTAACTACCAGCAAGATGGCGGACGATCGAAACGTTCATCGCGTTTATCGTCCGCCATCTTCCTGGTAGTTAAGTTGAGCGATAGAAACGGCTGCCCTTTTTCCAGCATTGGGCAATCTATTCAGCTGCTCTCGCATTCTTCCACTTTTCAGCAGATGTCAGTGCTGTTTAAAAATAATCGTGACCATTTTTTTTTTTTTTTTTTACGGGAAATGACGTGCTAAAAAGTAAAGAATTCTCGTGTGAGCTACGTCACTCGCCACTATTTTTATAGAAATCAAATCTATTCTTCGTGACTGGCAACAGTCAAAACGTCAGAGTTTGGTGTTCCTTAGAGCGGGAACACTGCGCGTTAAAGGGTTAATCTTTACAGGTAATAATATCTTGTTCCGTTTTATTGGCCGTGGAAAACTTGCTTGTCGGACAACCCTCGCATATGGTCAATTCCAAGAGGACTAACTCTTTTTCTTAACCGTCACTCGATTCAGGAAGAGGCAACAGACTTAGTCGGCCAAATCCTCCGAGAGGGACAGAGGCCCATCGAGCTTCGCAGCTTCCTGACGGAGACATTCGCCAACAACATCATGAACCTCGTCCTGGGAGAACGGGGAAAAACCGGGGACTTCCACACCAAATCTGTGGCGGAGGCCGTGGACGCCATCTTTGAAGCGACCCCGACTCTGCGCATGGCCAACTTTTCTGAGATTCTCAGCAGGGTCCTGCAGGCGCTCGGACTCGAGAAGGAATTTCTGCTGCAGGACAAAATCAACTACCTGGCTACTTCTGTGTCGTAAGTAGTGAAGAGATTTTTTTTCCTTTTTCACATACGCTGTAATATCCAGGAGCGTTCCTTGGGATCTTGGGAATAATAGGAAAAATTGGACTCACAATTACAATACAGAAATTAAACATTCCCTTCTGAAAGCTTTAGTCTTTATTTTAAGGGGTCATAGGAGGATTAAGGTTTCAAAAAATTGATTTTTCAATTTTAATTTTATTTGAAACTTTAGTTATTTCTGAATATTTTGATGCAATTAGAACAGGAGTTAAAAAAAAAAAAAAAAAAAAAAAAAATCATGAAAGTCTCATATTTAATAAGGTAGTTTTAAACTTCGTTATCTCAAAACGCATTTTTTATCAACCGTCCGTAAGATAACAAAATTTCCATGATTCGTATCTTCGCGAAACTCTGTATAGTTAACAGTTGTTTTCTCCCAAAACAGTTCCAAATATTGTGATACACTGGATGATTTCTTTGTCATGTGTGTTTTTTCATACTTTCCGGGCCAAATTTAAACATTCAAAAAGTTCATAAATTCAGTGACTGGTGTATCTTTAAATCTGTTCTTCAGTGATTGAAAAAGCATGTTTATTGCTACTGATGTATCAGCAAAAAAAAAAGAACAAACATTTTTTGATTGCCCGAGGCAGGCGCGTAGCCAGGAAAATTTTTCGGGGGGGGGATATGAACTTATATGTGTATAAATAGACGGAATTTCATCACTAATCAAAAATTTCCGGGGGGGGATATCCCGATATCCCCCCCCCCTGGCTACGCCCCTGGCCCGATTGGCAACCGAATTTTTTGTTTTACTTGCGCATTAAAATATCTGATTGCCTCGGGCCAGCGAACAACCCCAAATTTCGACCCCTGCACACTACACTAGTAAATAAGTCATCCACAAAGTCCACAACTGAGCACAATTTCTTTCTTTTTCCACTTTCAGAAACCTTGTAGACGAAAAACTGAGAAATAAAAATTCAGGCTCTACTAACTGCCTCATAGACCGCCTACAAGAAAAGTTAGAAGAGCAGAATCAGAGCAAAGAGAATCCGCTCATTACAGGTATTGTCGAGGATCTTGCCAGATCCTTTTGCCAACTCAAAATGATTCCTGTCTGATTCTTTTTATCACGTGATTTGCCACTCTAATAACGCAATCTGATCTCTGTGTTGATTTTCAACTGATTTTACGAGCATTCTTTTTTTGCAGCTGACCACATTAAAGGGACGATCATTACACTTCTGTCAGGCGGCAGTGACACCAGCCGCGCAACCATCATATGGCTACTCATTGCCATGGCCGATCACCCTGAAATCCAGCAAAAAGTGCACGAGGAGCTGGACAGAGTGATCGGAAAAGACGGTAAAATTCGATGGTCAGAGAGACTCAAGATTCCGTACACGCTAGCCACCTTCTTAGAGTCGATGCGATGGAAATCTGTTGTTCCGCTCACCCCTTTCAGAATGTGAGTGCAAAAATATTCAGTTACAATCATGGTTTAATCTTTGGGAATTTTTCCAGCTTAATCTGTTCAAACCTTATTTCTTCTCTATTATTCAAATCGCAAGTAACGTCGGAGCCATATTCTGCTCCCTCAGTAGCGGATCCAGAAATTTTTTTTGGGAGGGGCTAAATTTTTAAAAAAGCTTATTTCACCCAATTAAAATGTACTTTAAATCAAATTTTTAGTCTAAACCAATGTATTAGGCTTTTGGGAGGGGCTAAGTAATAAAATATGATCATTTTAGCTATTTAAAGTGTATAATAAAGCAGAATGTTGCCCTTGAGCAATCTCTTTTGGGGGGGCTGAAGCCCCCTAGCCCCTCCCCTGGATCCGCTACTGGCTCCCATGTAGCACAAACTTGTCCTGATATACAGGATAAGTCAGAAGAAATTGTCAAAACTTGTTGTTGTTGTTACTAATCTGGAATTCCCAGACTGGGAATCATCTAGCAGGCCTAGGACTATCCCCATGAATCCCAAAAGTCTAAAACATCTGAAAACAGTTGAGGGTCCCGCATTACTTCGTCTTTTTTAAAACCCAAACAAACCAAAATATGGGGCAGGGAATGTCTGTTGAACACCAATGGCACTCAGGATAAGTTTTTTGGACCCTGCCGAAAAGTAAATGATCTAGTATGGCCACTCAAGAAGCGCGAGAAAACAGTTTGGCAGAATCTGGGAAAGACCCACCCGGATTGAACTTTTTGCGAAATACCATGAGTTGACCGAAAAACTTAATGGGATGATAAAACACGTCTACAAGAGCAAATTTCGTCATCGAAAGAATGGGCGGAATGCAAACGGCGAGCCGCTAGGTGGCGTTGTAAATGGTGCAAAAGGTTGCTCGGAACACAAGCGGTGAGAAGTTAACTGTTTTCCTGTTGCACTCTTAAAGAATTAACACAAGAATGAGAGGATATACTTCAGGAAACATTGTATTAGCAGCAATGCAATGGATGCACATGCTCCAAGAAATTGCTCAAAGGAGCGTCCGCCAGCTGAATGCAGGCTTCACTCCTATACGTGATTGGGACTGACGCACATTTGCCATGTGACGTACCAGGAGCGTAGCCAAGGGGGGGGTTAGGGGGTCATAACCCCCCCCCCCCATGAGAAATTTTTTACCATACGAAATGTATATTCTTCACTGCATTATCACACACATGTATGCATATATATGAGTTGCAGTAGTCGTAACCCCCCCCATGAAAAATTTCTGGCTACGCCCCTGCGTATGACCAACCATCCTCTCGGTGATCCACGAAAGACAATGCCTTTGGATGAGAGGACCTACCCTTTCATATCATTCATAACTTCACCTTCCGGCGTTCAAGTTTCCATGCTCAATGCCACCTAGCGGCTCTCCGTCTGCGTTCCGCCCATGTACTTACTATGGAAAAATTCGCTCGCGTATATGAGTTCTATCACTCCATAAAGTTTTGGCCAGTTTTTCAGACTCACCCTGTAGATAGACAATCTAACATTCCATAAATGAACCAGACATGAGCCGGAAAAAGCCTTTTTCTGATTTTTCTGTCCTAGTTTAGGCGCATTGATAAGTATTTTCTGACTTTTTTAGAATGTATTCTAATAGATTAAAAAACAAAATATATGTATCGTGGAAAAAAAAATAAAACCTACCTAATTTTTTCAGATTGACCCATTTAAATTTGAATCCTTAAAAAAATTTAACCTATTCGAGTTTTGAGATCAACAATCAAAATGATATTAATCCTGAAATCAGAAAAAGGATTATTGCCGCAAATCGCTGTTTTTTCGAGATTTAAGAATTGTATGGAAATGCTACCTAATAAAGACAAGACACAAAAACTCTGTTGCAGACGGTAAAAAATCAGTTTTAACCCTTTAACGCGCAGTGATCCCGCTCTGGGAACACCAGACTCTGACGTTTTGACTGTTGCCAGTCACGAAGAATAGATTTGATTTCTATAAAAATAGTTGGGGGTGACAGAGCTCCACGAGAATCCTTTACTTTTTAACACGTCATTTCCCGTAAAAAAAATAGTCACGATTATTTTTAACAGCACTGACATCTGCTGAAAAATGGAAGAACGGCTGGACAGATTGCCCAATGCTGAAAAAAGAGCAGCCGTTGCCATCGCTCGACTTAACTACCAGCAAGATGGCGGACGATCGAAACGTTCATCGCGTGCCACAGATCTAGAGACCCCTTTTTTGACGACGGCACAGCCAGCTGCCGTCAAAAAAGGGTCTCTAGATCTGTGTCACGCGATGAACGTTTCGATCGTCCGCCATCTTGCTGGTAGTTAAGTCGAGCGATGGCAACGGCTGCCCTTTTTTTCAGCATTGGGAAAGGGTTGCGCCTCAAAGGGTTAACCTGTGCCTCAGACTCGGACTTTCCGCAATGATAGTGGAAAAAGCACTGGCGATCTTCAAGGGGAAGGGTTCTAAGAACTACTATTGGTGCTGTTTTAGAGAATGATACCTGGAGGAAAGGATACAACTTTGAAATCTAAAGAATCCGTAAAGATGATGACATTATTAAATACGTAAAACTCAGTAGAATGAGATGCCTTAGTAGAGTGAATTGCATTAATCGCTTAATTTTAGAAAATAATGCGATGTTGCTTGAGGCTTGTGCTGGTTTTGCACGTGAACAAATTTTCCTAAAAAGAATTGAAAAAACTAATTTTTATTTAACAAACATTTAAGATTTAAATAACTGCAAATTTCCTGGTCTGCTCGTACCACTACTATATAGGTACTGTTTGGAGCACGAATATATGAAATGAATGCGGGGAGGTAACATCAGCTATCTGCAGCATTGGATGAAATGAAGTATTTATGAGAGAAGTCCTTCTGCCTCATGACTGCTCCGGCGTCCATACTTAGACAAAAACATTTAGTTGTCTCTTTAAATAACAGCGAAAGGTGCGCGATTTTACGGAGTATTCAGACATTTTCTTTTGCCGTTAAAAGCGAAGTGATATTTTTACACATTTCGCGATATTTATATAATTGTATGATACTGACTGTATTTAAAATTTTATGTAAAAAGAATGATAAAAATATGGCTCTGTTCTTGTTTTATAGCGACAGATGTATGATTTTCCTGAGTAATTATTTTTCTTTTGTTCTTGAAAGAGAAATAATAGTTTCAACAGTGGCAGATTTAGCTCTTGAGAGGCCCGAGGCGCAACTCAATTTTGAGCGCCCCCCCCCCCTAAAAAATACTTTTCACTATAGTTGTACCTTTACATTGCGCGTTCTATGCACACGTTTTTTACAGTAATTAATGATTTACTTAATCACTTTGATTAACCAAGTCTGGTGGCTGTATTTAAAAGGTTGCTAATGTTACGATTGAAGTAAAAGTATTAAAACGATCTGCTAATTCTTTGGTAGAAAAAAATGCACTTTATATTAAATTTACTTGTTATGTGTATTTTTAATGCACTCAAACCTTTCTTTGTGTGGTATATGAAAATTTCAGTCAAATTGGAAGATAATTGAGGAAGTTATCAATAAAAAAAATTTAGTATTCTTGATCGGCCATTCAGTTTTTTCGATTTCCGACATGTATTTCATCATATTACGTAAGTTTAGGTATTGCATCAGCCAATTACATTACGCATGTATTCAATTCTATAATCGCTTAATTTAAGTTACTTTTTTATGTGGGTCCTATTCACCGCATAAAAATTACTTTTTGATTGTGTTGCGTAAACTATTTTTAATAGCTGCTTGTGAAGTTTAGTGCGATTTTTTTTAATGCGTTTTCTTTTATTCGGTCCCTATCCACCGCACAAAAACAGGTTTGAGTGTAATCTAGTAATGTATGAATAATAAAATAATATTTGTAGATTAAGTTTCACTATCATTAGCTATTAATAACAGGGGACATTTTGAACAGCAGTTGAACATTTCTGAACATTAGTTGGAATTAATTTCATTCTAAAGATTCGGATATATTCTTTTGAATTTCTGGGAATGGACTAATTGATAAAGTCCAAACCAGGACAAAGAAATCTCATTTTTTGATTCTATATTCTGTAATTGAGAATTATGTCTAAAATATAAAAGTTAATTTATGTTCAAAATAAAATTATTTTAAAATGTTTTCACTCCTTTTACATCTAATTTATGTCTACAAACGAGCATTAAAAATTAAAAATAATTTTTATATTTATAGATTAGTACAAAAAATATTTTACCTCATGAAATTTAATAATTTTTTTACTACTTTTCACTTTTCATGATTAACACTAAATAAACATCAGTATGCCTCTAAGTATAACCGCGCAAATACAATTCCATATTGGTGTACCTTGATTTTATCGAATCTGGTATTTGCCTCTTGTTTCAATCGTGAAAATTTAGTGTACTTAACAGGGACTTTTGAGGGTCAGAACAGGGGAATCTTGATCAGAAACATGATTTAGACCTCGAAAAGTTTACTTGGATAAAATGAATCAAAATTTAACACTCCTGTAAAAACATATTTATAAGTATTTAAATATATTCATAAATTTCCCGCTTGAAACCGCAAAACTGTAAGCAGTTTAATAGTGAAAGTAAACTTTCTGTTTAGTCTAATTATTGTGTCTATTCAAAAACTGGCAATAAGTCTAGGACTATTGTACGAAGTACTATGAGTACGAAATATATATATATATATATATATGTATATATATATATATATACACATACCATTCTATATTTGAAATAGAACAAAAAAAAATCCTAGAAGAGAGTAAGAAAATATCCTTATTTTAAGTATTTAAAATATAAAAAATATTACTGAGTTAAAAAATAAATTCCACTTTATATTGAAAATCTATATGCTCAAAGCGTCTGAAGCATTTCTTATTAATGTTTAGCATTTTCATCTGCGACTATAAAAAACATGTCGTGATTATAATATAGTTTCCATAAATATTTTTTTGTTAAAAGCGAAAAAAAAATTAATTTAGTCATAATTTACTTTTCAAGTTTTTAATTAACTATGTATGTCATTCCAGCTTAAAATTTGCTTATGAATTTTACTTCCTATTATGCGATCGAGCTGAAAATTTGCGCGCATAATTCCGGTGACACTGAGTACTGCTCTTCTTAATTTTTTCCCCAAAAATGTGTTATCTCGCACATATCAGCTTGTATCTGCTTGATTATTTGTCGGTAATTTTTTATCATTACACCCTCGGAAAGTTCTTTTGATTCTAAAAACGATAAAGTCGTTATCTCTAGCTTAATTTTTTAATTTTTAGTGATTTTTCGAAAGGTAAATTATTCCTCTCAATTTCTGTACAACTGACATCCAAACAGCTATACATTCTAGATTTGGAAAAAACACTCAAAATACTGGTGTTAAACGTTAAAATAAATAAAAATTTTGTGAAAAATCTCACATAAAAGGACACTTAAAACAAGATACGATTGCTTCGACTGAAAATGTATTCAGTCTTCATCAGTCAAAGCTCTTCGTCTCACTGTTTTGTGAGACGAAGTTTTGTGTTACACACACACACATATATATATCTATATAAATAAAATTAGACTTTTGTCTGTACATTTCTTGGAATTCAAAAATTTTGCGATTTCTATCCGTTTCAAGCACCCGGGAATCCGATGCGACCCTCAAAAAAAAGTTTGTCTGTCTGTCATTCTGTCATTCTGTCCGTGACGCTTTTTTTGTTTAAGCATCACGTAAAAACGACTGAAGCGAATGATATGAAATTGAGTGTCATGATAGGTGGTCACTCAACTCAAAACATAGGCGTCGAATTTTTAAAAAATCTTGATTAGATTTTCAGATTTTGCGAAAATCGTTTAAAACTGAGTGAATCTATGTTCCCGCATTAAGTAATAATGACTAAAGCAAATGATATGAAATTTGGTCACATGATAGATGGTTGCTCAACATAAACTATAGGTGTCCAATTTTTAAAACGTTTTTATTAGATTTTCAGATTTTGTGAAAATCCTCTCAAAATACGTTTATATTTCTTCAAACATCACGTAATAACGACTAATACGAATGTTACGAAATTTCGTGATACGATAGGTAGTTGCTAATGTTAATTTATAGGCGTTGAATTTTTAAAATATTTTGCTTACATTTTGAGATTTTGTGAAAATCGTTTTAAAATGTTGAAATTTTGTTCCAGCATCACGAAATAAAGACTGCAGGGAATCAAACGAAATTGGTTGACAGGATAGGTAGTCACTCAACTTAAATTCTAGGCTTCCAATTTTTCAAAAAATATTGATTAGATTTTGAGATTTTTCGAAAATTATTTCAATATGCGTAAATATTCGTTCGCGCATCCCATAATTACGACTAAAGCGAATGAAATGATATTACTTAGTTATTCTCTAACCTGTAATATTTTAACAATACATAAAAATTATAACTTCGCGTTCTCTTACTTTGGCAACATACAACATCCATTCTGTGTACTCCTACAATGCTGACGAAAGTTCTTGCTTTTTGGAAATTCGCATTCACTAACCCGTCAAGGACGGGTACTTCAACTAGTATATATATATATTCTTTTTGAGAACCGAACTTTTGAGGCCCCTTAGATTTGAGAGGCCCGAGGCGCGCGCCTCATGTGCCTATTGGGAAATCCGCCACTGAGTTTCAAACCCTTTCACGGGGCATATATCGCGCAAAAAAAACACATTTGCAATTGGAACTATCACCATAGAATAACATAGTTATGTGTCAATGTTTTGATCTAAGTAATATGGCGATTCAGTTACAGTCTTGGATTCAATGTCAGATAGGTGATGACAGCTCCACGTATTCATATATGATCGGCATCCCCCTAGGAATTGCTTCGAAACTAAAAGTAGATCGTGAACGTGCACCGTTAGTCTTCAGGGCCAGACAGAGGATCGAACTCTCAACGGTTATTAGCACTGAAAACAACGTTTTTGTTGATTCAACAAAAATTTCGTTGGCGATATTTCAACCGAAAATTTTGTTAATTCAACAAAATATTTTGTTAATTAAAAAAATTGTTAAAATCAACAGAATAATTTGGCTGAAATAGTTTTGATGAATCAACAAAATTTTGTTCAATTCAACAAAACATTTTTTTGCCGTGAGTCAAAACGGGGCCATCGCGATTTCACCGGGCCTGCTTGTGCACTCCGTAAGAGGCCTACGGACGTTTCCTCATTGGTTAGATTCGGCCGTTAGATGGCGTATCTAAGTGCTGGAACCAATAAGTGAGCAACCGTAGGCCTCTTTGGATGACAACATCGGAGTGCACAAGCAGGTCTGGTAGAATCACGATGGCTCCGGTCAAAAGAATTAACCCTAATTTACCGCGAAAATGTAATTACAAGATTTCCACTGTTAAATTGCCAGCCCGTGAACCAACGATTTTGTTGTTGTTGTTGTTTTTTCCACTGTGCGTAACTTGCTTCGTATTTGACAGAGCCACGCAAGACTTATGGGTACGAGGGCGCCTCATCCCTATGGGATCGTACTTGAGTGCCAACACCTGGGTGATGCACAAAGACGAGAGGTACTGGAAGGAACCGGAGAAGTTCATTCCGGAGCGTTTCCTGGAAGACGATGGCAAGAAGGTGAACGCATCTCCAGAAAGCTACAATCCTTTCTCTTACGGTACAGTAACTTTCCATTATTTACTCTAGTTTCTTCGTTGCTCGAAGTAAAGGAAGTACTGTAATTGCGAAAATTTCTGGTACTCAGATTTCTGACAGAAATAGCCATTTCTACCATAACTTCGAGGTATGTCCTCCCAGTGGCACAGGAACTTTGTAAAACTAGGGGGAGTTGGGTGCAGGTCCTGATTACCGTACAGGCCAACTAAGCCTTGGCCTAGGGTTTCGAAGTTTTAGGGGCCCCAGAATGACTAAAATGGCTTTAAACTCTTAAAAAGATTAGCATAAAATCCTTAATGACAATGAATAAAGTAATACAATTTTACAGCACATGCCGCTGTGCAAGTGTTTGTTTATACTGTATTCAGGGATATAAGAAATGTTATGTTAAGGTCCAAAGTATTCTGCCATGGAGCAATCATTGACATGACCTAATGACCTAATCTAAGGCGTATCTTCTGAGCATTAAAATTTCTCAGGCAAAGTAAAAAATTTATTGGACAAAGAAGAATTTGATCCTCTTAAGTATAACAAACATCTGTACCCTGTAACTATATATATCAAGAAGGTACGACAGTATAGGGGGCCCCAAAAAGTGCTTGGTCTAGGGCCTCTGAATGTCTTAGTCAGGCTCTGGTTGTGGGGAACGTTGTGGAGCTATAAACTGGTTTATAATTACTGCATTTTTGCTAGCATTACTGACCAATTTTAGCAGACAAATGATTGTCTTACAAAATGCGGAACACGACTTTAATCCTGAAAGGCACCTGGTACCATGCGTGGAACAACCATTTTAATTAACGAAAAACACTCAAAAAACCGGTGTTAAAAGAAAATATAAATAAAAGTTATCTGGGATAGGTAGACTATTTCGATTCCCGGGGTTCTATCCGGGAATCGGGATGGAGAGGGTTGTAAACAACGAGAAAAAAGTATGAAGGCACAAACAAGTGTGCACGGCCATTAACATACGCATGGTCCATTCATTTTGACAAATTTTTGCTTAGAATTTGTGTATGTATGTATGTCCAAACCTCTTTTACTAATCCTGAATGCGTTTTTACTAGCTTCGACGTGACTTCTGTACGTAACTTATCCAAAATTAAACCGACCCTATTTTAAAGTTGTCTACAGACGAAACTATTTTTGACAATGAACTTTTGTGTAGCACATAATGAAGGTATGGGAATTTATTTGAGCGAATAAATAAATAAATAAAAAATAATAGTTCAAATATTTGCCACCAGGAGGGGCTCCCCGGTCCCCAGACCTTTATCCATGTGACTTTTGGCTTTGGCGGGGGGGGGGGAGGTTGAAAGTCGTGATAATCCAAGAACCTTGCCTGATCTTAAAGACAGCATTTCACAACATGTTAGTAACATACACTGCGGTCAACTGTGGAACATGCTCTCTAATGATTCCAAACGGTAGCTGACAATTATGGCCGTCATGTTGAACATGTTTTGTTATAATAATATTTGTAAACTATCGTAAATGTATGCTAAATGTGTAATTCATTTTTTAATTGAATGTTCATTTCATGTAAAGCACCCCCTGGTGATGAACATTTGAACTATTTTTTTTTTTTTTTTTTCTCTCAAATTCCCATACTTTCATTATATCCTACACAAAATTTCATAGCTTTCGTCTGTAGACAACTTTAAAATAGGGTTGATTAATCCCGGACATACCCAGTATATCTCGTGTAACTGATAAATAACGATAAGAGGTAGAATGCTAAAATTTTGTATTTAGGGCTCATGCAACGTCTAGTTGTGTATAGTCCATTTCGATTGCAGTCAGCTGGGTAGTTTATGAACAGGGACACCGAAAGGACTTTTAGAGCATTAAAAGGCTCCTCATGGGGGGTTATGACCCCCATAACCCCCCCCCCCCTTGGCTACGCCTATGCCCCTCTCCGTAAAAGAAAAAAGATCTTCCATTTTTCCATGAAAGGTTCAGGCATTGTTTAATTCTCCTTTCGAAGTCATGAATCAATTCAGATCCGACAAGAGAGGGGGGGGAGACAATTGCCCCTGTACTAATCCTAAAGTGCTTAGAAAACTTTTCTAGATTAAAAAAATGGAAGATTTTTTTTTTTAGGGAGAGGGGCAGGGGCGTAGCCAAGGGGGGGGGTTATGGGGGTCATAACCCCCCCCCCCTTGAGGAATTTTTTGCCATACAAAATGTATTGTTACGAATTTTCGGGGCAACCCGCGGCTCTGGGGTTAAAATGGTTTAAAATTCGCATTCTACGCTTCAAATAGATAAATTTTGCTTTTTGTTGCATCAAAATCGGCCAATTAGAACCGGAGATACTGAGGTTTTGGTTTCCCATTCAAATATATGGGATTTCTAGAAATTTCGAGAAATATTGGTCCTAGGGCTTAGATCTCTTCACTTTTAGCGACTTATTTTTAGCACCAAATTTGGCGATATTTCGCCAAAAGTCGCCAAGCTTGGCGACTTTTTGGTCATTTGGCGTGATTTTCCCAATGGGGCCTGGAAGTTGTTTTTCCTGCATTAAAAACGCATAATAACCTAACATTTATCTTCTATGACGTAATCAATATTCTCGCTTTATGTAGAATCTTCAAGAAATATACTTTTCTAGAAGCTGCCCGCAACTTCGGCCTCCTCTATATAAACCGGCGCGTTTCAGAAGCCCCAGTTCAGTGCGAGTTGAAAGTTAACAGTGTGAGACAGCGCCCGTGTTGTGAAAGGTCTCTGAGCGAGTAACGCTTGCTTTGTGACTTGATAGTGCTATAGAAGCTGTGTCTTAGCTTGCTTTATGAAGCTGTTTTTAAAGTGCTGTGTGTAAATTCTTCATTGATGTGTCTTGAGCTTGAGGGACTGTTAGTGTTATCCCTCCAATATTTCCACTGAAGTTTTACCTGTGGATGTGTTTTATTTTGTGTGAGAAATACAGCATTTGTGAGAGCTTCAGATCTAAGCGGACTGTTAAAAGCACGTTACTGCTAGATTGTGCTTGTGAATTGTGTACAGCTGATTGTTCTACGAAGTTCTAGAAGCAATAAAGTATGTGTTCCATCCTGACAAGTGACTTTTTACTTGAACTTTTTATACCAACTGGACTTTAGAACGACGAACCCCAGGAGTAGCAGAGTAGTTCTGCAACAGTATATTCTTCACTCACTTATCACACACATGTATGCATATATCTGAGTTGCAGTAGTCGTAACCCCCCCCCCATGAAAAATTTCTGGCTACGCCCCTGGAGAGGGGGGAGGTGCTCGCCGTAAATTCCTGCCATGGGGCTCCCGAAATCTTGTAGGCAGGCCTGATCCATTTCTAAGAAAACAAAATCAATTTACATTAGTTGAGTATTTAAAAGAATGTTCATTGACTAAAAGCATGTACTGTAAGATTTTAAATGATTTTTTCACTCCACAGGCAAGAGAAACTGCCCAGGCAAACTGATTTCCTTGATGGAAAATCTACAGTACTTCACCATCCTCATGCAAAAGTTCAAAGTGGTACCGAAAGAAGGGAACAAAGCCAAGTTCGACGCAGCTTTTGGACTGACGTATGAAGTGATGAACGTCGAATTACGCTTCATACAACGATAGCAAATGAAAACGTCCCTGTGTGTGTTACTGAATGCGATTGCGTCAAATTATCTGTGTGAAATTGCGCCATTTTAATATTTCATTAAAAGTAAACTGCAAAATGGATGCTTCTTTTTTTTTTTTTCTTCTATTGTGCAATCTCTGAAAAGTGAAAGTTTCAAGCATTACCAAAGATGGCAGTGGTGTAATCTTTAGGAAAAAGTGGTTCAACTTTGAGGAATTTAACTTAAATACAGTAGCGGATCCAGGGGTGGGGCTAGGGGGCTTCAGCCCAACCCCAAAAGAGATTGCTAGATGGTAACATTCTGCTTTATTATACACTTTAAGTCGATAAAATGATCTTTTTTCATAACTAAGCCCCTCCCTAAAAGTTTTACATTACTTTAGAGACTGAAATTTTGCTTTATTTTGTACAAATTGTTTGGGTGAAATAAGCTTTTTCAAAATTTAGCCCCTCCAAAAAAAAATTCTGGATCCGCTACTGCTTAAATATGTGTGATTAGTTAAATGCAGTCATTTCATTAAACAATAAATTAATTTGACTAAATCATTCATTTTAATTTATGTTAATTGATTATTATAAAGGGTTTTCCAACATTTATGATACAATTTTAAATGGTTAGAATGTTAACACTGCGTATTGTTTTTTGACATTTCTTGTGTCATTTGTGTTTAGTATGCTATGCCATTTAATCATGGAAAGATACACGTTTGAACAACGTTTCGAAATTATTAAATTGCTTTTATCAAAATCAGTGTTCATATGTGAATACTGAGAGAAATT
This sequence comes from Cheiracanthium punctorium, assembly GCA_038373885.1. Lineage (NCBI taxonomy): Eukaryota > Metazoa > Arthropoda > Arachnida > Araneae > Cheiracanthiidae > Cheiracanthium > Cheiracanthium punctorium. Next base: position 76,441 of record JAWZYV010014733.1, on the reverse strand, counting down.
TGAGACGAATTCATGGACGACATTATTCAGTTCTTGTGATTTGATTTAACACCTTGCGATTTCTTTCCTTGGGGATATATTTAAGTCGCAAGTTTATGCTGATTATCCAATAACAATTGAGCAATTAAAAACCGACATTGAACGCGTTATTCGTGAAATAGCATGAAATTCATATAAAAGAGGGATGGAAGATTGGGTTGACAAAATGCGGCATGTACAGAGAATTCGTGGTGCTCAGATGAAAGATATTATATTTCATACTTAATGGCATAATGTAAGCTTTCAAATAAATAAAAAATGTGTCTCACTGAATAATTCATGCTTTTTTTTAATTTTTAAATTGTATCACACACCGGTGTAATTGCTGAAGGTGACATCGGTGACGGTATATTGATTGCTGAAGAAAGCTAAATATTTTTTCGGTCAGAACAATCGTCCAGTGCGATAAGTACCTTTTTTTACGTGTGTTATGATACAAAATTTTATTTATCTCTTTCTAAGCTATACCATTATTCTCAGTGGAAAATAGTAGGAAAATAGAAATCTCGCCAAAAAAAGAAGATATCACCAAGAGGAATTCAGTTTTGAAAACTTATTTTATGACACCAAATTTGGCGATAAATCGCCAAAAGTGGCAAACCTTGGCCAATTTTGGCATTAAAACCGGCGCCGTTACTGGAAATCCTTTAAACAATGGCTTAAAAACACGGTTTATCCCGATTTTCAGAATGATAATATTAACAGAACGTGACCAAATTAATATGGGACCACCTCTGAGCTATTCACTTTTCAATTAAAAAAAATAATTTTTGAGATCGGTTCACGCGGTAAAAAAAAATTATCGCTGTGCATATACAATATACGCGTTGAACATAGTGCCTCCACCTTATTTGAGGCACTATGTTAAACTGCTGATTAGTGAAACACGCCATTAGTGAAAAAGGAAAGGGAAAACCGTTAATTTATTCCACCGCTACGGGCGCAATCTAAAAGGTTCGCATTGCATAACTAAAGGTGAAGGATCATTTAATAGCTTCGGACTTGTGTGACGACAGCAATTAAACTTACCGAAGAACAAAGGGGGAGAAAAAGCACTTTTAAAATCACGTAAGTATGATATAGCTTTCATTCAATTACATAACATAAGAAGGATGTTTGCAAACTGCTCAGAAATTTTCCTTAAACAGTAACACCAACCCGTTTCTCCACACAAGTCATTAGTGGTCAAGGACGACCCAATAAGTGTTTACACAGTGAACACATGAAGTCAGTCACTCACTTCGCTGACCAGAGAAGTGGATATGTTGCAGCCCGCTATCGCCGATATTTGCGGATTGCCCTTATGGCTTGGAATCGGCGCGTTGGCTGTTTCGTACTACTGCGTACAGAAGCTGTACGGAAAGCTATCGAAACTGCCTCCCGGGCCGACGGGACTTCCATTTCTGGGCTGCTACTTTCGGTTCAAGAGAGATCCTCTGAGAAAACTGCTCGACTTGGCTAGAAGGTACGGCAGCATCGCAGGGTGAGTATTCAAAGATTGTAATGACGCTTCATATCGACATACAGGTTCCTAGCAATTAACCAACAGTTTCAATTGTTTAGTAACCAACCTTGGGTAGTAACCAATTTGAATTGTTAGCAATTAACCAACAATGTGAATTGTAGAGTCTCAGAAGAGATGAAAGAAAAATATCTACTTCACGTATAAGTGCACTTATTCAAATTCAATGCACAAGACTTTTGAAGTGCAACCATATGGCTAAGCCTTCAACCTCTTCGTTCCAGAAGTCCATATATGTGGACCTTTGTCTACCCTAGTAGCACAATTAGTCCAAAAGACGTTTAAAACACGTTTTTTAACGTCAAAAATGTGTTTCCAACGTAATTTGAACGTTTTTTGAACTAGTTGTGCTACTAGGGATATCAACCGTTAGAATGAATATTCATTTAAATTTTTTGTAGTTCTGAATGGACGTACATATGCGTCAATCAATGGCGTAGCCAAGGGGGGGGTATAGGAGGCCATAACTCCCCATGAGGAATTTTTTGCCATACAAAATGTATATTCTTCACTCCCTTATCACAGACACGTATACATATATGTGATTTGCAGTAGTCGTAACAACCTCCCCCCCCCCCGCCCATGAAAAATTTCTGGCTACGCCACTGACGTCAATGCTTTAATTTTGAATGCAATTTTGATTTTAACGCATGCGAATGTGCAAAATCTACACACTGACGCCCACGTGAGCGCCGGCAGCATAGGGCAAGGGGGCACTGCCCCCCCCTGGATTTTTGTATGCAGTGTTTTCCCTTGCTTTATTGTTCTTTTCAACATGGTAACCATACTTTCCTCTCCTGGAGTAGTCTTTGCCCCCCCCCTGGGAAATATTCTGTCGGCGCCCATGGACGCACAGATTTAATTTCTGTTTGGTGTTATTTTTATCTTTGTTTGCCTCTACACAAAAGAATATTTGAATGTTATTGAAATTTCCAAAGTTGAATTTGTGAATATTTTTTGGTTTTTTTGTTCGAAATTCATACAGTGGAAAAGAACTTGTACGACATCCTTTACCTTTAAAACTGTCTTGACAGCCTTCCTTTATAAGTGATACCAACTTTGCACGACTGAAACAGAGATTGGGAATGAGGCTTTTATTCGAAAATTATTTGAAAATGCGTTTTCCACTTGTCGTTTTCAAGTGTAATAGGTTTTTTAAATACAATTATGAGATTGCTCTTTAATTTGAGATGCGAGATTTTTGCCAAGTTGCGAAGAGGATAAGATCAAAGTTGTCCAAAACTGAATGAATAGTTCGCTGTTTGATGGCCGAAATTTCAGCAAAATAGGACGAAATGTCAGCAGAAAATAAAAATCCTCTGTTCAATGGTCAAATTCGTCATTGCACTACTGCAAACTGCTTGGAAAGACGCGAACTTTAACTGAAAACTGCTCGCAACTTCGTGTCTGTCTAGTGCTGAGTCACAGCACAAAATGAAAACTCGTATTAATTCAAGCTCGTTTCGTAAATTGTAAACCGCTTAGTGTTCTGTCACCAAATGTTACGTCAGTATGACATCCCAATAAATAGTTATTGCAGTTTCAAATTTTCGGTTAATTACTTGGCACCCTGTACTTCCTAAGACTGTAAAAGTGTGTGAAATATCTGTGGTGTGTAGAAACACTCCATGAATTGCGCAAGGATAATACAGAGCATCCGTCTTTCGCGCCAGCGGTTCAGGATAAATTAATCATTAACGATTGAAAACTGACGTTTAATACTTAATCAGTATTAACGTCTGGCAATTGAAAATTTTTAGTCAGTAATCACGATTACCGATATCGTTAGTCGTGATTATTGTGCAAAATTCCTCAATAAGTGTATTAATATTTTGCCGACCAGATTGTGTGGTGGGTAACGCAACCATACTACGGTTTAGGGTTCAACTCCCGGCTATAGGGATTCGATCCACGACTCGGTGGGGTTGTCATTGTGTCAGTCCCTTCACAGGAGGCGGCGTTGGTCCACCTAATAGGTGCCCCCATAATAAAGAGATCAACTCCAACCTTAGTAGTGGCCAATGCTTCTAAGACAGAGGCCCGCCATTAGAAAAAAAAAATATATTATATTTTTAATTTATATAATTTTTTTCTGTCCATTTTTTTACAACTTTACCTCATTATTAAGATTTTTTATTATTTATACCATAGGATTTCCATAATCCGGAAACTTCTGTAATCCAGAATCTACAGATTCCGGACTCGAGAGGTTCTACTGCACAGCTTGTTATAAGAGGCGTTCTGAAGAATTTAATTTTTTCCATCATTGCATTCTTTATAAATGTGTTCAGTTCTGCGGTTTCTTGAAAAAATAATAAATAAATAACAGCCTTAATCACTGCCGATAGACTAGAAGATGACTGGTGCTCATTTAAAAAAAAAAATGAGGGTGGTGACTCAATTGTTGGAATGTTTACGGTGAAAATTCGAAATTTTCACCTCAGTTAGTAAACCAGATAGTTTCTGAAATTTTACAATCAAGAACAACCAAAAAAGATATTTTTAACCTTTTTTTTCCTTTAACCCATTTATGCCTAGTGTCCCTTTTTGGGGACAGAATTTTCGCTATCAGTCGAAAAACGTTATTTATTTTTCCTACCCTTTCTTCACGAGCATTGAGCTTCAACTCCACAAAATATTTTAACATGACCCAGTAGGATGTTGACATTTCAATTTTTATGCATAATGATTTTAAAAGATATCATCCCTTGTCCAAGAAGTTGACAGCATAAATTTATCTGCTATTGCTGGTATTAGCAAAAATCGAAGAAGTCGCAAAAATGGGCACAGATGAGTTAAAATTGAAAATTGTACGCATCCCCCCTCCAAATGAGAAATTGCATGTTCCTATCACACACAGAAGAGGTTCATCTGTTGTTAGGTTACAACACATCTACAGTGTGACTACAAACTCTTATATTTAAGAAGTTTGATACTGTCTGTTTCCTGTTGAAATAAAAATACTGGTATAAAACAGGGGACATTTTTACAACTGTTTCAAAACAAACTCAAGAGACAGGCTTAGTTTCATTAAATTTGTTTTAAGAAATGTAGGATGAAAACTGCTTGTTAGTTAAAGACCTGCAAACAAGGTATTTGATAAACAACTTGATCAACAGCTTACTCTATGGGCTAGCTGGGATTGTTGCGATCAGTTTCTGTAAAAACACTTTGGAATTGACATATTTCAATCATTCCATAAAAGAAAACAAGATCTCTGAAAAAGAGAAATCAGCGAGAAATTCCCTTATCTTACATATGCTTCAAAAGATTGCATTACTAAGATAGCTCACCTTTGGAGCCAAGCATACGCTATTGCCCTTCTTAGGCCAAAAGGGATATAGATCCGAATCATGGAAAAAGGAATATTTTGTGGTCTTGTCCTGTTATAACGCCCATCCCATCCCAACTCTAAATTTTTATATGAAATTATTCGTAGAGGGTGCTCAGAATTCATTCGGGTTCAGTAACGCCTGTAATTTCCATACATGAGGGCTTCCCGAAGGGTGCGCCCTAGCAGATTTTCAGGAAGTGACCTGTGGTATTGCAGAGAAATGTATGTCCAGATTTAAAAAAAAAAAAAAAAGAAACTCTCAGATAGTCTCTTTTGTTGGAACTCTACAGCGGGATTTATTCAAGTGGGATTACTTATCGTTGCTTACCATAAAAAAAAAACCACAACATCTGCAATCTCCTGGTCTAAATCGCTATACATTTCAAACTAGCGACTTTCTTCTTCAGCAAAACTCTTATACATATTTTGTTGAAATAAATCCTTACTCCTTTATCTAAAACAATTAACTTTTGCTCTGTTTTCGCATGGCAACAATATTTTGATTAAAAATGAAGATTCAAGATATTCAATTATTCGTTGGAATGGAAATTTCGTCCAATGCTTTCAAGTACTGAAATAATTTTACGCGACCGAAAATCACCAATCACAGCAACCATGATATTTTTTTTCGTGTTTTTGTTATTATCCTACTATATAGATATGCTGATCCCTGACTCACTGATTGTAACAATTCCGCGTAACCACTCCAAAATGAAGCTTTTACCACCATAATTCCAAAAAGATAAAAAAAAGTTAAGCACAAAAAGCGCAATAACATCTACACTGTTTGTACGATTCTCTTGAAATTTTTGAAAATTCTTGAAATTTTCATGTATAAAAATACATAAAACAATTTGCGCTACTTTATAAATCAAAAAATCTATCCGTTCCCTAATTTTAAAGCGATTTTCCGCTGTTTTCAGCTCTTTTATTTCAAAAAGTAAAAAAAAAAAATCAATTAATCAATTGCGTAAAAAAATTAGCTGTCGCAAGTAACAATTTCGTTATACTGAAATCACGGTTATCAGGCTTTGAAGAGAAAATTCCGATTTCAATTCGTTTGAAGTAGTTTTTTCTAGTTTAACCAGTTCTTTTTTTCACAAATAAAGTTATTTCCTCTGCATGAAAATTGAAATCTTTCGAAAGCGAAAAGTTTTCTCACGTTTTTATAAGGAAAATTCAAATCCGATTTTTTGGCATAGTAAAAATTGAAGATATTTAAGTGGACGAATAGGTTTATTCTAGCACCCGTTGTACTCGTGAACGCCTCCACAAAGGGCTTCTAAATTAGTCTTCTAAATTAATTCCAATTTCAAAATTCAAATCTGCTGACTGACATTCTTGAATATTTCTCGAATTTCTTATACAGTGAAACCTCAACGAGTGGCCACCCCTGTATAGTAGCCACCCCTCTAAACAGCCAATTTTTCATTGTTTTCTTCTCGCATAGACCTAACGTTAAAATAACCTCTATCAGCGGCCACCCGACCCCCTCCAAACGGCCACCGATTTAGATCGCCCATCGCATTTTTCGGGAAATTCTACTCACTCCATGCTTTAATTTTGAGCGGGAAAAACTCGTTCTCCCCCCTTTCTTAGAAGCAGGGTTGAAGTTTGAATCTGTTCTGTCCCTGCCGAGGAATTTTTCCGATGTTTGTAATGGCGAGCAAGCTAGACTTTCAATACAAGCGACTTTATGAAAAATCGGTGAAATCATGGAAAATTACGAAGCGGTTACTAACGAATCGGTTAGAGATCTGCTTTTTAAAGTCAAAAACGAACTTGAAGAAATGGTTGTTTCAGAGAAAAGTAAAAAACTTAAAGCAGACGCGAATTGAATTCTTTTTTCAAAAAAATGTAAGAAAGCATTAAATACTATTTTCTCTTTATATAAGTTTTAAATTTCATTTTAAATAAGGAATATGTGCCAGACTTGTTTGTATTACAAATTATAGCAATTATCTTATAATAGTAAATAAAACCCTTCAGAACGACCACCCCCTCTGAGCGGCCAAATATTCTCGGTACGGTGATGTAGCAACTCAGAGAGGTTTCCCACAATTTTCACTCGTTCCATATTGGAATCATGGGTCATTTCTGACTGCAAATTACACTGGTTTTAAAAACTTAATTTACTGGAGTAGTTTAAATAATAAGAATTAAAAAACTCGGCTGTTCGAGCCTCGTCAGGGGGAGACCCCCCCCCTGAACCCAACTAATTTTTTAGTTTCATCATTGCCATATTAAAACGATATTCATTCACTATGTCATTTTATCTCTCATCTTTCGTGTATTTCGCCTGGTAACCCTCTGTTGAAATTTTTATGATTGTAACCTATTTATAGAAAAATACATGGGATGCATATTCTACAGCTTACGAAATATTCTAACAATAGATTAAAGCTGTTGTAAACTAATAGTATTTAAATATATGCAAAATATACATGTGATGCATAATCTACAGCTTACGAAATATTGTAACAATAGATTAAAGCTGCTGTGAACTAATAGTATTTAAATATATGTAAAATTATGTCGCATACTTTTATGTCGCACTTTTGGAACAATTTTCAATAAAGGGGGTGAGAGATAAAATGACGTAGTCATTAATAAAAGATTTATTTTTTAAATTTAAGTAAAGCTGTGAATGAAGTTTAACCCTTTAACGCGCAGTGTTCCCACTCTGGGAACATCCAACTCTGGCGTTTTGACTGTTGCCTGTCACGAAGAATAGATTGGATTTCTATAAAAAGAGTTGCGGGTGACATAGCTGCACGAGAATCCTTCACTTTTTAGTACGTCATTTCCCGTAAAACAAAATTGTCACGATTATTTTGAACAGCACTGACATCTGCTGAAAAATGGAAGAATGCGAGAACAGCTGGATAGATTGCCCAATGCTGAAAAAAGGGCGGCCGCTGCCATCGCTCGACTTAACTACCAGCAAGATGGCGGACGATCGAAACGTTCATTTCGTGCCACAGATCTAGAGACCCTTTTTTTTGACGCAGTTGGCTGTGCAGCACAGCCAGCTGCCTCAAGAAAGGGTCTCTAGATCTGTGGCACGCGATGAACGTTTCGATCGTCCGCCATCTTGCTGGTAGTTAAGTCGAGCGATGGCAACGGCTTCCCTTTTTTCAGCATTGGGAAAGGGTTGCGCCTCAAAGGGTTAAGGGAGAGGGTGGATTATGATAGCTCTGTAAATATTTATGAAAATGACTATATTCGGGATTCTTTAACCATTTTCCCACTCATGACACAAATGCAACTCCCCTTTCAAAATATCAAGTCCTGTTTCAACTGTAACTGCTAGTTTTTTTTTTTTTTTTTTTTTTTCATTTCCATATTGATAAAATTCCATTTCTGAATAAATTTTTATCTTCCCAATTGGGAATATTGGCCTGTAAAAGACTTAAGAAATAGAATATTACGTAATTGGTGTCAAAAATTTCGCACAAACTATAGACAATGACTCTCATGATTTCGTATCAACCTGGATTATTTTGATAAGTATTCGCTTTTAGTGCACACAAAAATAAATTATCGTATTTTTTTCTTATCATTAACTGATAGAAAAATAGATATAAAAAACTTATCAGTAATCTAAATGACCAAGCAAGTAACCGTGGCATTGCTTTTCTTTTACACTTTAAACGGCGCAGAACAAGTTCGGAACTAAAAATGTGGCAGTCGGCCTTGCAGAGTTTCAAGGAAAAATATGCCTCCTTTAGCGGCAGTTACGAATTGTCCTTCTGGATCGGCGTCGGTGTACTGGCTGCCGTGTATTTTATACAGCAGTACAGGAAGCGATCGAAGATGCCTCCCGGACCACGAGGTCTGCCGATATTGGGCTACTACTTTCCGTTCATAAGGGACCCCTTTAAAGAACTGCATAATTTGGCGGAAAGATATGGGAGTGTCGCCGGGTAAGTACGTTATTGAGTACGTAATCACTGTTGCCAAATGCTCCTTGAAAACTTTCAGTTGAAAATGTTGCTCAGCTTTTTATAGGCCAGTGTTCCCAATAGGGAACATCAAATTAAAAATTTATAGAAAAATTAAATGTTATCAAAATTGACTTGAAAAAATTGCAAGTTAACCCTTTAACGCGCAGTGTTCCCGCTCTGGGAACACCAAACTCTGACATTTTCACTGTTCCCAATCGCGAAGAATAGATTTGATTTCTATAAAAATAGTTGCGGGTGACATAGCTCCCACGAGAATCCTTTACTTTTTAAACATGTCATTTCCCGTAAAAAAATGGTCACGATTATTTTTAACAGCAATGACATCTGCTGGAGAATGCGAGAAAAGCCGGATAGATTGCCCAATGCTGAAAAAGGGGCAGCCGTTGCCATCGCTCGACTTAGCTATCAGCAAGATGGCGGACGATCGAAACGATCATCGCGTGCAACAGATCTAGAGACCCTTTTTTTTTCACGCAGCTGGCTGTGCGCATCTTGATGGTAGTTAAGTCGAGCGATGGGAACGGCTGCCCTTTTTTCACCATTGGGAAAGGGTTGCTCCTCAAAGGGTTAAAAGAGGACTTTATATTTTTTTGAAGCAGAAGTTGCATTTCTATCATGAGTGGAAAATTCGACAAAAAAATCATGAAAATAGACATTTTCATAAATTTTTTCGGAGTAATTTTGATGCACCCTCCCCCAGTCAAACTTAATTTATATCTTTACTTAAATTTAAAAAATAAATCTTTCATTAATTCTTAATATTTCACTTATTATTTGAAATATAAACTACCCATACTCTGTCGCTCCCAGGATTTTAGTTTAGTGGGGGGAGGAAGGGCTGCAAATTCTTATAAACACGGTTATAGTGACCTCAATTATAGTTATAACTCTCTTATAACGTCAAAATAATATTCTGTGCCACTTGATTTCTGTGGTTCTCTACTGTGATTCTCCACTTCAATTCTGTGCCACTTGACTTGCCCATAGAACAACAGCATGTGCACAAGCAATGTAACTCGGTATAGTCAAATAATTATCTGATCTTTTCAGTATCGTTGAAAAAAGAGTTTTAACTGTGTTTCGTACCCTAACTGTAAGTATTTATTTAAAAACTAATACTTTTTTTTTTTTGTAAAAAGTACTTAAGAAATAATTTAAAGAAAAATTTTTAAAAAAGAAAAATTTAATTCATTAGGGATAATTTTCAATTTTTAATGCTTTTCACTTCTGACTTTTCACCCTTAGGGGGGGGGCTTCAACCCCCCATAACCCCCTCCGTGGGTGCGCGTATGTACCCATCACTAAATTCCGTTTTTGAAGCCAAGGTAACAGTATTTTCAGAAGTGAACCATGCTCCCAATTGGAAACAACACAGTGAAAATTGTATACAATAGCCCTCCCCCACACACACACGCACACTTTTATACGACTAATATCGTTTAACTAGCGCATTAGGCGACAAAATATACAAAAAACTAATTAAAATTATGGCTCGATCTGAATACGGTCTGTAAAAGGTTAATTTCCCACAAAAATCTGTTCAAATTTTTAATTAATTTTTGAAAAATAAATTTAACTTCCTCAAAGTATTGATTACGATGTTCTTTCCAATAGCGTTTGTATTATGCAACGTAACTACGAAATTGATGAATCGGTGTTCCTTCCAAATTAATATCGATTTAGAATGAGTAAATCGATTATATAGGTATACGGATATCTTTATCAGTTTAAAATATTCTTTCAGAGTGTAATAGCATATGTGATCGCTACGCAATAAGAAATCGATTTAGAAAGTGTATATCGATATGGATACTGTTTGACTACCGATTAGATAAATCTGCAAGCATCTGATGTAGAGTTGAAACGGGCACGCCCATTAATTGTTGGGGGTGCCAGTCAAATGTGCGCTTGTCGCTAAATTATTCAGACGCAATTTTCAAGAAATAATGATCTGTTTATTCCGATGATATTTTTTAACTTACAATGAATCAGTTCGTGCACTTAAAATAATGCCAACCAGATTGCTGATTCGTAATATTAATAATAAAAAAAAAATCTGCAATCAAAAAATCTTTTCCCTCTTCTCGACCGGTTCATTTGGTACCTTGCCAATACCTTTACTGGCAGCTTGCCAATATTCCACGGCAGTAGCGGATCCAGAAATTTTTTTTGGGAGGGGCTAAATTTTTAAAAAAGCTTATTTCACCCAATTAAAATGTACTTTAAATCAAAATTTTAGTCTAAACCAATGTATTAGGCTTTTGGGAGGGGCTAAGTAATAAATTATGATCATTTTAGCTATTTAAAGTGTATAATAAAGCAGAATGTTGCCCTTGAGCAATCTCTTTTGGGGGGGGCTGAAGCCCCCTAGCCCCTCCCCTGGATCCGCTACTGTTCCACGGGAAACGCAGTAAGACAGTATATGGATCTATCTATCCATTCAAAGACGTTTTTACCTAATCCTGCGTATTATGCATCCTTAGTGCTACACATAGAGTTGATGAATCGATGTTTATTCCAAGTTAATATCGATTTGATATTAATAAATTATTTAGAATTTCTCTATTTTCTAAAGGTATTCATCCCAGAAATAGTGACACTATATTTTTAAAATGTCGCTGTGACAGCAAACAACAAGACCTAAGCGATTGATGATAGAAATATCTGTCGAATTATAAATAATTTAAAGCTTCAATTTTCTTTTTGTTTTTTTTCTTCAGACAAACGTCTCATCCGATAATCTTAACACTTTAAACACTTGTTTTTCTGAAGTATCACTGACGGGCTTTTAAAAGCTAAAAAGAAAAAATCGAAAAACACATGCAATATACAGTAGATGTCGCTTAATGTAATCACAGTTCTTGTTATCAGTCATTTATTGTTATCGAAATCAGATGGCACTGAAGATCTGTATTCCATTCCATACAAAATATACCGCTTAGTGGGATCAACTTTTCGGTTAATTCCATCACTGTTTTCGCAGACCAGTTCCTGAAAAATGTACTAGGTAACGGGGATTTGTTAAGAAGCCGATTCCAAGCATGACTTCCAATAAAAAAAAGTATTATTTATCCATTGGTGTTAAGCACGTGTCAATTACCTATGGTGTATTTAGACGTCCAGAGGATAAAGCTATTTAGGCGAATCTGATAATTTTGAGACGAGGCATACCATCGTCCTTCGAACACTTTTCAAAAGCAGTATAAGTATAAACTTTTAAGGAAGAATTATACACCAAAAAAAAATTACCAAATTATTTCAATAAATGTTTTTTGCCTGAATATTTCCTTGGTGCGTTTCCATTTTATCGTGGGTAAGTTTTCATTTTATCATAAGTAATTACAGTCAAGGAAGCCCAGTGGTGTAATGGTTTACGCACCGCGCTTCCATCCCACAGGTCCGGGGTTCAAATCCCGGGTTGGGCAAGGTCGACTCAGTCTTTCATCCCTTGAATGGGTTGACAAAATGAGGACCAAGCTTTCTTGGGGTCAAACACTGGGGGCTTCGCATCAGGCTGACCATCTGTCCGAGGCATAAGCATCCGCACCCCAAAGCCCATGGGCGCTGTTGGGCAGCGCAGGCCTAGGCCCCGAAGAGTTGCTGTTACGCTAATGTTTGACTTTTGAATTACAGTCAACTTCGGATATAGTGAACTTTCGGCTATAGTCAAAGCAAACCATTAATCCCGATTCACATGCAGTATCTCTGTTCACTGTGGGGACACTTCGGTTTTAGTGGACTTCGGATATAGTGAACGAAATTTGCTGGTCTCCCAGAGATTCACTATAACCGGAGTTGAGAATAATACTAGGTATTATCATTGGATTTTTCTTCAATCGCTTATTGTTATCAATCGCATACTGTTATCAAAAACCCTTGGTCTCGATGTGATCACATTAACCCTTTGACGCACAGTGTTCCCGCTTTGGGAACACCAAACTCTGACATTTTGTTTGTTGCCAGCCACGAAGAATAGATTTGATTTCTATAAAAATAGTTGAGGGTGACATAGCTCCACGAGAATCCTTTACTTTTTAGCACGTCATTTCCCGTAAAAAAAAATGGTCGCGATTATTTTTAACAGCACTGACATCTGCTTAAAAATGGAAGAATGCGAGAACAGCTGGATAGATTGCCCAATGCTGAAAAAAGGGCAGCCGTTGAAATCGTTCGACTTAACTACCAGGAAGATGGCGGACGATCGAAACGTTCCTTGTGACGTTCCTTTGTGACGACAGCTGGCTGTGCCGGGCACAGCCAGCTTTCGTCAAAAAAGGGTATCTAGATCTGTGGCACGCGATGAACGTTTCGATCGTCCGCTATCTTGCTGGTAGTTAAGTCGAGCTATGGCAACGGCTGCCCTTTTTTCAGCATTGGGAAAGGGTTGCGCCTCAAAGCGTTAAGCGACATCTACAGTATCTACGTAATCCACAAACTGATGGGTAATTTGGACTTGTATTAAAAATGAACGAGTGCCAACAAATCTAATATTATATTTGTTCAGTCTTTATATAGGCCCGAAGTATTTCGTGTTCCTCAATGACTGGGAAGCCATGAAAGATGCCATGAGCCGGAATGCCCTCCTGGACAGACCTGCTTCTTTATTCGAAGGAGTGCCTTTCAATCTAGGTAAATATGCAATAACTTAACCCATTAAGCGCCAAACCTCCCGTTACGGGAACATCTAATATTTTTTTTTCTTTAAATATTTTAACGCAATTTAAGAAATACACATTTTATATAAACATTTACACTATATAACACACCCTATAGTGTAAATGTTTATATAAAATGTGTATGTCGTAAATTGCGTTAAAATATTTTAAAAATATATATATATATAATACACGCTTAAACCCAAAGAGCGAAAAAAACGATACATCGCGGAGCGATCAGTTTCCATGGAAACCGACCGGTTTTCCCGCGAAAGTGCTCTTTCAGTAGTCTTTTTTCTGAAAACTTCTTTCCTCCCTTCCTGTTTTTTCCGAGAAATTCCGTCCTCGCTTATTGTTATATTCCGCTCCGCTCTTGCGATCGAAAAACGCTCCTAAAGGAGAAGCTCACTTTTGAACACTGGCTCACTTTTCGCTCCGACTGATCGAATTTCGCTCGTTTGGTTTAAGCGTGTAGATGTTCCCGTAACGAGAGCTTTGGCGCTTTATGGGTTAATAGATAAAGCCCATCGTGGGGGGGGGGATTATAAGGGGCAGTCAAATGAAAAAGGGACTGAGTATGTAACCAGGATGCAGAGAAAGTTCATAACGCAGGCAGTTGTTTGTATAGAAGTGCTCTCTATTGGGAATCTGGAATTAACAGTCCGAACATCCACCGTAGTGCCATTTGTCAGTTACACGTGCTCAAAGTGAAGTCAGCAAAACGAGTGTTGCAGACATGGAAACCGGGAAGGAGAAATGCGAAGTGTAGTGCGTTTTTTAACTGCAAAAGGACTGTCAGGAAGTGAAATTCATGCCCTGATGTTTGTTCTGTATTATGAACATATTAAGCCACGTGCGGATGTGTTTGAGAAGAAAGCAGGGTTCACATTAGAAAAAATAATTGGGGGAGATTTCTCACCCATCCAAAAATTTTGAGTGAGATTTCTGAAAGTTAAGTGAGAACATAAATATTGTTTAACATCATTTTATTTATTTATAGTACAATTTCAATAACACCGATTTTTCCGTTCATTAAAAAATTTTACAGCTTGATCATATAGAAAACTTTCTAAATTGATACTTCCATTAACTATTCTAATAAGATTGCTTAAATTTGCACTTGAATTGTTAAGGGATATTCAAAGTTAATGAATATTCAAATTTATTCAAAGAATCACATCCAGTTTAACTAAGCAAAAGAATTATTAACTATAATATTTTATCTAGAAAATTATATAAAATAACTTAATATTTATATAATATATTTTTATAAATATTAAATTATATTATACTACAAACTTGGTAAGATATGTGTGACAAAGTTAAAACAGATATAGTTGAGTTCAACTTCTTACTACAGTATAAGCTAGATTATCCGGCATTTAACCGGAAAATTTCAGCTTCTTTTTTTTGGGGAGGGGGTCTTCATAAAAGATTGATTAACTCTTACTGTGAACGACAACTAAACTTAAAACGGAAGGGGTGGGGGGGTCCAAATTTCAAACTACCAGAGGTTATCAATAATTCCATGAATCGTGGTGGTATATAAAAAAACAAACAGATGAAATGCTCTCAAAACTCATATACGATGGACGCACATACAAAAACAAAACATTTTACAGCTGGCAAGCAGGAGGAGAAAAATTAACACGTCAGCTCAGCGCCGATTGCATTAATTAATATTCCTCCTCTGCATTCGGATGATTTAACCGTGTTATCTCTGAACAGAAACTCAAGAGAGGAAGCGGGGAGGGGGGACGATTCATTGCGGCCGCGGCAGGCTCGTTATCCGACAGTAGTAGAGTAAAAAAAAAAAATTTGTATTTGTAAACTGGCGTTTTTAAACTTTCAAACAGCGTGCGAGAATCTCGCGCAGGTGGCGAATATTTTGCAGCGCGAGAATACCTCGCGCTGTAATATTTTTTGCGCGAGATTTAAGAAATTTATACGAGATTCTCGCGGTCTCGCACTCTAGTGGGAACCCTGGAAGAAAGCTTCATGTACGGAATCTGTTGCACAAAATCAGCGGCGGATCCAGAAAAAAATTCTGGAGGGTGGCACAAGACAATTTTTGTCACATTTCCTTATAGAATGACTTGAATTTACAAAATAAGTCTATCTTCTATAGTGTAAACTTCATTCGTCTGGGGGGAACGTGCCCTGTGCCCCCCTCTGGATCCAACAATGCACAAAATCCCCCATTCGCATCTTGCTGCCAAGTTTCTCTCGACTATTCTGAAGAAATTTCGCTGGGAAGCCCTTACACATTTTCCATATACTCCAGATCTCTCCCCATGCGACTGCCGTATATTTGAAGCCCTGAAAAAAAAAAAAGGTATTCTTCGCCATCTATATTTTTCGGACGCAAAGGTGCAATCATGAGTACATTCATTTTCCGTAGGCAACCCCAAATGTCTTTCCAAGAAGTCATTGAACTTCGGGTTTCACAATGAGTAAATGCATTAACATTTATGTTGATTGCTTTTAAAGTAATTAATTGTTTAGTAATTTTTTTTCTTCAAGTCCCTCTTTCATTTGACTGCCCTTTATACAACGGGCGATATACGAAAATGTTTAAAGAAATCATACTCTAACAGTGTACACCTCATACATTTGATTTTTGTCCATATAAAATAAATAATTTCATATTATATTTTTAATGTTATAGTTACCGAAGTAACAATGCTGCCACTTTCATACAAACCTGTATGAAAGTAGACAAACCCGTATTTCATAAAACCCTGTATGAAACTTATGAGGAAGGTACTACATAGTAAGATAATATCGTGCTTTAAATGCATGCCTGTCTCTAAACTGCCATTGAATGCAATGTATTGGAATTATTTTGAGGGCTCCCGTAGAAGAACTATTAATGATACAAACGCTGTTTTCAATGGACAGCTTTATCTTGCAATCCTTAATAACATGTCTATCAATTTTGTTTCTTTTCAAATAGCCAAATATCTCTAAAATACGCTTCCAAGAATGACTGCCCATAGAGCGTAATGTATTGGAAATCTTTTGAGCTGTCTTGTGAAGAACTATAAATGCTACATGTACCGTTTTCAATTGGGTACATGGTACATTACATAGACATAACATTATATATATTTCGTACTAATCGATGCATATTAACGGGAGTTTGAGCACGGACGGACAGACAGACAAATCGAAATCATAAGCACTTTTCAGCCTCGTTGGAAAGTGTTAACCCTTTAACGCGCAGTGTTCCCGCTCTGGGAACACCAAACTCTGACGTTTTGACTATTGCCAGTCACGAAGAATACATTTGATTTCTATAAAAATAGTTGCAGGTGAAATGGCTCCACGAGAATCCTTTACTTTTTAACACGTCATTTCCCGTAAAAAAATGGCCACGATTATTTTTAACAGCACTGACATCTGCTGAAAAATGGAAGAATGCGAGAACAGCTGGATAGATTGCCCAATGCTGAAAAAAGGGCAGCCGTTGCCATCGCTCCACTTAACTACCAGCAAGACGGCGGACGATCGAAACGTTCATCGCGTGCCACAGTTCTATAGAGACCCTTTTTTGACACAGCTGGTTGTGCCAGCACAACCAGCTGCTTCAGAAGCTAGCGGCCGAATAGAAGGCGGCCGAAGAGCTCGCGCACAGCCAGCTGCGTCAAAAAAGGGGTCTCTAGATCTGTGGCACGCGATGAACGTTTCGATCGTCCGCCATCTTGCTGGTAGTTAGTTCGAGCGATGGCAACGGCTGCCCTTTTTTCAGCATTGGGCAATCGATCCAGCTGTTCTCGCGTTCTTCCATTTTTCAGCAGATGTCAGTGCTCTTAAAAATAATCCTGACAATTTCTTTTACGGGAAATGACGAGCTAAAAAGTAAAGGATTCTCGTGGAGCTATGTCACCCGCAACTATTTTTATAGAAATCAAAACTATTCTTCGTGACTGGCAACAGTCAAAACGCCAGAGTTGGGTGTTCCCAGAGCGGGATCACTGCGCGTTAAAGGGTTAACTTTCCTTCCCAAAAAAAGCAAATTTTCTGAAGTCAAGGAATTTATCAAGAGATTTAGAACATGGCGATTACTGTTAGACATATGTTAGACATGACGATTCTGTTAAAAAATTTGGCAATGTGGTTTTTCAACAGGACGGTGCACCTCCACATGGGTCGACGCAATTGCCTCGATCCATATTTTACAAACGGACGGATTGGTCGCGGCTGTTCAATCCCAGTGGTATCCCCAGTCGCCAGATTTATCCGGCATGGACTTTTTGTGTGGGGGCAACGTCAAAGATATTGTTAACAGGTCTGCGTGTCCTAATGCAGAGGAACTCAGGCAGCTATTCGCTGCTGCTGTTCATTCCCTGTCCCCAGATAATTTCTAATGCTTGGAATAAAATTGAATATCATTTAGATGTTATACGAGCCAACCAAGCGATCTCATTTAGGAATCTAATAACTTCGTTATGTATGCAGTTAGTCATTTTAACACTACTGCGTTTTAAAATGTTTAGCACTGTGCAGTGTTATCAGTGGCGGCCCGTGGTCAAAAATGTTAGTGCAGCCGGAAGCATATGAGCCCCCCCCCCTTTCCTCCGGAGAGGATTGGAAAATCTTTGTTACTGAATTCGAAAGCTGGCGGATTAATCTCTCACCGAGGAAAAAAAAAAAAAAAAGAAATTACATAAAAAATGTCAGAGATCCTATTTTACTTCCATAAAATGGACATAAATTTCAACCAGCCGCTCTTATCCTCAAAATTGCATTAATCCGTGTCTGATTCGAAGTTTCCTTAGAATTTTCTTTTGTAACGATAACTCGAGAAGAAAAAATAAAATAAAATAAAACTTACTTATTTTTTATAAGTCAAATCAATCCTCCTTTCTTTTAAACATGCGAATCGGTCAGTGATGTCCCCATAAAAAGGCGTTGTTTTAATTCAGATATGAATAATTTTAAAAGCTCTTTAAAATTTCCCATGTTTAAAGAATTTTCCCGCTCGCCATGTCCTCTAAATGCCAGTTCTTGCTTACTTAAAAACAATACTGCTTTGATGGGTCATTGTCCATTCATAAGCGTCTATTCAGGCTTACCTTCTTGATAAATTCAGCAATATAAAGTCCAGAGTTTTCCAAACATATATTCTCCTTACCCCCTCCCTCACTTCTCGTCCGAGCGAATCAGTGAGTCGAGTTCTCAAGTTCAGCCGCCGTTAGAAAATCTTCCATCGGCTGTATCAGCTGCATGCTCCCTATGCCGGAGAGGCTGCTGACGTAATCGTTGTCATGGCAACGGTGCTGCCAATTTTCTTTTCAGCGCTCTGGGCTGAACCAAAGATTTTCCCAATTGAATTGCGGGAAGATTAAAGTGCTTTTTTTCTGAATGAGCGATCCGGCCACAATACTTTTTTTTTTTTTGTTTGGTTTTTTTCGGAGATTTTTTTAATTTACCGTAGGAATTCCACAATTCTAATCTGAATTTAGGAAAATTAGTAGAATAAATTATTTTAAAGTATGTGCTGATAATTTCGAGTGCAGCCCGGCTGTACTTGCTGTATCCCACGAGCCGCCACTGAGTGGTATTAAAATCAATCAGGTTTTTCAGCGTCGACATTGCAGGATTTGTCACGGCCTGGCACTTTTAAATGTTTTTCCTTTTTTCGTGATTGTGTGTTTTTGTGTGGTAAGTGTGTGCTGGCTCCTAAACGGTACATTCGATTGAGCTGAAATTTGGTACATGCACGGGCAGTCAAAAAGTTCCCGGAATAGTGGTGTAACTCTTTATTACCACAATGTACAAATACAATTACTTAATCGCCTTCAAAGTGGGCGTGTTCAGAACACACACACACGCACTTGCTCCACAGCTCCAGCCATTACTGAAAAACAATTCTGAAAGTTCTGTTGCGGTATCTTCAAAAAGTTCAGCCATCGCGTTAGCTTTGACGATGTCAAATTGGTTATCTTTGAGGCCCATTTTGATGTAGGGGAAGAGCCAGAAATCCGACGGTGCTAAATCCGGTAAGTAGGAGGAGTGGAATGTTCTTTTCCTCGAACCATGACTGCACAACAATGTGTGGGAGGGAGGGAGTTGTCGGTATTCAGTGACCATCCTCCTTGCCAGCGGGACGTTTTCTTCGGATTGGCTCCAGGGGTCTTTTCAAAACTTGCACATAAAAAGACCGTTAACAGTTTGTCCAACTGGTACAAGCCGGGGCCTTCGCAATTAGTAACGGGCCTGCGCGTGTATTTTGATGAGCCATCCAAAGAGACCTACGGATGCTCGAGTCTTCACGTATACATCAGTCATTTCTTAAGCTTCCCAGTGCTTTCAAACGTTATTTAATGTAGTTTTAAGTAGTAATTTTGTTGCTAATTCAAGTACGAACTCATGATTAATTTGTTTGCTATGATACATATTTACATAAAGAAAATAGATGCATATAATTTGAAGGAAAAACAAAGTAGCGCTTACTCTTATGATTCACGTTTGCTTATTTTAGTTTCACAAGTGGATATTTAATATACTTTAAAATAACTAAATACACAAATGAGAAAGACATTTTTATAATGAATAATTCATGAACGTAGTCGTATTGCCTACGTTATTTTAAACAATTCAAGATTAATCTTTAACAAATGATGTATTAAAGCGCATTTCAGTATTTTCGGGATATCCTGTATATTGGAGAAAATGGATAAAATACGCTCTATAGCGCGATCCCTGAATTAATTATTCTTTAATAAAGACATTTCATGTAGTATATATTATTCTTTTGTCGCTTTCTCAATCGAACTTAGGAATTGAGCAAGCATAATGAACGCTTGTACAAAATATTAACTACATTTGAAGTTTCTGTATAAACGGGCAAAAATCAATAATTTATAATTTACTGTATTTCTGCACTGTACCAGATGTAAGTCTTAATCACATAATCAAGGCATATATAACTGATAAATAACATTTTCAACTGGCAAAATTAAATTGTCTAAATAGTATCACAACGTCATGCTTATTTACAAGAATAAAAACTACTCAAGTAATACGATTTCTGATTAAAATAATTTATTTATAAATAACACATGAGTAATTATTCACTAAACATTATTTACATACATATTTTTAGAATTTCTAAATACATTATAAGCGTTCACTTACCTTTACATTCAGAGCAAAATGTTCGAATTTTAGGATAAATTTTCATGAAAGAAAATGGCGCAAGATTCACAAAACGATTACCTACATCTTAAGTTCTTTAGTACGACAAAAGTATAAAAAAATTATTTTAAAATAATATAACATTTATAATACTTAGAATAATAAAATAGAATACTGTGACTGGGGAAAACAGGCCTCAATGATAAACTCAATTTTAGCGATGGCAACTCATAAGCAGGCCCGTTGCTTAGCGATGGCCCCGTACAAGCTCATGGTGCACTATACCTTCATTGTCCCCAATCGGTACATGAACTTCATGTTCGCCCTTTGCTTGAACTTCGACATCGCGCCAACTGATCACAACACACTCCTACGAGCACCTTCAGCTACACTTCCATCACACTGCTGTTATGAATACCGTTAATAACAAAATGGTGGTGAGTGTTTTCCGGGAACTTTTTGACTGCCCGTGTATATTAAAGACTATCGTCGCACAATTATATTGTACGTCGATATCATATCATATCAAATCATATATCGACGATATCAAATCATATATTGTGTATATGATTTATAGTTTTT
Organism: Cheiracanthium punctorium; assembly: GCA_038373885.1. Lineage (NCBI taxonomy): Eukaryota > Metazoa > Arthropoda > Arachnida > Araneae > Cheiracanthiidae > Cheiracanthium > Cheiracanthium punctorium. The sequence continues at coordinate 55,198 of JAWZYV010014733.1, read as the reverse complement.
TACAGGGCTACAAAAATATTTCTCATACATTACGGCCTGTAGAGAGAAATACTTAAAAGTACCAGATGACGTTGTGTGTGTGTGTGGGGGGGGGGGGGAGAATAAAATGTTGAAGGCTGCCAAGGTTTACAATTTTCGATAATGGATCGCCAAGTTTTTAACGCCAAAAATAAGTCCACAAAACCGAAACTAGTTTGGCGATATCTTCCAAATTTGGCTAGAAACTGGCAAACATGATAGTTTATTACAAAGGAAAAGTAAGTTAGGATATGCCTGGCATAGATTGTGAAATAGTTTTAACAGGCGATTTTAATATACATTTCAGTTCGGAAGTAGTGTTTTATGGAACAAGGAATATAAATTCGATACACTCATAGATTATGATACTCTTTCCAAATGGTATTTATAAAGGTGAAGTATAGTTAGCACATGCCTGACGAAGACTGTTAAACAGTTTTGGTAGGCGATATTAATATAGATTTCAATTCTTAAGAAGGGTTTTCTAGAACAAGAAAGACAAACAGGGCACACTCACGGATTATGATGCCCATTCCAAACAGTATTTATAATGGTTAAGTGTAGTTGAAATATGCTTGTCGAAGATTGTAAAACAGTTTTGGTAAGCGCTTTTAATATAGATTTCGATTTCAAAGATGTTTTTTATGTAACAAGGGGGAAAAAATACGGCCCACTCATGAATACTGATACATTTTCCAACTTAATGGAATAAGGGAGAAAAATAGGGACGACGCATGGATTATGACACTCCACAAAGCACTTCAGTGCGTATTCAAAATATGAACATGTTTCAGATTTTTACTTTCCGAACATGTACCATGGAAGGAAAGTATTGTAATCATGAAAAAATTCGAATTCGAGATTTTGGTGTATTGACACGTTTAGAGGGCTTCTGAATTCATTTATGCTATTTTTACGAGATGTATGTATGTATGTATGTGTGTGTGTGTGTGTGTGTGTGTGTGTGTGTGTGTGTGTGTGTGTGTGTGTGTGTGTGTGTGTGTGTGTGTGTGTGTGTGTGTGTGTGTGTGTGTGTGTGTGTGTGTGTGTGTGAGTGAACACGATAGCTCCTGAACGGGGCATGCGATTGAGCTCAAATTGGGTATATATGTTATAAACCACCGTCGCAAGACCGGTATTGATTTTGGTGTGTATAGGACTTATAGTTTTTCTACAGGGCTACGACAAAGATTTCTTTTACATTATGGCCTATGGGCGAAAATTCTTGAAAGTGCGCTAGCGTTTAAACGGTACATTCGATTGAGCTCAAATTGGGTGTACATGTTATAAACAACCATCGTAAGACCGGTATCGATTTTGATGTGTATAGGACTTATAGTTTTTCTACAGGGCTACGCCAAAAATTCCTTTTACATTATAGCCTATGGGGAGAAATTCTTGAAAGTGCGCTAGCGTTTAAACGATACATTCGATTGAGCTTCATTTTGGTATATATATTTGAATTATTCATCGATTAAAATTTATTTAAATGCTTGGTAATGATCTTAATCGTAAGTGTTCGGAAAGTCGAGTGGAGTCACTCCAGATTTTTAAAAAAATTAATTTTATAAAAGTGTCCGTGTATTCTCGGCTCCCTGTATATTGTGCTTGCTCACTGAATATGTGTTCAGCTTGAATGTTCATTTTACTTTGTGGTTATAGTAGGTGCTTACACTTCTTTTGTTCAGGATTCGGAGGAAAGAACGGGGAGGTGTGGATTCAAACACGACGCTTGACCTCAAAAGTCATGAAAGACGTTGGCTTGCATTCGACTCGCTGGGAAGAGCTGGTGCAGGTAAGTTTTGCATGAGCGGCAAAGGGGGAAAAAAAGGGTAGATTCCTTAACCCGTAAGCACGCGCGCTGGGGTAAATTTCACCCCAGCGACATTTTTCCATTGTAAAATGTGAGAAATTTTTTGAGAACAAGTTTGGCCCGTCTTGTACCTTTTAAGGTCAAGGTCTAGTTGGGGTGGGTAAAAAAAATGCAGTTTCTTTGTTATCCGGAAGGGAAGAAAATTCCACTTTGGGATTAAATACTCCCGCGCGACTAACAACGTTTCATTACGTTGTTAACCCTTTAAGGCGCAGTGATCCCGCTCTGGGAACACCCAACTCTGACGTTTTGACTCTTGCCAGTCACGAAGAATAGATTGGATTTCTATAAAAATAGTTGCGGGTGACATAGCTGCACGAGAATTATTTACTTTTTAGCACAGTCATTTCCCGTAAAAAAAAGGGTCACGATTATTTTTAACAGCACTGACATCTGCTGAAAAATGGAAGAACGCGAAGAACAGCTGGATAGATTGCCCAATGCTGAAAAAAGGGCAGCCGTTGCCATCGCTCGACTTAACTACCAGCATGATGGAGCACAGCCAACTGCGTCAAAAAAGGGTCTCTAGATCTGTGGGACGCGATGAACGTTTCGATCGTCCGCCATCTTGCTGGTAGTTAAGTCGAGCGATGGCAACGGCTGCCCTTTTTTCAGCATTGGGAAAGGGGTGCGCCTCAAAGGGTTAACCCGTAAGCACGCGCGCTGGGTAAATTTCACCCCAGCGACATTTTTCCATTGTAAAATGTGAGAAATTTTTTGAGAACAAGTTTGCCCCGTCTTGTACCTTTCAAAGTCAAGGTCTAGTTGGAGTGGGTAAAAAAAATGCAGTTTCTTTGTTATCCGGAAGGGAAGAAAATTCCACTTCGGGATTAAATACTCCCGCGCGACTAACAACGTTTCATTACGTTGTTAACGTAAACTAAATATAAACTAAATGTAAATTAGATGTAAATGGATGTTACACTACTGGTATGTACTGACAAAAGGCTATTAGGTGTAATTAATATCATATTAATAAAGTAATTAGTGTTTTTAGGTATGAAGCATATCCTATGAAATTTTCTTCTCAGAAAGCATGATATTTAAAGGAACAGCTAGAAAAATTCTAAATAAATAGAAAAGCACGATTTCCTACCATGAAACGTAATAGAACTGATGTATTTTACGTTATAAGTCCACAAATTTGTTTTTCAAACGCTTTTAGTCAAAAATATAAAGAAGACAAAATGGGGTAAGATTTACCCCACGCGAGCGCCTTAGTTACAAAAGTAGACGCGCCTGCTTACGGGTTAAACGTGCACAATATCCAGAATCTTTTTATTGGATGACCGATTCCGGCATTTGGCCGGGGCGCCCAGATTTGCAGCCCTCCCCCCCTCCCCCAGATTGTTCATAAAATAATTCGGCTACTAATAGTTTGAATTTTTTCGGAAAGCACTTTTTCATGGAGATTTAGGTCGAATTTTAGATTATTTTAGAAATTATGAAGTTTTCAAATTGTTTATTAAATTGCTGCTGCCTTTTCTTACTTTGCATCATTTACGCTTCTTATTTATAGAAAACTGACTTATCATTTGAGGACATTTGACTGATTTCTGAATTCATGATCTGCCTGGTATATAATATCTGGTTGTGAATTTCTTTTAACAATGCTGAGTATCGAGTTCATTGCTATGAAAGTTTTGTAAACTTACTTTTCACTGATTAAAGTTCATATACAACAGTAATGTTCATGAAAAAATTCGTCTACTAATAGTTAAATTTTTTCGGAAATCACTTATTCATAGAGATTTAAGCAGAATTTTAAATCATTTTAGAAATTATGAAGTTTTCTCATTGTTTACTAAAATACTGTTGCTGAATTCATCTTTACCGGCAACTTGCCAATTTTCCACGTTAACCCTTTGAGGCGCAACCCTTTCCCAATGCTGGAGAAAGGGCAGCCGTTGCCATCGCTCGACTTAACTACCAGCAAGATGGCAGACGATCGAAACGTTCATCGCGTGCCACAGATCTTTGTGAGACCCTTTTTTTGACGACAGCTGGCTGTGCGCGGGCACAGCCAGCTGTCGTCACAAAGGAACGTCACAAGGAACGTTTCGATCGTCCGCCATCTTCCTGGTAGTTAAGTCGAACGATTTCAACGGCTGCCCTTTTTTCAGCATTGGGCAATCTATCCAGCTGTTTTCGCATTCTTCCATTTTTATGCATAAAATTAGTATAACCCTTTAACGCGCAGTGTTCCCGCTCTGGGAACACCAAACTCTGACGTTTTGACTATTCCCAGTCACGAAGAATAGATTTGATTTCTGTAAAAAGTAGTTGCGGGTGACATAGCTCCATGAAGAATCCTTTACTTTTTAACACGTCATTTCCCGTAAAGAAATTGTCACGATTATTTTTAACAGCACTGAGATCTGCTGAAAAATGGAAGAATGCGAGAACAGCTGTGGATAGATTGCCCCATGCTGAAAAAAGGGCAGCCGTTGTCATCGCTCGACTTAACTACCAGCCAGATGGCGGACAATCGAAACGTTCAGCACGACAGCAACGTTCAGCAAGCGTTCAGCAATGACGACAGCTGGCTGTGCGCGGGCACAGCCAGCTGTCGTCAAAAAAAAGGGTCTCACAAAGATCTGTGGCACGCGATGAACGTTTCGATCGTCCGCCATCTTGCTGGTAGTTAAGTCGAGCGATGGCAACGGCTGCCCTTTCTCCAGCATTGGGAGAGGGTTGCGCCTCAAAGGGTTAAACTAAACCACCCTCCACCCTTAGGAAGAGGCGCTGGATCTCGTCGACCGAATCGCCAAGGAAGGGAATCGCCCCATCGAGCTCCGCAGCTTCCTTGCGGAGACCTTCGCCAACAACATCATGAGCCTGGTACTGGGCGAGCGCCTGGGAGAGTCCGAGCACTTCGACACCAAGTCGGTGGCCGGCGCAGTGGACGCCATAGTGGAGGCCACTTCCTCGCTGAGCATGAGGAACTGCTCGCCGATCCTGTGCAGGATACTGCAGGCGCTGGGCGTGGAGAAGAAGGTGTCCCTGCAGAAGGAGATGGACGAGCTGGCCAGTGCCGTGTCGTAAGTACATGCCCGACGGACAGGGCCCGATCATCACAATATTGAGCCCAGGGCAAACACAAATTTTGGGGCCTTTGCGCCGGACCATCAATATTTTACGGGAAATTGCACGAAAACAGTATTATGCATCTAAGTTATTTTAGATACATATAGCTACTTAAATATACTGTTTGTTTAAATACTAAATATAAATACAGTGCACACCGGTTATAACGGACCTAGAAGCTAACGTACCTAGAAGCTAACTAAGTAACTAGGTACCTAGGTAATTAGGTACCTAGAAGCTAACGTACCTAGAAGCTAGGTCCCGAAAAAAGTCATGAATGACATTTTTTCGATACAAATTTTTTTAAAGAACATAAATTTTTTAACAAATGAAAATTTTTTATCAAACATAAATTTGCGGGAAAATACAACATTTTTGGGCCCTTGAAATGGGTGGGCCCAGGGCAAATGCCCCGGTTGCCCTGCCGATAAACAGGCCCTGCCGACGGACATTAACTTTCCGAAACACAACCTTTTTCCATTGCAGCCGTTGCCATCCCTCGACATCGTTGCCATCGATCGGCATGGTGGTCGATTGAATCGTCCATCGCGTGTCACACATCGAACTGTGTTAAAGTTATTTGGCTCTCTGGCACGCGATGGGCGATGCGATCGATCGACATGTTGGTGGTAGTTAAATCGAGCGATGGCAACGGTTGCACTTCTTCGGCATTGGGCAGTCTATTCAGTTGCTCTTCTACGGATTTGTTATAGATGAACCTCCGCTGTAAACAGAACTGAGACTAAAACGGGTTAACGGATTATAACTAAATTTGGTGTTTAGTCTGTGCTGTACATGAGATGTACTCAAAGAATTCTAAAAAAAAATGCCCAGTAGATGGCGCTTTGTATGGAAATTTGCAAATTTAAGAATGGAAATGACTACTTCGAAATGAGCAAATAATTTCAATATGTATACAATTGTTTTTGAACACTAATAAACTAAGTTGAGTCATTTTTTGAGCTGAATTTCTATGCAAATTGCCATCAAGGGGACATTTTCGGAATTAGACTTTTTAAAAAAACTCCGCAATCTCCAGTTCTCTAGGCAGAGGCGCCGACAATTTGTCTAAAAAGTTTTAATTAAATCTGACCGTTTAAAGTGGGTCGAAATCGAGTTCAAAGGAGTCGGTTATAAACAAACATACAGGTGAAACTAATAAAAGCGTGTTAAAAAAGATCTAATTCACACATTCCTTTCTCTTTAACATTTAGAAATCTTGTTGACGAAAAGATGAAGAATAAAAATTCAGAATCTAAAGACACCTTCATAGACCGTCTCGAAGAAGAAATTGGGAATCATTACAAGAACAAAGGCAGTACTGAAATTACAGGTAATTTAGATGAATAGTGTTGCAGAAATACTCTGCTTGTTTCCTGGGCTCGACCTTCTATAGTCCAGTAGGTGTAGAAAGGTCTAGTAAAGAGTCCATAAGTCAGGATGGAACACGAACTTTATTGCTTCGTCGAACAAACGGCTGTACAAAATTAACAGGCACAATCAGCCAGCCATGTGATTATTACAGTCCGCTTAGTACAGAAGCTTTTCACAAATGCTGTATTTCTCACACAAAATAAAACACTTCTACAGACAAAAATTCAGTGGAAAACTTACGAGAGAAATCCTACACAGTCCCTCAAAACTCAGCAATGAAGAATTTACACACAGCACTCAAAAATAGAGCTTCTAAAACAAGTTAAGCATAGCTTTTCTAAGCGCCAATACAAAGCCTTAACCCTTTGAGGTGCAACCCTTTTCCAATGCTGAAAAAAGGGCAGCCGTTGCCATCGCTCGATTTAACTACCAGCAAGATGGCGGACGATCGAAACGTTCATCGCGTGCCACAGATCCAGAGCCCCTTTCTTGACGACAGCTGGCTGTGCTTGCTGGTAGTTAAATCGAGCGATGGCAACGGCTGCCCTTTTTTCAGCATTGGGCAATCTATCCAGCTGTTCTCGTATTCTTCCATTTTTCAGCAGATGTCAGTGCTGTTAAAAATAAAAGGGACAATTTTTTTACGGGAAATGACGTGCTAAAAAGTAAAGGATTCTCGTGGAGCTATGTCACCCGCAACTATTATTATAGAAATCAAATCTATTCTTCGTGACTGGCAACAGTCAAAACGCCAGAGTTTGGTGCTCCCAGAGCGGGAACACTGCGCGTCAAAGGGTTAAGCTTTCACGGACATCTGCTCTCGGCACAATCAGAAGCAAGACTGACTGGACCGGGGAAGCCCGCTTCCTTTTATTCTTTCCGACGTACATTTCAGAAAACTCGGGACCTCGCTAACTAGTCCCCGAACTTTGATTACGTCATAGAAATATTAATGAATACAAGGCTAATATGTGATATTAATGCAGGAAAACAAACTTTAAAGGTCCCATTTGGAAAATCGCGCCAAATGTCTGAAATGTAGCCAGGCTTGGCGACTTTTGAGTGAAACATTGCCAAATTTGGCGCCAAAAATAAGTTTCCAAAAGTAAGATTGGCGAAGCTCTAACATCAATATTTCTCGATATTTCTAGAAAACCCCATAGAAAGCAATGGAGAAACATAAAACTCCTTATCTCGCGTTCTTGTTAACCAATTTTGATGCAACAAAATGCAAAATTTAACTATTTAGCGCGTAGAACACGAATTTTAAGCTATTTTAAACACCAGAACTGCGGGTTGCCCCAAAAATTCGTAACAATAGTGTCCCATTTTCTGTTACTTTTATTAAATCAGAACAAAAGCATCGTTTATCCGAAAATGCATCGCGAAATCATCATAAGTTCCGAGCAAATCACTATAAGAGTTTCCGCTACGGTCGCATTTTTAGCGAAATGCGAAAAGACTATACAAAAATGCGAAAATGAAGACATTTTCGCTATTTTGCTAAAGCCTTTGCTTTGATTAATTATAAAAACATATTTTATTTATTCTTGAAATCTTTCTATTATAAGACCGATAAAGTATATAGTATAAGCTTGATGTAATGCAGCTTTATGTAGTACATAATATTTCTTGAAAAAGAATATAAATAACAGCTAAGACATTCAATTTACTACAAATTTCATCAATATTCAGTATTAATGCAGTATGTGTTACGCTGGGCTCGTACTGTCTTAGAATTAAACTTGTTTTCTCTTAATGATATAAGTACAGTTATTAATTTTCGTTTCAATTTTTAAAAAATATTTATTTACGGCTGTGTATCAATTCTATAAGCATTTTACTGTTGTGTATCAATTCTATAAGCATATCATGCCTAAATTTTAAAATTTAATTTAAAAATGTAAATGAAACATATCATTGAAAATGCTATGTGAACGCGTATTTACAGACCGATTAGTATTTTAGCATTTTGCTTAAGCTCTTTTCTTAATTTTAGCTTTTTTGCTAAAGAACTTTTGAACTCGGCTTAAACACTTTAATATAGAAAGAATTTTACTAACTCCAAGATGATATTCTTTGCTTCGCAAGTCTTGATTTGGTAAATAAAGGGTTAAAACTGAACATTTAAAAAACTTGCACCTTTTTTGGACTGCGAAATACCTCCCATTGAAAATGCCCCTTCGAATGAAATTACTTGTTCATAGTTCCCCTTCAACATTGTTCAGCTGGACACCACTCTTTTGCAGGAGACGATCTGAAGGGAACGGTCATCGGTCTACTGACCGGGGGCAGCGACACCAGCCGCACCACCATAATATGGCTGCTGGTTGCGATGGCCGACAACCCAGGCATACAGCAGAAGGTTCATGAGGAACTGGACAGGGTGATCGGCAAAGACGGTTGCGTCCGGTGGTCCGACAGATTCAAGATCCCCTACACGTTCGCTGCACTCCTTGAGTCCATGCGGTGGCAGTCTGTTGCTCCACTTACCGGTCTGAGAGAGTAAGTAAACATTAACTAACATTAATTAAAAGCTTTAAAAACTCACAAGTAAAAAAGGTATGATTAAAAAAAAATAATAAAACCAACTTGAAATTGAGTCCCATTGCGCGGCTGCCGATTTAACTGTCTGGAGTTTTGGTAGGTTTCTCCAGATGTAACGTGAATACGCGTTAGAACCCCTTAGAAAGTCCTCCCGCCAAGGCATCCCCATCCTTGACAGATCGCCCTAACGTAGCGTTCCCATAATCACGCAAACAAGCAAACATAATCCTTGGCATATATTTACCACCGAGAAACATTTCATGTCGCCATGGTGGCAAATATCCAAGCATTGTCCAGATTATATCACTATAACGAAAAATTACTCCCACTGTAAAACATTACGTTTTAGCAATTTTTCGCCAAAAAAAAAAATATCGCCAAGTTTCAGGTTTAAAAACTGTTTTGGCACCAAACTTGGCGATGGATCGCCAAAAAAGTGGTCAAGCTTAAAGACTTTTGAGAAACAGCCGCTACTGGTAACCCTTTAGGCAATCTAAAACGCTTTGCTCTTACACCACGGCCCCAAAGACAGAGCAAGTGTAAGGAAAGCTTCTAAAAAAATACTTATTAGCGAAACGGCCGTTTCGGGTGGTTCAAAAAGGGGAACAGGTTTAGTATCGCCTACCCGCCATTTGTTTGTCGCCAAACCGGTGCCAAGTACCGTGCTTTGTAAAAGGTTTGCCTTTCAGACTCATGACGCAACTCCCGAGTTCCAGAATAGCGACCATCTTGTTTCTATACACAAAAACATCGACAAGAACATATTACACTTTTATCCTCAGTTACTACGATATTATTATCCAAGAGCACGTAAAAATAAATGCATGTTATTTGCCATAGCTTCTTAATTTTTTTTATATTTTATCAATTTTAAAATTATCACTTTTCTTTCTCCCTACAGAAACCTTTTTCTAACTACAATACGAACAAAAAATATCTGCAATCCCTAGTCAGTAGATAACTCCCTAAACCTTATAATTAAAATTCTATAAACTGATATCCCTTATAACCTCTAAGAAGTCACTGCACAAATAAATTTTACGATCGTAAAAGACGTATTCAAAAAATTTTACCACTTAAATTCTCAACGCAACTCCGGCCTTGAAAATGGCAGCCATCTTGTTTCTAATCACAAAATCGTTGACAATAACATATTTAAACATAATTCATTGTATACTCATACATGAAATATATATTTGCCACTCCTCACTTTCCCAAAAACTTTATCAAAAAAGCTTACCTTTTAACTTCTCGATGCAAGTTCCGATTTCAAAACGGCGGGCCAGGCACCATCCGTCTCCCAGTTCGGAGCTCTATGCACTGGTAGGGCACCCCCGGGGCAGTTAAAGGGTTAATCACTCCAAAACATAAAAATGACGTTGAGAAATCAAAGTCGAAGATTTACTTAACCAATTCGAACCATTACAATCATCCGAAAACTTTATTTTAATACTTTTTTTTATGTTGAAAATCGAGTTTTTCTCATTGCGAGAGGCCAAACAACACCTCCTAGATTAATACAATGCCTGAGAACAGAAACTTTTACGTCATTGTTAGGTCCACTAAAATGACGTCATCACACATTTATTTTCACAAAGTATTCAAAGTTTGTGGTGAATTTATTCCCGCATAAAACATTTCAATGATTTAAGATAAAAAATTTAGTTTTAAGATGAATAAGAAATTTCGACTATCACTAATTATCTAATATGATACATAAATAGATCATAATAAATTATTTTTTATCAGAAAGGTATTTTAACTTTTATCTTCAACTTAAGATAATTTCTAAAATTTGTATCATTCACCAGAAATTTTAAATAGTTTTACTTTGTGAATGTGACAATGTGATGACTTCACCTTAGAAGACTTATTGATGACGTAAAGCTTCTGTTCTCAGGCCTTCTACGTCTAAGAGGTGTTGGCCCAAACCAGTCGCACGCACAGAATTCGGACCCGTCGCAGAAAGGCTAGTCTCGACGAAATGCTCCATTAGTTAATTTCTTATTCTAGTTCGCTTTACTCAATTATGTTCCGAGGCATGCTTTTCATCCAACACAACTCTGCTTCCTCCTTACAGAGCAGCTGAAGACTGCCAGATTCGAGGTTACCACATTCCGAAAGGATCTCTTGTGACGGCCAACAACTGGGCCATCCACAGCGATACCAGATACTGGGACAAACCTGACCAATTTGTCCCGGAACGCTTTCTCGAGGACAATGGAAAGAAAGTGAACACCTCGCCAGACAGCTACAATCCCTTTTCTTACGGTAAAAATATTTTTTGGGTATCTTCTCGTACTTACACTGGTGGCCAAAATTGTGGCCACTTTTAGAAACATTTTTTTCTTTTTTAACCCATTTATGCCTAGCGTCCCTTTTTTGGGACGGCATTTTCGCTATCAGTCGAAAACGTTATTTATTTTTCCTAGCCTTTATTCGCGAGTATTGAATCTCAATTCCACAAAATATTTTAATATGGCCAAGTAGGATGTTGACATTTCAATTTTTATACATAATGATTTTAAAAGAAATCATCCCTTGTTCAAAAAGTTGACATCAGAAATTTATCAATTACTGCTGGTGTTAGCAAAAATCGAAGAAAGTCGCAAAAATATCCAGGCACGAATGGGTTAAGTTCGTATACGTATAAAAAATGTTACGTTTCACAAAATGCAAACTCTTTTACACCATTTTAAAGGTAATTTAATACTGATTTCAATACAAAAAGAAAATTAAAATATTTCCAATATAAAATATATTAAACGGCAATAATTATCGGGACGCATTAGTTATTGAAAATTGCAGTGAGTTATCACTAGTTAGTAGGGTAGCCTTAAATTTTTATTACAGCTTCATATCGATGTTTCATTGAGCTGACGAGAGTTTTAACTCGGAAAAATAACAGAGATTGACCTGGAAAGTTAGAATTTGCAATCCCCTGCATCCCTGTATTTGTTTATCAGATTAAAGTAAGTTTAACTTTTATTCTATTGCACACATTAAAATTTAGTTTTGTGTATTGAAATCAGTATTGAATTTTCTTTAAAATGATATATCAGTTTGCATTTTGTGAAACGTAGCAGTTCCTATAAGCATGCAAAGTTAGAAAACCTAAACATTTCCAAAAGTGTCCACAATTTTGGCCTCCACTGTAGGCATGACTTCATTTGAAAAAACACTCAAAATACTGGTGTTAAACGATAAAGTAATTAAAAAACTTTGTAAAAAACACACATTTCTTATGTGTGTTTTTTACAAAGTTTTTTAATTACTTTATCATGACTTCATTTGTTTTTCACGAAATACAATTTCTTTTGAAATCTCATTTCCATTGTTTCAACCAGAAGTCCACCTTTCAACTGTTGACCCTTTAACGCGCAGTGTTCCTGCTCTGAGAACACCAAACTCGGACGTTTTGACTGTTGCCAGTCACGAAGAATAGATGTGATTTCTATAAAAATAGTTGCGGGTGACATAGCTCCACGAGAATCCTTTACTTTTTAGCACGTCATTTCCCGTAAAAAAATGGTCACGATTATTTTTAACAGCAGTGACATCTGCTGGAAAATGGAAGAATGCGAGAACAGCTGCCCAATGCTGAAAAAAGGGCAGCCGTTGCCATCGCTCGACTTAACTACCAGCAAGATGGCGGACGATCGAAACGTTCATCGCGTGCCACAGATCTAGAGACCCTTTTTGACGACAGCTGGCTCTGCAGCGGGCACAGCCAGCTGTCGTCAAAAAAGGGTCTCTAGATCTGTGGCACGCGATGAACGTTTCGATCGTCCGTCATCTTGCTGGTAGTTAAGTCGAGCGATGGCAACGGCTGCCTTTTTTTCAGCATTGGGAAAGGGTTGCGCCTCAAAGGGTTAAAAGGATGCTTCAATATTTTTTGTTACGAATTTTCGGGTTAATCCGCTGTTCTGGGGTTTAAAATAGTTTAATACTGGGTTATACTGGGGTTTATAATATTTATATAATCTTTGTAAAGTACATGAATAATAAATATAATTAAATTATAATATGTTATTTATTTTAAGTTTAATCATTTCAGTGATATGTGTCGTAAACACGTCAAAGAAGTTTTACTTCAATCGCGCGTAAAGATTACACGCATACACTTTTTTTTTAATTGGAACTGTCACCATAGAATAACTCATTAATGCGACAATGTTTTGGTCACGGCAATATGGCGGCTCGGTTAGAGTTTCGGCTTTATTGTCAGGTAGGTAATGCCATCTCCTGGTATTCATATCTCTATGAAGAAAACTAAGGATAAAACTGGCCAAATCTATCGTAAGGCCAGCAATAAAAATTTGCGGCCAACTGATTCATCAAATTTTGTCAAATATGCACCTCCCTTTTCGATTGCAATTGATTGGGTAGTTCATAGAGTCACCCTAGAATCTTTAAGTACATTATGGCCTCTACAGACCATACCTCTACATACTAAAACAGACCTGTTCATTCCAGCCAAATCTACGGGTGAAAATGTCCGCTCCTAAAATTGGATTAAGCAGCTTAACGCCACCAGATGACAGCACAGAAGAGTGGTCTTTTTTTGTAAATAACATGCAAATTCAATTGATCCGTCTTGTGTTTTACGCAGCTTTTGCTTTTAAAATTTACTTTCGCAAAATAAAACAGGCCTTTTTTACGTTTCAGTATAGTATCGGTTTATCTTTAAAAAATCATTGAAAGAAGATTACTAGTTTAAGAGAGAATATACTAGAAATAAGAGAAATTAAATACATTTTTAAGCATTGTCATTCGTAAGAATTATCGGCACCATGACAGAGCATTCCTACAATTTTAAATTTACGATAGAGGTGAAAAGGCTCTTTTTATTCAGTAATATAGTAATCGACAAAAGTATATACGCAACAACATAAATTTAATTTATTCATTATATTAAATGTTCATCGTTAACGTTATTTGTTTAAATTTCGTTCAACATAGGTTGTTCAGGATTCAATATGTTTTGTTTTATTTAAAATATTAATAAAAAATATTTCTTTAACATGCTTCTTGTTAAAAAAAGTACTGCATAAGCATATTTAAAATATATTCTTTAATAATTTATAAGACTTTAGTTGAATTAAATACGATTTTTTCCCCCACAAGAGAAGTGATATTTAACATGGGAGAAAGAGATATACAGTATTTTATATTTATAAAAAATAATTTTCCCTGTAAATTTTTAAGAAACGTGAAAAAAAAAACCCATCATTCTGATGAATGCTTTTCATTATAAAATTATGGCAGTTAAAAATACTTAAAACCAGGGTTTTATTTTTTTATTGAAAGTCATTTAATTTTTTTAGAATTCTAGTTTCCATTAGCATTGTGTTTTTATATTTTTGCAATGTACATGGGGCTTAGTGCAGTCTGTTATTAGAAATAACTTCTTAACTATATAGTATATTCTTCTCACCGATTACCAGAAATTAAATATCTATGTTTTAACCTAGACATTCTATTATTTTGTAATTGGATAGTGCAAACTAAATAAGAGGTAAATTTAAAGAACAAATCAAATGTTTATTTAATGCAAACTATATTTGATAAAGAAAAAGCCACAGTTCATACAACATACTATATTTTTAAGCAGGTAAATTATTAATTTAATTGTTTGAATGAAAACACTAGTTTCGGTGGTTTGTCAACTCCTAATTCCTAATGAAGGCTAGAATGAACATTACCAAAAGAAAAAAAAAAATGTTTTTCTATTCGAGCAGAAAAAGCCACAGCTCTTGTTATTCGGTACATAAACTGAATTTCAAGTTCTGTTATATTATCTTTACCTCCCATTCATTACTCTAAAGGTTTTTTTCCTAGATATCATCTATTATTTTAAAATTTTGTAAAGATAAACACACATCATCGAATGTATTTAAAATTAATTGCACGCTTCATAAAGACTATTTGCACAATTTGGGTCTTCATCAGAAGGGGAAGGAGCTTTTAAATATGAACACACCTAATACATTGTTAGCAGTTGACCAAAAGGACTCTTACTCAGATAACTGAAACTAAGCTCAACAGACTAAGGCACTCCATCCTCCAACCATTTGTTCAGTTAGTCACCTCGTCATTCATGTCAGCTCTACATTGTAATGATGGTAACATTGTAACAAATGATGGTAACAAGTAAAATCAATAGGAAATTAACAGTTGTAAGCAATGGCTATGGGTCCCCCAGCGTATTTTGGTGATATATTATCACCCAGATAACGCCGTATTAACTGCTCAAAAGGCAGGGGTTTCATCGGAGCCATCCGACTCATTGTAGCCCACTTTATGCACGTCACGTCAAAATTTGAAGCAAAAGAAATCATACCTGCCAACCAAAATGTGACACAACACATTTTGGTTTAATCAAAAACATCTCAAATCAGCTGATTAAATTTTGAAATTACCAGAATTTGAGAATAATAAATAAATAAATAAGGCTAAAACAACTTTCATGCACATACTCATGTGACAAATGAAATGAGATGGTAATTCCATTTAAGTAAAACATATTAAGGTATATATTTTTTATTTTGAAATTACCGGAATTTGAGAGTAATAAATAAATAATAAGGCAAAAATAACTTTCATGCACATATTCATGTGACAAATGAAATGAGATGGTAATTCCATTTAAGTAAAGCATATTGAGGTGCATTTTTTTTAACTCACTCCAGATAAGATTTAAAGCAAAATATACAGGGTGGCCATAATTAAACTGCAAGTGTTCAAGGGATGCTGGAGAGAAAACTACCAGGAATATTCCAGTGAAACTTGGTATCTACACGTTTCAGAACATGCGCAAATCAAATATGCAATAAAAAAAATCGCCATTTTTACCCGATAGATTAAAAATTTAGAATAAACAACCAAATATTGTGTGAAGCCATTAGCCTGCTTGACGCAGTTACCGGAGTGAGGCACGAGGAGCCTGCTTCACGTATCACTCCATCTATCGTAATAAAAGGGTTTACGTAATAAACAATAATGTTGTTTCATTCCGTCCACCCTAATATTACACCTTTTTTAAATTTTAATATATTTTTTTACACGCGTAAGCGTGCTTTTTAAAAAAAAAAAATTAATTTTTTTTACACGCGTACGTGTTTTTTTTTTTTTTTTTTTTTTTACCCTCCCCCACCCCACCTTCCAAACTACACAACTACTGTATACGAACCTTCCTCTCCTCCCAGTCTATATCCCGTACTATCTCCACAAACTCATTAAAAGGGTCAACCTCCTGCTCGCAGCACATATGCTGAAATATGTAAGCAGCGAGGCAAAACTTATAATCCTTCTGCCTATTATAATGAGGCAAAGATGCGAAAAAAATAATGTAGGGGATATATCGAAGCTTAGCCGCTTATTTTAGCGAGATATTATTCGTTATTCATGTATTTTTTGCGCTTTTTCGATCATCAAGTGTACAGAAAATAGACGATCTTAAATGGTGACGATAAATGGCGCCTGCGTTGTAGTATGTGCTAAGGCGTATTATGCTAGAGTGGAGTCCAGAGCTGACAGAAAAAAATTCCGACAGGAATTCTATTCTCCGAGAAAATTCAGCTCTACGCCCATGTGGATTCCAAGCTTTAGGGGTGACAACGGACTTTAGCGGACATACTGTATAGTTTAATAGACATTGTAAAAAGTCATGTGGTACCCACATCAGAGGTTTTTTAAAATATAATCTTTTCTTTTGACAGGTAAAAGAAACTGCCCCGGTAAGCTTATTGCCATGATGGAAAACTTGCAGTACTTCACCTTGCTCATGCAGAAATTCAAAGTGTTCCCAAAGGAAGGGGACAGATGCGAGTACAGAACAATATTTGGACTTACCTATGAAGTATCGCACGTAGAAGTACGTTTCGTACCTCGATAGTCCAAAAATGAATTTCGGGTTTCATAGTAGCCTGCATTCAATATTTCATGAAGCGAGAACTTTATAATAAAGCTTCACATTTTTCTTGTGAAGGGTGTGTTACCATCAACTTCTTGTGATCAAATTTCATATTTTTTTTCATCAAAAAGATGCAGCTTTGCATACAAATTTAGAACATTGTGAGAGAAGTTTTTTACTTCTCTCAACAGAGAGTATTTTGGTCTGTTATAGTTCTGTAAGAAAATGCTTAAATAAATTTCCACTTGAATAAAAAAAAAGAGTAATGCTTTACTTTTCTATTAAACTCTGTTCCTATAAGAATGCCGAAAGTGAAGCTGCACCCGGCTTGGCCAGTGCTTGGGAGAGTGAACTCCTCTCTCGACCGATTCTGTTGTAGAGCTTGTACGCTAAAGGGAGCTGGTGCTCGTAAAATCTGTCGTGACTCCAATGTCCTGCATATTCAAACGATACCTCTGGGGGTGCCGATTTCAGGTACTAGGTCTATCATATGGATTTGGTTCAAAATTAGGAGATCACTCACAGGGACAACATTGATATGCCTAATAGACGCCCCCATAATGAAATTGCCAATATGCCCTCGCAGTGGTCAAGTCTATGAGTAGACCGCTGACGCAGGCATTAAAAAAAACTTTGTTTTAGACCAATGGTTAACTGTGTTTTTCAAAAAAAAAAAAAAATGAATGTCAATTTTGGTACATAAATACAAAAAAAAAAAAAAGAAAGAAAGAAAGAAAAGAAAGAAAGAAATTTCAAACGTTTCGAAATTTTTAGACTGCACTGAGCTTACTCGCTATTTTGGCATTGTATTTTTTTTTTATTACAATGCATAGCGCACTTTTGCATTTCGTCTGAGGTCAGGTCTGACACAGTATTATATCCCAATGCAGCACCCAATAGTCGATGGACTATTATATCAGGGTAACGTCTGATTGGAGACGTAAAATGGGTATAATAAGGTATGTTCAATGCGTAATGATGATAGAGCTGAGGATATTTTAGCACTCCAGTGAAAATATATTCCGCTTCTTGCATGGTTTTACAATTAAGTTGACTACAACTTTCAATTTTTCATTCTCTTTTTTTCTTTTAAGTAATTCAATCGATTTATTCAAGGCTCCACTAGAAGAAGTATCGAGAAGTATTCCTACTGAATCACATGTGGAAACTACCTTCTTTAGAGCATTTGCTGTAGGTGGTGACTGTCTTCTCAGTAATGCTGACGGTAAATTGTCTTTAATTTTAGTAGCCACAGAAATATTTGCTAGCAACATGAATTCTTCAACCATTTTGTTGCTTTCTTTTTTGACGGAAACATTAAGTTCTGTTGGCACCTTATTCTCTGCATTGAACAGGAATTCAATAACGTCTTGGTCTAATTCTAGAGCACCATTTAAAATTCTGCGATCTCTAAGTTTCGCAGCAACAGAGTTCAATTCATTAACTCTTTTAATAACATCCTCTATAGTAAATTTTCCATGAATATGTGGATGTTCAGATAAATCATCCCATTTTCTATACCGATTTTCAATCATGTCCTGTGCTTGCTCATAGCTCAACTTAATGCAAGAATTAATAACTGGCCGGCCAATCCACTGGTCAAATATTTCGCCTTCTGGAGACATCTCCCACACAACCGAAAAAGTGAGTCTATCTTTCCCAGCATTTAAGCTGCACAGGTCTTCCGAAAGTTTTCTGGGAATCATTGGAATAGTTCTTCTAACTAGGTAAACCCTTGTAGAACGCTGCTTGGCAACTTCATCTTGATCTGTCTTGCTGCCGCAAAGTAACTAACGTCACAAATGTGAACTCCGATTTCATAATTACCATTAGGGAGCAACTCACAGGATAGTGCATCATCCTTATCTCGAGCACTAGCAGGGTCGACGGTTACTATGCAGTATTCCAACGGGTGGCAGAACAGATAAGCAAACCGAAATCATAAAGACCTTTTAAACTTGCTGGTAAGTTAAAAATATAAATATTTCTTTTATACAACATAACGGTATCGGACGAACACGGAGAGAGAGAAATTTATTCTTTTAAGGGTTAAGTCTAAAATTAATTTTCCACGCGCTAAAGACTCAAAGTTTGCTATTTTGTTCCATGTAAATAAATTAACCCGTTTGAGATTGTAACACATTAACGGATTTTCGTCGTTCGGAGAAATTCCTCCGACCGATGCAATACCCTCCCACTCGAGATAGCCCTTAGCCATTTCTTAACAAAACGCAATACACTAAATCGGTTAATTACAGCGCGAGTAACGAATTTTCAAAATTCCCAATGAAATCGTCATAGCTTAATATAATCAGATTAGATATTTTTCGAGGTACTTACTTATAATCCTGGCGGTCAGCCAAGACAAGCAATTTTTTGCCAAGAAAAATGCCGGACACGTGAAATTATTGATGGTTCGGAATACGACTGGCAACAGTTTGCCAGAAAATTTGAGGAAAAAATAGTTTGGCGTTAATGACTACCGGGGATAATGCGTAAAGTACCGTTTTCGATTTATCGCCAAGTTCGGTTCATTTTTCAAAGGAATTTTTTACACACCATTCTTGGCACTTTATTGTAAAAGTCGCCAGCATTGGCTGCTTTTAGGTGCAACTTTTGAGGGAGGCACACAATTACAATCGGATTATTAGCTAGTCATATTGTAAGATAGTATTATATGCTTTAAATAGATGCCTGTCTCTAAACTGCTACTGGTCCTATTATATTGAAATTATTTTGCGTGCTTCTGTAGAAAAACTATTATCTATACACACACTATTTTCGATGGAAAGCTTCATTTTGTAATCCCTGATAACATACATCAATTTTGTTTCATTTCAAATAGCAGAATATCTTTAAGACTAGAAGTCAAAGCCCGATGTGAAGGCAGGGTGAGAAATTGGGAGCAAAAATCTAGGCGTCAATGGCACCTAACTTTTTTTTCCCCGGTTGCCAAACTATCTCGTTCAGGTGCAGTTTCGAAAACCTTTGTTTTCTTTATATGCATAAACTATAAACAGGTAGGCTAGATAATTATGTACAGTAATAATAAGGAATATCAGGACTATTAAAATTAAGATAATAATAAATAGTAAGTAAATATATAATCAATTTTTATGGCTTTCCACCTATGCATCCAGAATAAAATATTATGATACATTTTACAAGAACATGGTCTTTAGTTTTAGTTTAGAAGTATTTTATAAATTTTTGCTATATAACTACAATGTCTCTGGTAGATAAACTTATGCAGTATACGTGTACTAGCTTCAAAATGTCACCTGATCAACCACCCCTGTAAGCAAACAGGTAGTACATGTTAAAATTGTGGAAATATGTATTTGTTTCTCAGTGGGTTGAACTGAAGTTGGGAGAGGGTCTATGAAAGCTTTCAATGTCACCAAGAAGGATTTATTATTTTACATAGCTATTTTATGTTACTAAAAATTATTTTTAATTAAATTACTTAAAACATATTTTATTACAAAATGAACTTTATCTTAATTTTTATATTTTTATATTTAAATAAAAAGTTTTTTTTTTTATATTTTCAAATAACTAATTCAATGCATGTTTTTTTTTATTTACATTATCTCATAAAGGAGTTTTATTTAAAAAAAGATAAATGTTATTTATTAAGCCATCAAATAACATTTTTATTCAAATAATATTTTTATTTGAATTATCGTAATTTAGGCCGGAACTCCGAAATTTAGATTTTCCCCAAATCCAGACGTTTTGCTAATGTCACCCCCCCCCCCCACGCACACACACAAATAAATAAATCTTCTTTCGTTTTTTCACGAAATTGCATTAATTAATTGCAGTCAGTCCATGTATTGTTTTCAGTCACGAACTGCTGCACTTAACCAGCCGTTAATGCGGCGCTGCAATGCGCCGCGGCAAATAAAATCCAAGATGGCGTTCGGACCGTAAACCTGTACACTCCCGCGGTAAATAATTATATTTAATTAATGAATATTAACTACTAATCCAATTAACTTTTACACTGCCTTATTTAAAAGGATCTCGTGCGTTCATCAATATTGATATCAAGTATTATCATCGCATCTTCCCACACCGCCGTGCCATACGAACCGAACTACCGCTAAAACACTCATTTGCAGAAAGAATCCAATATGGCAGCGCGAACTCGTAGTTTCTTCCGATCAACTTCATTAATATACATGGAGTTAAAAAATTATGGCTAAATTTTTTTAAGTTCCTTTATTTGTTTACATTAAAATAGGTGCGATTTAAATGATTGCACATTCGCGGAAGACAAGAAAGTGGTCTTCCGCGTTCCGCGTGTTTTTCAACCGCAGAAGACTGTCTTCAGAGGATCGCTCTCTTTCTGCCACGGAGCGGTGCTTACGAAAGCAAAAGTTTCTTTCACGGAAATTTACATTTATATTTTTTCAGCACATTTTGAAAAAATAGTCGTCTAGACAATAAAAAAGTCCCCAGAATTCGTAAAATATTCGTTTTTCGCGGTATTTTTGTTTAAAAAATCGCCGGAGTCGGTCGATGCCAAAATAGTCGCTTTTTAGTCGCCTGTCTCGGGCAAAATGTTAGGCGTCAAAAATGGCGACTGGTTCTTAAATCTCGGTCGTCAAAACAAAAATGACAGTTGCAAAATACGACTAACGACCGCTAATTTCGCGCCCTGTGTGAAGGTAATTACAACGGGCGCTAGAAAAAACATTTGATGAAAGGGTACTTACGTATTATCCCGGCGGTCAGCCAAGAGGAGCGATTTTTCGTCAAGATAAATGCTGAACACATGAAATTATTGATGGTTCTAAATATGATTGCGATTGGCAACAGTTTGCCAGCACATTTGCCGAAAAAATAGTTTGGCGGAAATGACCGCCGGCATAATACGTAAGTACCGGGTGATTCCATGAAACTAGGGATACCAATGGCAAAAAAAAAAAAAAAAAAAAAATTCTTATGAAAAAATAATACTTTACCCTATGAAGTAAAAATATGTGAATTTCTGTAAAATGATGCTAAAAAAGTTAACACTTTTTAAAAAGTTTTATACACAATGTTTGGCAACATTACTGTTTTTACATGAGTTCTTGTCTTAAAGAGGTTAAGGAAGTTCATTTTGTTTTATAAAAGAAATCAACAAATATGAATGAAATCTTATTTTGTTATTGAAATGTAGTTTATATATGAAAAGAAAGACCAATGCAGAAACCTTTAACTGCAATATTTTTCTTTAAAACAATTTTTATAAATTAGGCCAAACAATTAAATATAACATCAGTCACAAAATTCTATAAAAGTTTTTCTTGTTTAAATAAAATTAGTCCCAAAAATATATAAAGTCATTTTCTCTTCCTTTATGAAGACATCTTTAATATTAGTCTATTGCAGAGGCGTAGCCAAGGGGGGGGGGGTTAGGGGGGTCATAACCCCCCCCATGAGGAGTTTTTTGCCATACAAAATGTATATTCTTCACTACATTATCACACACACGTATACACATATATGAGTTGTAGTAGTCGTAACCCCCCCCCATGAAAAATTTCTGGCTACGCCCCTGGTCTTTTGAATATTTAATATTGGTTCAATTTATGAGTTTTAAACTTATATAAACTGTGTAATGTCAGTCACATTAATTAGATATCTACATTATTATACAAAATATTGGAATATCTACAAAAATATTGGGAAAATCGCATTGACTACTGCAGAAAGACAGAAAAGGAGGAGAGATAAATTAAAGAATGAAGGGAAATGTGAAGATTATAAAAGAAAAACAAAGCAGAAGCAATAAAGAGCCAAAGTAAAAAGGAAATGACCTAGCTAAATTACCTCAATCAATTCAGAATACTCTTTTTCAAACATTTTCTCTAATTTCAAGATAAATTTTCATTTGTGACTCTTTACCTTCTTCTGAATCGACTGAGGTAATTTTAGCTGGATCATTTCTTCTTTCATTTTGGGTTTTTATTGCTTCTGCTTTCTTTTTATGATCTTCATATTTTCCTTCATTCTTTAACTTATCTCATCACCTTTTCTGTCTCAGCAGCAGTCAATGCTATTTTCCCAATATTTTTAAGTAGCTTTCTAATTGAAAAACAGAAGTGTGCCTAATGTTACATACATTTTATAATATACATTTACACCTTTTTATAACTTTAAAATTCACAAATGAAACTACGACTTTTTATGTTATTAGGAGTGATGTTACATTAATGTTAGGGCTAATTTATAAAATTTGTTCTCAAGGCAAATATTGCAGTTAAAGGTTTGTGCGCTTGTGTAATCTTCTCTTAAATGAACGAAATTTCAATAAAAAATAAGGTTTTATACATACCCATTGATTTCTTTTAGAAAACAAGATGAACTTTCTACACCTCTAAAGACAAAAATACTATATGTAAAGATGTTTTGCCAACGTTTTAGCATAATTTTATAGAAATCTACAAATGTTTACTTTATAGGGGAAAAATTATTATTCTTTATAAGAATATTTTTCTTTCACTGGTGTCCCTAGTTCCATGAAATCACCCTTTAGTGAAATACATTCACAACATCATTTTTTTAATTTTATTAATGTACAATAAGCATTACTATGATTTATTAATTATGATTAAACTAGATTAATACAATTTCACAAAGTAAATTTGGTAGTTTTGTAATTAAGAAGAAATAATATATAATTATAGCATGTTTATGTGAATGTAACATCAGTCACAAAATATATGTAACATCAGTCACAGGAATAAAATATTTTCTACATCAAAAATGTTTTAATTTTTTAAATGAAAGAAAATGTTTTCATAAAGATTGAAATCAGTACTTAACTAGAAAAAAATTATTTTACTTCTCATACTATTAGTTTGAAGAGGATTTGAATTTATATAAAATTCATTTTTCTCTTCTGTGTAGCATCAGTCACGTTTTTTGATTTCCCTTAATATAAAAAAAAAGACTTCACTTATATATAATTTGGATGACAGTATTGTACTTATTTATGATACTCTTGATCAATTTAAATAAATAAATATATATTTTTCAAGCCACTGGTGAATTTCAAAAGTTACAAATGTAGTCAAATTTTAACGTCAGTCACTATGGAATGACCCTACCGACGAAAGGATGTCTACACTGATAATATATTTAATCTTCGTCCACCTAAAATAAAGAACTTCATACTCAATTTTTATTATATATTAGAAGTCAAAGCCCGTTGTGGAACCACTTACAACGGGCGCTAGAAAACACATTTGACGAAAATTTTTCTATATTCAATGTATTTAATTTTAATCCACCGAAAACAAATAAGTTCGTATCTCCTACAAGGTTCGTATTCAATTTTTATTTTATAACCAAATCGAATTTCATGCTCTTCTGGAAACGCGCGGAATCTTTTTGCAGTCGAAAGATTTCGTTTATGTATACAGCTATCCACATATCCATGCATACGATTTATTTGTGGGGGGGGGGGGAGGGAATTAACTGTGAAATCTGGAAAAATTATTTTAAACGAATTGGAATCCCAATTGTGTGACTTCACTTCCACTTGAAACAGGTAATATTGTCACGCAAATTATTCACTTTTATGACTCTCTGAAATAAAATGGCGCTGAAAATAGCGAAAAATCGCTTAAAAGTGAGGGAACGGGTGGATTTT
Source organism: Cheiracanthium punctorium (assembly GCA_038373885.1). NCBI lineage: Eukaryota > Metazoa > Arthropoda > Arachnida > Araneae > Cheiracanthiidae > Cheiracanthium > Cheiracanthium punctorium. The sequence goes on along the minus strand of JAWZYV010014733.1, from coordinate 30,733 downwards.
CAGATTTTTAAAGTAGCGCATATTGTTTTCTATATTTTTATACATAACATTTATACATAAGTACCCGTTCTTCGCACGGATTGGATATGTGTTACCAAAAAGTACAAATGGAAAATAAATATATAAATATTAAACATATTTTTAGATTTAATCGCCTTAAAAACTGTTTTATAATATTCGTTAGGCATATTCTATCTATACTTGATCTATCTAAATATTGTTTTGAATGTGCATCATAATCCACGAGAGTGTCGTATTTGTCTTTCTTGTTCCATAAAATGCTTCTTCAAAATGGAAATCTATATTAAAATCGCCGACTAAAACTGTTTTAATCCTCGCCAGCCAGGCATATTCTAACTATACTTCACCTTTATTTACATGAATATAGACACCAATATTCCAATTAAATAAACAGTAAGGTTAGGCAATTTCTCGACAAACATGGAAGATATAGCTAAGCTGGCTCCAATTTCGGGAACTTAATTTTTATTGCCAAATTTGGCGATTAATCACCAAAAAGTGGCAAACCTTCCCGACTTTTCACATTTAATCTGGCAAACCCTTAAAAGCAACCCTAACAGCACTCAAGAGCTAAAACACCTTTCCGCCCCCCCCCCAATTCCTATTATTAGGTCACACTCTCCCTATATCTACCTTGTTACAGGGGCGTAGCAAGCGGTGAGGCTGAGGGGCTGCAGCCCCCCCTGAAATGGAACACTTAGCTTGCAATTTGATACCCAGTCCCTGCCCCACGAAATAAAATTCTGGCTACGTTACTCTTGTACAAATTTTCAATCTTTAATAAAATACTTTTTTATTCGTCCACTCAAGTTCAAATACATTTTTTTTTAACTTGCAGTGGATGACACTGGATGTTAATACAGTTTTGGTCCCATTCGACTGGATAATTTATCTACAGGACCGCCCAAAAAATTCTAAATACATTACGTTCTATGGGCCGAAACTCATTAAACTCGCGTGTCTCAAAAACTATTAGACGTAGAATGTTAAAACTTTATATTCAGGATTGTTGTAACATCTATTTGTGCACCCGCCATTTCGGTGCCATTTGACTTTATAGTTTATCTACAGGGCCACCCAAAAGATTTTAAATACATTACGCTCTATGGGCAAAAATTCATTAAAGCGTATTTTAGAGGTACCCAGACAGCACATAAGCTTAAATCAAGCTTGACATTTCTTTGAATTTGACGTATTAATACAAGCTTGGCAGTTCAATCCATTAGCTTGTTTATTGCTTTGCGCTGATGGCGCCATCTGCCGCTGTAGGCGAGAAGGAGAATGGACATTGAAAAGTCTAGCGTTTTCTCAAATTGGTCATATTAAATAAAGTTCGAAAAAAATGTGTTTTATTTTATTATCGCACAAAACCTGCACATTAGAACACGCAAGGGGAAGGAATGAATGGGATATACCCCTCTGAAGTGTAACACGAGGGGAGTTTTAGTTTTATTTACATCTAATTAACATTAGTAATTCCATTAACTAATTAATTAGCCCTAAAAATAAATTTTAATATAATTAACACAATTTAGTTAGTTAATATACTTCACTTTATGGGTGGTAGAACGATAATTTGTCATCAGTCATAAATGTACTTGACCATAGAATTAAAAAAAAAAAAGATTCTATATTTCCAAATATTGAAATTCTTCAAAATAAAATACAATTATACTACGAAATTGATTTCAAAATCAGTCGTTTGTCTCGATTTTGGCCAGTATTGCCCAACATGAGTGTCGCGATACTGAAAGTTTTAAAACGTGTGCTGCTGTTAAGTTTATATTATGTTTATTTTCCTATTAGTAGAGTCTCTAAATCACACATAACAATATTTTAATTTTGATGCATCCCTTGGAAAAGAAACAAATAACACATCGAACCACTTATCAATCTGGCCAGAAATAACCCTAACAGTCACTTCAAACTCTAGTCATATCAGCCCGACTGAGATTGGCGCAACGGTTAGGACGCTCGCCTCCTAACCCAAAGCTCCCGGGTTCTATTCTAGACGCGGACACTTGATGGAAACAGATTAAATTAAATTGAAATTTCAGCTAAGAGGGGAAAATGCGTGGCAAAATAAAATATGTGGGGCGAGTTCGCCGACTGGCGCCCCGTGTATTTAGGAAATATTTTTTTTTTTTGGAAAATTTTTTAAGCTGGAAATTAAGCTTGCTATGTCAAGCTTGATTTAAGCTTGAAATGTCAAGCTTAATGCAAGCTGGGCAAGTGTAAACTAGAACACTTGATTCAAGCTTGCATTAAGCTTACACGCTTGAAATTTTCAAGCTAATTCAAGTTTAATGACTTGATAAATCAAGCTTGCTGCACGTTTGATGCAAGTTTGCTGTGCTGTCGGGGTATTAGCCCAGTTCAAACGACTCAGAAGTGATATATGCTGTTAAGGGTTATAAAATGAGTTTTTTCATCGAAGAAAGTATCTTTATCATTTATAGTGCTGCTGCAGGAACACTCAAAAGATTTCCAACACTTTACGATCAATGGGAGTTTTAGGGGCATTCATCCATTTCAAGTGCAATACCGTCCTTAGGTAAGTTAGTTAGGTAATGGTCCGACGATGGTCACGTGCCTCCCTCAAGAATTACGCTAAAAGTCGGCACGCTTGGCGACTTTTCGAAGAAAATATCTTTATCATTTATAGTGCTGCTACAGGAACACTCAAAATATTTCCAACACTTTACGGTAAATGGGAGTTTTAGGAGCATTTATCCATTTCAAGTACAATACCGTCCTACCATATAGTTAGGTAATGGTCCGACGACGGTCACATGCCTCCCTCAAGAATTACGCCAAAAGTCGGCACGCTTGGCGACTTTTGTACGTGTGTATGTATTTTACTCTCAAATCTAAAAAACTATTAAGTCGTACAATGTTGAAATTTCATACATAAGACTGTTGTAACATCTAACTGCGCAGCTCGATTTTTGGTTTCAATCTACTGGAGAGTTTATTTACAAGGCCACCCAAAACAATTTCAATACATTAATGTCTATGGACATCAATATATTACATCTGTAGTCAGCCATTGTTTTGTCCGTGCCCAAAATCTCGCCATTTGTCTTCGACCTTGGCGAGTTTTGGCGAAATATCGCAAAATTTGGCGATAGTCAGTCATTGTTTGGTCCATGCCCAAAACCTCGCCATTTGTCGTCGACCTTCGCGAGTTTTGCCGAAATATGACCAAATTTGGCCCCAAACATTATTTCGCATTTCGCATAATTTCAAAAAACCCTGAAATAAATTTTTAAGTATTTGTATTAGTTACATTTTAAATCAAGAATTTCACGGCTATCTCTTTTCCACCCTGAGATATGAAGGGAAACGTGAAAAAAACGTTTTGGGTCGCCATCGCCGTCTGGGTTCGAATTTTCAAAAATCGCTTCCTAAATGCCGTCTTTGGCACAAAAGCTATAAGCTCCTAAAATTTCATGTCTGTATCTCCGGTATATTTGGCTGGCCGATGATCGTCAGTCAGTCAGTCATTCAGTCAGGACATCGTCTTTTATATATAATGAAAAATTCCAAACGGATTGTACAAACGGTGAAGTTATTAGGCTTTTTGTGCTAACTTTATAATCTTTTTTGCAGCAATAGTGGAAAAAGTTTTATCTTGAATTCAGGGATCAGCGTAACTATATAGTAGGATGATATGCTTTAAAGAAAACTTTCCCATAAAGCGCAATGTATTTGGGAATATTTTGAGCGCTCCTGCACAAAAACTATAAATGCTAAATATACCATTTTCAATAGAGTACATGGTACAGTAGACAAGAATAACATATTTAATTTCATAGAAATCGATGCATATTAACGGAAGTTAGAGCACGGACGTACAGACAGACAAACCGAAATCATAAACACTTTTCAATCTTGTTGGAAAGTGTTAAAAATTCAGCTTATATTAAAAATAGAATTTTTTTAAGAGTTTTTTTAATGAACTGATGTTAAATAACTTCAAATAAAAAACAATGAAATAAAACACTTCATTAAACATTAAATTATGAATGAAACATTTTGAAATACAAATACTATATATGCATTTTAGAAACTTAATACTGTAAAGCACCGTTTATACGTCTTTCAAGGGACCTATCTGAAACGACGTATAAACGAAAAGACGTGTAAATGAAACATTGATAAAGCTTTGATCATTACATGTATAACTCTTCTAATGCAAATTTATGTAAATATAATAATCAGTGGCGCACACAAGGTAGGGGGGGGGGTCCGGACACCGCCCGCCCCCAGTCGGCTTTGATTTTTTTTTTCCCGATTGATTATTCTCCTATATCTATAGTAAATAAAACAATTCCGAAAAAAGGTAGCAATAGTCTCAGTTCTAATAAATAAAAAAAGAAATTTTTTTTTTCGTTTTCCTCAACTTTCAAAAACTAACTGAAAGCGAACATAAAACACCATCTTGTTCTCAAAACTGAACAACTATTACTTTACTTCCTATGGTACTGTTTAGTGTATTCTTAGGGAACTGGGTGGGACGAGTTTTGATGAATTCCATCTAATGAAAACGAGCTCTTTCAGTCACTGATTTTAAAAGTTGGACCCCCCCCCCAGCCAAAAATCCTGTGTGCGCCCCTGATAATAATTGTATTAAGACACTAGTAAATTACTGCATACTAGTTTTTACCTGAAAACAATACCTAAATTAAAAAGTAGAGTAAAAAAAATTCTCATAAAAGTGAAACAAATCATACCTTTATTGTATAATATATAATACTGCATACATTTAGTATTAATATAATATACACTGAGTATCATGAGGTGATTTTTGTTCATACAGACATTGAATTTAATAAATTATTTATAGTGGTATTGTCTTTGATTGTTAATAATAGCATTATGGATTGAATTAAGATCATGAAATGTCTTTTTCCCATGTGTTCTGACAGTCAAAGTAAGTTCTAAACTTTTCAATATAGTCAATTGCGTCTTTGAAAGAAGATTGTTAAACGTAAGGACCTTCACAATCCTTCATTTGATTTTCTATATGGGAAAAATTTATCCCTAAATAGAAAAATAAAGGCAAAGACAAAATTTTCGAAATTTAGGAAAAGTTTAAAACGACGTATAACCGATATTGTCCGTCGTATAAATGAAGCGTATTTGCATTAAAATAGACAGGAATGAATCGGGGCTTCACGAAAACGACGTATAAATGTGAAAGTCGTATAAATGAGAAACGTATAAACGGTGCTTTACTGTATTATAAATTCTGTTAGCGTACTAACATTTGCTCAAAAGTAGCTTCCTTCGGCTGCAATACAAATATGCACCCATGTAGAAAACTCTTGTTGAACTTTGCATAGCACGGTGCTACACATATACGATTTAGTAAGTTTGACCCCGGATAGATTTTTATAGAGCCTGACTAAAAAACCTTCTGCTTAAAGATTAGTATTTCTAAAATTAGCTTTGCTTCTTTCTCCGCATTATGCCAGAAAATGAAATTAAAACGTATAATTTAAATTTTCAATATTTATATGGTCCCTTTACGGCTTACGGTAACGGGCGAAGAAAAATTTTCTTAATATAACTGATAGAACCGGGCCACCGTATAAAAAATTAAATTCCGTAATTCTTATAGGAATTGATTTATTGACTTCAATTGTTTCCGATATAATAGATTATGCAATTTAAAGCATTTTTGCAACTGGAACTATATGTGTATCTCACTAACGGTTTAGGAAATAGCCATTGGGCACCGTTAGCACTGGACACCCTGTATAACACAATGTTAAAAATCACTTTATTTTTTCTTTAGAAATAGTGTATTTAAAATAAATGGTGACATTAATTTGTCGCCAAGATAGAACAGTGCCAAAAAGCGATGTGATACCGAAGCTGAACCTAAAATTTAATTAATTTCCTACTATTTTTTCACACTGCTTATCGCCCGAACAGAGCCTATAGCAGAAAATGGTACGGCTGCGAATTTAGCTATTTATATGGCGCCATGTTTTGCTCATGAAGCCTAATTACTTAAAACCGGCACTCACCTGCAACTTAAAACTACTATTAATATTATTACTTAACAATATTTTTATTAAGTATATATGATGGCAGTGATTAATAGTACTTAAAAAGCGGTCTCATTTTACTTGGTAGTCATCTTGGCACTTTAGCGAAACGACATTGCCAAGATGACTTTCTCGAGCGGCCGTACTATGATCTGCGATAGATCCTTAGAATTAGAATCTATATATAATCATAAGTATATTTAATGTTTAAATATTTCTTACCGTGGTTGATAAGTTCTTTTCTTAATCCTCTGTCATTAAAAAAATCACTCCTTCTACGAATTCTATTTACTAAATAAATAAATAGACCGTGTTGCCAAAGAAAAACGAATCTTTCAATCAAAAAGTTGCGAAACAATAGAATACAGCATATTCACGGCGGGGATCTAGTCCCAACAATTTAGAATTTAGAATGCGGAATCCCGATGATGTGACGAGTTTAAGTGAGTTCCTAATGCAATTTTAAATTCGTGACATCAGAATGATGTCGGAAAACGATGTGCTGGAAATAACCGTCAAAATCATGTGCTAATAAATATCTGGAAGATGAAATGAAGACAGGGGGATTATTCTTCTGTGTGAAATTTGTTCTTCGTGAAAAGAAATGTTTTCGTTTAAGAACAGATCAGTAGATGTGAAAAAGGATTATTATTTAACACTTACATTACTTTAAGTGCCGTGTGGCGTGTACCTTTTATGCTTCAGTTCAAACACAGGATTCATTCAATTCAACAATGTTTGATTTTTTTTAAATATTTGAATAAATTAATTAAAATATATACACTAATGTGGTATATATTGTAATATTATAGTATAATAGGTTTTACTAGCTTATGTGATCAGGGGAGCCGGGAGTGGGTGCGCTTGCACGCCCCTAGAATTTGGGGGTGGGGGGAGAGGGGGGGAATATAACTAATTTCATTATACTGGGTGATTCAAAATAGATGTTCAGGCGATTATTTTTTAAACCGTAAGTGATCGAACCATACTTCCAATTAGAAAAGTTCGTCAAATTAAGAGAAGCTTTCAGATGTGGCATTTGTTTTACTCGGGGTTGTATACATATTAAAATACGAAATTTAATTTTTATACGATCCCTCTTTTCCTACCATTTATACTTAGAAGAATGATGATCTTTGCCTAAGAAAATTAATGAAACAAATCCTGCGTTTACGTGGAACAGTTTCCGAAATATATCAATTTGAAAAATTTGGCATTTGTCGCCAAGCACTAAGGGGATGTCTCAAAAGTGAGAAAAATGTAATTACTTTTCAACTAAAATTAATTTATGTTATTAGTCACCCGATAGACACAGTTGACTCCACAAATCCTAATTTAGCTAGAATTTTCCTGTAAAGCATGTTTTTTAGTTTCTAGTGAAAGCTACTACGCCATAGTAACCTATACTACTATTTTGTCATTCTCTTTTATACTTTAAAATTCCTTCTCTAGAGGCGTGATGTAATTATTGGGTGAAAGACTAAAAGAAGACTAAAGACAAAATTATCGCTAATTTCATAAAGCAGTACCGATCATTTACGGTAAAACTGTACCTGTTAATTTCACACATTTCAACGCATTTAATTGCTTTACCCAACAAAGGAATCTTTATTTAACTTTTTTCAACTCATAATTGGTCCCCCAAAGTAAAGATTTTTTTCCCTTGAAAACCGGCACCAACACAGCAGGTAAAGTGGTGTAAGTCATCATTTTTAAAATAAATTTTTTGCTAACTATTTCACTTAGAGACACGGGACTTGTTTTATTAATTTTCTTAGGCAAAGAGCAACATTCTTCCAAATATAAAGGGTAGGAAAGGAGGGACCGTATAAAAATTAAATTTCGTATTTTAATTTGTATACAGCCCCATTTCTATACTACTAGTTACGACGGACTAGCACGCGTGCCGTTGAGACTAGTTCGGTTGATAAAGCATTTAATTACAACGAATGATTAATGTATAGTTGAATTTCACTAAAAGATTGTTTGCAGGAAAGATTGTTTGATTGCTTTGCTAAAAGATTGTTTGATTTCAATTGCAGGTTCGTGGGCGACGACGAGATGCCCGAAGATTTTTCTTTTTTCTGGTGGATAAAATGGGCATAATGATCATCATCGGAGTTATAAGCAGGATCTACACCTTACAGAAAATTGACAAAAATCAGAATTATCCGAAATGAAACTTATTTCTTGAAATACATGCTGATAAAATTGAAAAATCTTGAAATAGAGAATCTGCAGAAAAAACTGTGATAAAAGAGAACATTTTTCTACTGTATTATATGCCGCAAAAACAGAATTATTCACGTTAAAATTCTTTAAATGATTACGATTCTATTTTTGTAGCAAGGGCGGATTAAAGGGGGGGCGGAGGGGGCGACCGCCCCCCCCCGAGACGAAAGAAATTAATGTAAAAGATCCTATTTTACTTCCATAAAATGGATGTATAGGTCAATCTTCTAACAAACCGCCCCCCCCCGACAAACTTGCAGTAATCCGCCACTGTTTTGTAGCCATTTTTTACATTAACTGTTAACTTGGCGAACAGTACAAATGAAAGGATGTACCATTCGCATTAACATATTAAATTAAAAGAAAACCAAAAGTAAAAACTTAAGGAAATGCGTAAAAATGAAAAAATGTAGTTATTTTGATTCATCTATTTAACACCTTCGTGCAACAGGCTTGCTAATGAATGAACCAGAATTGCCAAAGAAAATCTTTTCAGACTTTTCTTGTACTAAAACTTTTCTTATAAAATTATTATTCGTTTCAAAATTGAATTAATTTTCTCATACAGACGATTCTGAACAGCATAAAGAATGTTTTCTCAATTGAAATTCAGCAATGTATCTTATTTAAATAAGATCAGAACCAGTTTTCTGCTTAAGCACCAGAACGGTTCTAGTTCGGTTATGTAGTGGCATGGCTGACTGGTAGTGGGTCGGGAGGGTTCGATTAGTTATGCCAGACTAGCACGCGTGCAGATGAGACTCGTTCGGTCGTTAATACATTTAATTAACATGAATGATTAACGTATATTTGAATTTCACTAAAAGATTGTTTGGTTTCAATTGCAGGTTCGTGGGCGACCAGGAGATAGATGCCCGAAGGTTTTTTTTTCTCGGGGGGAAAAAAGGGCATAATGATCATCTTGTGAGTTATAAGCAGGATCTACGTTATTGAAAATTAATAAAATGCAGGATTATCAGAAACGGAGCTGATTTCTTGAAATACTTGCTGATAAAATTTAAAAATACAGAATCTGTAGAAAAAACTGTGCCATAAAATAGAGCATGTTCCTAATTGATTTAATCCAGCCAAAACAGATTTATTTACATTAAAATTCCTAGAATAATTACGAATGGGTATTTATATCGATGTTTTACATTAACTATTAACTTAGCGGAGAGTCCAAATGAAAGGACCTACCATTCGCATTAACATTGAATTAAAAGAAAGGTAAAAGTAAAAAGTTAAGGAAATGAGTAATAATCAAATAGCGTAATTTTTGTGATTCATCAATTAAACCAGGGATGGGCAAACTTTTTCGGTCACGGGCCAAAAATCGAAATAAAAAAAGTTTGGCGGGCCAAGATAAAAGTTTTCTAAAATTTTAAAAACAATATACAAGTATTACAATTGAAATATGTTAATGAGATGAATGAAATTGCGATTTCATTTTTTAAAGTTCCTTACATTGAGATTCGAAGTGAGATGCACTGATTCTAAGGAACAAGGCTAAATGCTCATCTGTCTGTCTACTTCTGAAAGAATTCTGCCTAAGTTTCATAGTTGAAAACGCTTGTTCACATATATAAAATGAAGCAAACATAGCACTGATTTTCTGGGGGTGAGATATTAAATTTGGGATAATGATTTGTAAAACTCTGGCATATTTAGAAACAACTGCTTGAGATGATTGTTAGATTGCAACTCAATTAATTCAAGCTGCAAATCTGATCTCACTGCTTCACAATTTACGATGAAAGGCATGGTAAAAGTATCCAATTCTGTTTGAATGGCACTGAAATCTTGAAATCTGCGTTCGAACTCAGAATGCAGTTTTTTCAAGCCATCTTCATAATTCTTAATATGGATATATAATAAATAAATATATATTTTCTTTCAACTTCCGTCGGACCGGCAAATTAAAATTCTATCCGCGGGCCGGATAAAACCTTCCGGTGGGCCGGATTTGGCCCGTGGGCCGTAGTTTGCCCATCCCTGAATTAAACACATTCGTGAAACGTTATTTTTACGTAATGAGCCAGACGTGCTAAGGATAATTTTTGCAGACTTTTCACATGCAAAGGTAAACATATAAAGCGTCCCGCAGTGGACTGGGCGCTAAACTCCGTTCCCATAAGAACACGGCTAGTGAAGCAGCATCTGGCTTGGCCAGTGCTTGGGAGGGACTCCCCCCTCTCGGCCCGTCCGCTGTGGAACCGTGTACGCTAATGGGAGCTGGCGCACGTAAAATCCGTCGTGGCTCAAAGTCCTCCAAGTTGTTAAACGATACCTCTGGGGGTGCCGATTTCAGGGGGTTGGTCCCTCCTCTGGAATTGGTTCAAAATTACGGGACCCCGAGCTAAGACGGACTTCCTCCCACTGGGGCTCATTGAAATGGAAGCCGCTCCTTCGGCCCATCGCCTGCCTATATAGGGGGATCTGTCACCGCAACGAGGTTGCCAGAAGGCATTAGCAACAACATAATATAAAGCGTTTCAAAATGGCATTAATTTTCTCCTACTAACCTTTCTGGGTGACAGTCGTTACATTTATATTTCTAGACGAGAATTTTCTTTCTATCATTCATGAGCTTCATGTACCCATTCTTCAATACACAATTCCTCACTGCATTCCTGTAAAAATGAGTCTTTCAAACGAAGAATTTCTTTTCGGAAACAGACACTGATATCTGAATAAAAGTTTGGCAGCATTATAAGAAAACTCTGCAAGAGAGCAGAGGTCTGTCTCTTTCCTCAGTTTGACAAAAATACTGAAGATTTCGCAACTGAAGAAATTCACCATTCGCATTAACATAAAATTAAAAGAAAAGTAAAAATTTAAGGAAATGTGTAATAATCAAATAATGTAATTTTTGTGATTAATCCATTAAACATCTTCGTGAAACATTATTTTTATGTAATGAACCAGAATTGCTAAAGAAAAGTTTTATAGATTTTTCTTATGCAAAGGTAAACGTATAAAGCGTTTCAAAATTGCACTAATTTTCTCCTACTGACATTTCTGAGCCACAACCGTAGCATTTATATTTCTAGACGGGACATTTCTTTCTATGATTCATGAGTTTAGCTAACCCCTACTTAAATACCCAATTCCTCACTGAATTCCAGTAAAAATGAGTGTTTCAAAAAAAAGCGTTCCTTTTTGGAAACCGACACTGATATCTGAATAAAAGTTTGGCAGCATTATAAGAAAACTCTGCAAGAGAGCAGAGGTCTGCCTCTTTCCTCAGTTTAAAAAATCTGATGTGTCAACACATGACTTCCTTGCACGTCTATTAAATCAAAAATGTTTTTTACGCACTTCCTCTAAACTTATTTGTTTGAAAGATATAAAATATCAATAATAGTAAGATATAGCGATTTCTAGCCAAACATTTCGATATCGCCAAGCTGAGTTCAATTTGAAAGATTTCTTTCTGACACTTTATTGGGCGATATTTCACCAAAAGCCGACAAACTTGAGATAGTTTGCGAGATTTTGGGGATAGCCAAAGTAGTCATTGACCACAGACTTTGAATGAATTGAATGCATCCATACACCTTAATGTATTTAAAGTCATTTGGCTCACCCTGTAAATAAATTCCCAGTCGATGGCTGTCAAAAAAGATATTGAAAACTGTTAGATATTATAATATAGTTCTAAATACAAAAGTTCAAAATTCTACGGGTTAAAGTTTTAGAGTTATACAAAATACGAAATAATTTTTGGCGCAAAATTTGGCGATATTTCGGCGAAACTCGTCAATGTCGACGACATTTGGCGAGATATTAAGCATGGACCAACAATGACAGATTATCGCCAAATTTGGCGATATTTCGCCAAAACTCGCCAAGAACGATGACAAATGGCGATACTTTGGGCATGGACCAAATGACTGACTATCGCCAAATTTGGCGACATTTCGGCAAAACTCGCCAAGGTCGAGGACAGACGGCGAGATTTTGGGCATGTACCAAACAATGACTGTCTACAATTGTATTATATTGAAGATGTCCATAGACATTAAAGTACTGAAATTCTTTTCGGTGGTCCTGTAAATAAACTCTCCAGTAGATTTTAACCAAAAATCGAGATGCACAACTAGATGTTACAATAATCTTATACATGAAATTTCATAATAATATTGAGATTTGAGAGTTAAATATGCACACACGTACACAAAAAAGTCGCCAAGCTTGGCGACTTTTGGCATAGTACTTGAGGGAGGCACGTGACCGTGGTTGGACCATTACCTAACTTATGTGGTAGGACGGTATTGTGCTTGAAATGGATGAATCTCCTAAAATTGACATTGACCGTAATTTATTGGAAATCTTTTGAGTGTTCCTGTAGCAGAACTGTAAATGATAAAGACACTTTTTTTAATGGAGAAATTCATTTTCTAACTCTTTACAGCATATATCACTTCTGAGTCGTTTGAAATAGCCCAATACCTCTAAAAAACGCTTTGATGAATTTCGGCCCATAGAGCGTAATGTATTTCGAATCTTTTAGGCGGTTCTGTAGATAAACTATCCAGTCGAATGGAACCGAAAGGGGAAGTGCACAACTAGATGTTACAACAATCCTAAATATAAAGTTTCAACATTCTACGCCTAATAGATTTTGAGATATGCGAGTTTAATGAATTTCGGCCCATTGAGCGTAATGTATTTCGAATGTTTTGGGCGGTCCTGTAGATAAACTATCCAATCGAATGGAACCAAAAGGGGAGGTGCACAACTAGATGTTACAACTATCCAAAATATGAAGTTTCGACATTCTACGCCTAATAGTTTTTGAGATATGCGAGTTTAATGATTTTCGGCCCATAGAGCGTAATGTATTTCGAATCTTTTGGGCGGTCCTGTACATAAACTATTTATTCGATTGCGACCAAAAGGGGAGGTGCACAACTAGATCATAGAAAAATCCTAAATATCAAATCTCAACATTCTACGACCCATAGTTTTTGAGATATGCGAGTTACATACATACGTACGTACGTACGTACAGACGGCATGGAAAAACTGACCACAATAAACTCGCCGCTGGTCAAAATGAGTTGCAGACGCGTTTATATGATCGTGCATGCTAGCCTACGATGAGATGCATCGAAAAAATTTTTAAAATTCAATTTAGAGGTAGTCAAAATCGGTTTTTATGTCGAAATTTGGCCCCCAAAATTTTTCGGGATCACATTACTTCCTTATACTACGTACAAGGAAGTAAAAAAATCTGATGTGTCCAACACATGACTTCCTTGCACGTCCATTAGATCAAAAATATTTTCGACGCACTTCCTCTAAATTTATTTGTTTGAAAGAGATAAAATATCAATAATAGTAAGGTTTAGCAATTTCTAGCCAAATATTTCGATATCGCCAAGCTGAGTTCAATTTGAAAGATTTCCTTCTGACACTTTATTTGGCGATATTTCACCAAAAGCCGACAAACTTGAGATAGTCAGCGAGATTTTGGGGATAGCCAAAGTAGTCAGTGAGCACAGACCTTCAATAAATTGAATGCATCTATACACCTCAATGTATTCAAAGTCATTTGGCTCACCATGTAAATAAATTCTCAGTCGATTGCTGTCAAAAAAGATATTGAAAACAGTTAGATATTACAATAGTTCTAAATACAAAGTTAAAAAATCTACGGGTTAAAGTTTTAGAGTTATACAAAATAGGAAATAATTTTTGGCGCCAAATTTGGCGATATTTCGGCGAAACTCGTCAATGTCGACGACATTTGGCGAGATTTTAAGCATAAACCAAACAATGACAGATTATCGCCAAATTTGGCGATATTTCGCCAAAACTCGCCAAGAACGATGACAAATGGCGATACTTTGGGCATGGACGAAATGACTGACTATCGCCAAATTTGGCGATATTTCGCCAAAACTCGCCAAGGTCGAGGACAGACGGCGAGATTTTGGGCATGTACCAAACAATGACTGTCTACAGTTGTATTATAATGAAGATGTCCATAGACATTAAGGTACTGAAATTCTTTTCGGTGGTCCTGTAAATAAACTCTCCAGTAGATTGGAACCAAAAATCGAGATGCACAACTAGATGTTACAACATTCTTATATATGAAATTTCATAATAGTTTTTGAGATTTGAGAGTTAAATATGCACACACGTACACCAAAAGTCGCCAAGCTTGGCGACTTTTGGCATAGTTCTTGAGGGAGGCACGTGACCGTGGTCGGACCATTACCTAACTTATGTGGTAGGACGGTATTGTGCTTGAAATGGATGAATGCCCCTAAAATTGCTATTGACCGTAATGTATTGGAAATCTTTTGAGTGTTCCTGTAGCAGAACTATAAATGATAAAGACACTTTTTTTAATAGAGAAATTCATTTTCTAACTCTTTACAGCATATATCACTTCTGAGTCGTTTGAAATAGCCCAATACCTCTAAAAAACGCTTTGATGAATTTCGGCCCATAGAGCGTAATGTATTTCGAATCTTTTGGGCGGTCCTGTAGATAAACTATTCAGTCGAATGGAACCGAAAGGGGAGATGCACAACTAGATGTTACAACAATCCTAAATATAAAGTTTCAACATTCAACGCCTAACAGTTTTTGAGATATGCGAGTTTAATGAATTTCGGCCTATTGAGTGTAATGTATTTCGAATGTTTTGGGCAGTCCTGTAGATAAACTATCCAGTCGAATGGAACCAAAAGGGGAGGTGCACAACTAGATCATAGAACAATCCTAAATATGAAGTTTCGACATTCTACGCCTAATAGCTTTTGAGTTAGGCGAGTTTAATGAATTTGGGCCCATAGAGCGTAATGTATTTCGAATCTTTTGGGCGGTCCTGTACATAAACTATCCATTCGATTGCCACCAAAAGGGGAGGTGCACAACTAGATCATAGAACAATCCTAAATATCAAATCTCAACATTCTACGACCCATAGTTTTTGAGATATGCGAGTTACATACATACGTACGTACGTACGTACGTACGTACGTACGTACGTACATACGTACGTACGTACGTACAGACGGCATGGAAAAACTGGCCACAGTAGACTCGCCACTGGTCAAAATGAGTTGCAGACGCGTTAATATGATCGTGCATGCTAGCCTACGATGAGATGCATCGAAAAAAATTTTAAAATTCAATTTAGAGGTAGTCAAAATCGGTTTTTATGTCGAAATTTGGCCCCCAAAATTTTTCGGGATCACATTACTTCCTTATACTACGTACAAGGAAGTAAAAATGCTGAAGATTTCCTAACTGAAGAAATTCTGGATGTGGCATTTCAGTTTGTGCAAGCAAGCAAAACAACATAGCAATTTCGCCGCCGAATAGAGACAGCATTATGTCGATATGATACACATAATTAAGAGTTTATCTCCGTCTTACGCCACTCGTTAATAAATCTTCAAGCTTTGATGAGTTAAGAAGTAGAATAAGAGCTGTTAAGAAGCACCTTTCTTCCTGCGACACTGTGGTACGAGAGCGTCCTGATGTAGGAGATTGCGGCAAGAACAATATACGCATCTGCTTTCTGCATGTACATCCTTGTTTATCCAACAATTCACAAATACGGGCAATTATGTGCTATTCTTAAAATTTACAAGGAACTCTTCCTTTGTCTGAATATACCACTAGCAAAGAATGATATAGGCGGGGAAAATTGAACATTTAAGAATATGCTATTTAATCTCACAGCAGTTCTGTATCTTATCGTTGAATAACAATATGCTTCTGGTGAATTCAAACAAAACAACAAAGCAAAATTTAATCAAACGAGTGAAAATTATCATTCTGCATACAACTGAAGAAATACCATAAAAATGAAATGTGTTGTTTTGTGGGAAGATGCTCAAGTTCTAACACGAAATGCAAGTGGGAGGCTTGTTTCGAGTACTTTATAGCGGTTTCCAAATCGTCGCCAGTGTACATCTGTAGAAAACCGTCTAGAACTCCCTGGGACCTTCACACTTCAGCTGTCTACCATTCTGAGGGTGTTATTCATCCGTCCACGGTTACGAAGTGACGGATGAACAGGAAGTAAACGTAGGAGGTAACAGGAAGTAAACGTAGAAAGCAAGCAGAAACACAAGGAAATAGCAATTTCCCCGGACGAGTAGAGACAGCATTATGTCGATATCATACACATAATTTAGAGTTTATCCACGTCTTACGCCACTCGTTAATAAATCTTAAAGCTTTAACTTTGATGAGTTAAGAAGTAGAATAAGAGCTGTTAAGAAGCACATTTCTTCCTGCGACACTGTGGTACGAGAGCGTCCTGATGTAGGAGATTGCGGCAAGAACAATATACGAATCTGCTTTCTGCATGTACATCCTTGTTTCCATCGGCATTGAGTTATATGGGCCCATGGGGCTCAACCCCCCTCCCCCAATAAATTATGAGTTGGGGCTGAGCCCCCCCCCCAATAATTTAAGTTAAATTTTAACAAAATTGCATTTTACTCAATTTTTGCAATTTAAAGAAAAAGTTTTTCACTCAAGTTATAGAAAAAAAAAAAAATCTTTTATTCATGGAAATTTTCTTCTGATTTCGTTTTCGATCATTATTCGAGATTCATTCTGACACCACATAACACAAGATGTTATTAAACTGGCCGCGCCAGGCGCTGGTTAATAAAAAACAGTCTATGCAATGGGAATTATGACATCAAAAGTTTACATCAGCCTAAAATACGTTCAGTAATCGAAAATGTTCCTTGCCCACCACCTTTGCATGTTTCATTCTGCTTCCCTTTTTTAATTTGTTTTACTGCATTTTAAGAAGGATAAATTGGTAGTAAGGCACTATAAAGGATATGTACCTTATTAAATTTTAAAAAACGCCGGAACCAACTGCAAGTGAAACGTTTCAAACAAATGCAAGCTGCAGTGTTGTGCGCACAGAACAGTAAGCATATTTCTATATTTTCACTCTTGCATTAAGGGGTCTTAGGAGGATTGAGGAGCAAATGTGCGTATTTTAAACTCTAGCGCTGTTACATTTTATGATCAAATTTTGAGTCACAGAATAATGAAACTTTTTTCGTATAATAATACACTATATTACATCATAAAATTTCAGATAAAAATCCATTACCTTTCAGATATGTTTGAAAAAAAATTTAATTTTTACTTTACATATATATATTTTTTCAATAGTGATCGTCACTATCCGTAAGCTAAGTCAATTTAAAATACACACATAAACAAAATTTTTATTTCAAAATTAAGTAAAATAAATATTTTATATAATGAATTAATATTTAAGAAAAATTTTTAGATTTAGAATTTTTAATTTTATTTTAAAGAGAAATTTGAAAAAAAAAACGGGCTTTTTCTCTCTCTGTTAAAATTTGAAAAGTTTTTCACTTTCACTTTTAATATTAAATCATTATATAGATACTATAACTATACAAAGTTTTGTGAAGATACGAATCATAGAAATTTCGTTATCTTACTGATAGTTCATAAAAAAAAAAAAAATGCGTTTTGAGAAAACGCAGTTTAAAGTTACCTTACTGTGTTCAAACATAAAACATTCATAAAACGTTTTTATTTTTATCACCGGTTCTAGTTCGAATAATTGAATAAAAATGGGGTCAAAATGCTCAGAAATAATTGAGCTTTCAAATAAAATTAAAATTGAAAGAATCGATTTTTTTTAATCCTTAATCCTCCTAAGACCCCTTAAAAAATTTGGAGATATACAAGCTCGGAAAAATCTATTGCCCGATATGCCCGGGCATGTAAAATTCTCTGCCAGGTATGTATTTTTCTAGTCTCGTGCCCGATCGGGCATGTAAAAAAATCGATCAAAAGGGATTTATAAAATAGTTTTAATATGCTTGTTCATATATCATGTGGATTTGGTTTGTGGTTGCAACATTTCCTTTCAATGCTAACAGTCTGAATAATATAAATTTTATAGAGCAAGAAAATGTAGTAATTTTCGGGCTTGTAAATTTGTTGTTCGGACATGTATTATTTTAGGCTACATGCCCGACTGAACATGTAAATGTTAGGGGACTTTTCTGCCCCTGGACATTTACAGGTGCCCCAAAAAGGTGGTAACGGGCTTTGATTCTTTATCTATTAGAGATAAGTGGTCAATATAAATTAGAAAAATGTTCCAAATAGGGTCGGAAATAATTCTCCGTTAAGAAAAGATTCCTTTCGTTTATTTTCAAAAAGTTACTCTTTTTAAATTTTTATACGACCCCGTAATTCCTTATTAGTAAAATGTGCCCTATACACTCATAAGGTGATGTACTCCAAATCTGAGCCTCTCATCATACGCTGTCGCAGAGATATCGTTAAAGAAAGAGGATCGGGGACTATCCATTATTTTGTGGGTAAACGTTTATTCCTAGAGTGGAAAAAAAAAAGATTTCCTTTCGTAATTTCTGTACGACCCTTGCAGGGCCGTAGCCGGCTCAGCGGTGTTGTGGTCGTAGCGTACGTGCTCATAGCGTACACCCCTCTAAGGGTGCTTGTAGCGTACATATGGTGCTCGTAGCGTACATCTCCCCTGCCACCTGCTTTCGTTTTCACCACAGCAAATCCGACTAAATGTAGACCTACTTCAGTAGCGGCCATTTTAGTCCACAAAATCGTAGTTTAGCAAACAATAATGTTACGAATTTTCGGGGCAACCCGCTGCTCTGGGGCTTAAAATGGTTTAAAATTCGTATTCTACGCTTCAAATAGATAAATTTTGCTTTTTGTTGCATCAAAATCGGCCAATTAGAACCGGAGATACGGAGGTTTCGCTTTCCCATATGTTTTTCTATGGGGCTTCTAGAAATCTCGAGAAATATTAGTCCTAGGGCTTAGATCTCTTCACTTTTGAGGACTTATTTTTGGCGCCAAATTTGGCGATATTTCGCCAAAAGTCGCCACGCTTGGCGACTTTTTGGTCATTTGGCGCGATTTTCCCAATGGGGCCTGGAAGTTGTTTTTCCTGCATTAAAAACGCATAATAACCTAACATTTCTCTTCTATGACGTAATCGATATTCTCGCTTTATGTAGAATCTTCAAGAAATATACTCCTCTAGAAGCTTCCCGCAGTTTCTGCCTCCTCTATATAAACCGGCGCGTTGCCCCGACAGTTCAGTGTTGATCAAGCTTTGAGAGAGTGAATACGCTTGCTTTGTGAAAGAAGCTGTGTTTCGCGCTGTTTGTGAAGCTTTGAATTTAAGTGCTGTGTGTAAATTCTTCATCGCTGAGTCTTGAGAGACTGTTAGTGTTATTTCTCGTATATTTTCGCTGAATTCTTGCCAGTGAAAGTGTTCTATTTTGTGTGAGAAATACTTGAGAGCTTCTGATCTAATCGAACTGTTAAAAGCACATTACTGCTAGATTGTGCTTGTGAATTGTGTACAGCTGATTGTTCTACGAAGTTCTAGAAGCAATAAAGTTTGTGTTCCATCCTGACAAGAGACTTTTTACTTGAACTTTATACACCAACTGGACTTTAGAACGACGAACCCCAGGAGTAGCAGAGTAATTCCGCAACAATAATATATGGGGGGGAAAACCCACCTTCTTTAGCAAGACAATTGAGTTGCTGGTCATCCTATTGAAAGCAATGAGGATTTTGGACATACTGATCGTTTAACGTTGTTGTTCTCTTGTTTAAAGGTGTGTGAGCAATCTGTGTATATAATGTATTATACTGTAAACCTCTTAAAATGATAAAAAAAAAGCATCATTTAAAAATATATTGCTATTTAAACTCTGTCATACTAACGTTTATTAATTATTAATACTGTTCAGTGTCGCACCCAGGATTTTGGTTTAAGGGGGGGCTAGAGCTACAATATTGAAAAACAATATTTTGAATTCGGTTATAGGGACTTCGATTATAGTTATAACTCCTTTATAACGTCAAAATTTTCTGTATCAATTGCCCGTAGAACACAAGCCCACTATCAACGTACCATGCTATAAAGTCATAAACAATTATCTGATATTTTCATTGACACTGTAACCAAAAATTACTGTATCAAACACTATTGTAAAAAATTACCGTTGTACATGTGTCACACTAACTGCAAATACTTAAAAACCAACGTCCTTTTTAAAGGTATTTTAAGACAATTTTAAAAACATTTAAAGACAATTTTTAAAACATAAAATATTTTAATTCTTTTGTAAAAATGTTCGAAGCTTTTCAGATCTAAATCTTCGGAGGAAAGGGTTTAGGGGGTTCAGATCTAAATCTTCATATCGCTTTGGGGGCTTTATTCCCCATAGCCTCCTTCGTGGGTGCGCCTATGATACTGTTAATTATTACTTTATTATTATTAATTATTCAGATCTTACTCCGTTAATTGTATTTGTTAAACAAGTTATTATAAAATGATTAATATATTCATTATTTTTATTGAGAATTAATATGATATCATATCATCCCTTCCTTGGTACTTGAAAGAATCCGCCACTGCACCGATATTAACAAGTATTTAAAATTTTTGTAATGTACCGTCTGAGACTTTCATGAATCTAATAATACGCAATTGCCTTATGGGTTATGTGAAATATATATATATATATATAATACATTTGTGCCAAGATTATTTTGCAACTTTCTTCGATTTTTGCTAATGCCAGCAATAATAGATAAATTTCTGACATAAACTACTTGAACAAGGGATGATTTCTTTTAAAATCATTATGCATAAAAATTGAAAGTTCAACATCTAAAAAATTGGGTCATATTGAAATATTTTGTGGTGTTGAGGTTCGATACTCGTGAATAGAGTCTAAGAAAAATAGATAACGTTTACGACTGATAGCGAAAATGCCGTCCCAAAAAAGGGACACTAGGCATAAATGGGTTAATGAATTTTGAGCTAACCAATGTTTTTTCCTAAGCCTTTTCCTCTATTCATTCATATTGCAAGAACACTTTTCTTTTTCTTTTTTTTTTTTTTTTTGGGGAGGGGGGGGGGTCAGATACCTTTTGTTTTAATTTAATGTTTCATAGCCAGCACTGTTTTTAATATTTGAAGTTCTATCCAGGATTCGAACATGCTAAAAGAAATTCTGAAATATACACAGCTAGATACATTTTTTTATTTTAAACACTTCATTACAGTAATTGGGAATCGGCCGTAAAATAGTTCCTTAAATAAAAACAAAATTTACAATGACTGTTTGCTTGACTTGATTTAAACTTCACCTTATTTGTTGAAAATAAATAGTAGTAATGAAATCTACGATTTTATGGACTAAAATGGCCGCTACTAAAGTAGATCTATATTTATCCGGATTTGCCTTTTTATTTCTTCTTTTCAAGTATTACTGTGGTGCAAACAGGTGGCGGGGATGATGCACACTACGAGCACCATATGTACGCTACGAGCACCCTTGAAGGGGTGTACGCTATGAACACGTACGCTACGAGCACGGAACCGGCTCAGCCCCCCCTTGGAAAAAACTAAGCCCCCCCCCTAGAGCAATTAACAGGCACCAGGAATACTTTTTTTTTAAATAAGTTTTTACAGTATCTATCCCTATGTATAAAAGTCAGGCCCGGACTGGCCAGGTCGGCTGGTCGGCGATCGCAATGAGGGCCCCAGACCCCAAGGGGGCCCCGGTGAGGCATTCAAAAGTGGATATACAACTTCATAATAAGAGTAATTTGATTATTTATATTCCAGCAATCTTATGCCATGACGCTGCGGAGGATCCCAGAAACCCCGCGACGCAAGGAGCCCCCGAAAAGTCAGGGCCCCCCAAATCTCTAAAATAGTTAAATGTGATTTTTAGGCGCGTAAGCCTAATTTTCAAATATTACATATTCTAATACTCTGTTCCTTCTAAATTCCTCAGTAAGATGCAGGGTTTGATTTCTGTTCCTTCCCAGAAATCATTCGGGGCAAGCGCCCGGGCCCCCAAATTGTTCTTTAAAAATTTGTAAATTGAGAAAAAGTTTTCGAAAGAGCGGGCCCTCAATGAAGCTTTTGCCCAGGACTCCCAAATCGACAAATCGGCTCCTGATGAGGCCCCTTTTTAAATCTCTACACAATCTTCCTTCAATCTTTTTTGAACTAGCCGAGGGCCCCGAGAGAGCCAGTCCGGGCCTGATAAAAATGAACATTTTCTGCTGTCAAAAATGGAGTTTCACTAGTCTGAACGTTACAAAATCTTTAAACATCATAACTTTCAAGAATTTTGCAATACTTGTCAATTTTTGCCCCTTTTTTACTGCATCCATGCACACAGTAAAATCAACTTCTTAAAAAGAGTGTGAGTGGGTTCCCTAGTAGCACAGTTAGTCCAAAAAACGTTTAAAACACGTTTTTTAACGTCAAAAAAATGTATTTCCAACGTAATTTAAACGTTTTTTGAACTAGCTCTGCTACTAGGGTAGTGTCCAGTTTGAATACGTCTGTGAACTTTCGCCAATTAATTTCCGCAAAAATCTGACCACTAAAATCGTAAATCTGAATATGGAATAGTGAGGTATCAACCTTACATAATACGTATCGTTAACGTATGCGGTATCGTTAACGTATCGTTAACGTATCGTTAACGTATCGTTAGCGTATCGTTAACGTATCGTTAGCGTATCGTTAACGTATGCTAACGTATGCGGTACCAAAATCAACAATATTTCTACCCTGCGAACTGCAATCACAATAAGATGTAACAGGACCGTACCCAGAAAAAAATTTTGAGGGGGGGGGGGATCAAGAAGTGAAAAAGGCAAAATTTTTCACAAAAAGGCTTCATTATTATTGCTTTGTAAAAAAAATTTTAATTACGGGGGGGGAACCGGACCCTCCCTCCATGGGTACGGCCTTGAGATATAAGCATTAGTAGCATTAGTGTTGACCGACACTGCACTGAGTATAAAGAACAGTTAGGCACGGGGCGGCGAAGCTGGCCGCCTTGGCGGCTAGTTTAGTATATCTCTACAATTAACGTTCACCGCGATCTGGGAAACTGCAATCAGCAAAGGAGGAAGTGAGAAAATTTTTGGACTTCACAAATTCTGTTGACAAGGCCACTTTTAAACGTGCCTTTATGAGAATTTTCTCTTTGGCCGCCCTTCTCCATCTTAGCCCTCTCCTCCGTCAGAACTTTCACTGTCATAGTACCATGTTTTGGTGGGTAAACACTAGCGCGACTAGGATGAACGAGGCAACTAATGACCTTACCATAATAACACGCTGTTTCGTCTGGCAATAGTCAGTCATTGTTTTCTAAATGCCCAAAATCTCGTCATTTGTCGTCGACCTTGGCAAGTTGTGCCGAAATATTGACAAATTTGGCGCGAAAAATAATTTCGAATTTCTCATAACTCCAAAAATTTTTAACCGTATAATGCTAAAATATTGTATTTAGAAGAGAACTGTTGTAACATACAACGGTGCATCTTTTTACTTTCCGAACATGTATCATGTAAGGAAAGTATTGTAATCATGAAAAAATTCGACCTCGAGATTTTGGTGTATTTACACGTTTTGAGGTCTTCTGAATCCATTTATGCTATTTTTACGAGATGTATGTATGTATGTGTGTATGTGTGTGTGTGTGTGTGTGTTTGTGTGTATGTGAGTGAACACGATAGCTCCTGAACGGAACATTCGATTGAGTTCAAATTGGGTATATTTGTCATAAACCACCGTCGCAAGAACGGTATTGATTTTGGTGTGTATAGGACTTATAGTTTTTCTACAGGGCTACGACAAAAATTTCTTTTACATTATGGCCTATGGGGGAAAATTCTTGAAAGTGCGCTAGCGTTTAAACGGTACATTCGATTGATCTCAAATTGTGTATATATGTTAAAAACCACCATCGTAAGACCGGTATTGATTTTGGTGTGTATAGGACTTATAGTTTTTCTACAGGGCTACGACAAAGATTTCTTTTACATTATGGCCTATGGGGGAAAATTCTTGAAAGTGCGCTAGCGTTTAAACGGTACATTCGATTGATCTCAAATTGGGTATATAGGTTATAAACCACCATCATAATATCGGTATTGATTTTGGTGTGTATAGGACTAATAGGTTTTCTACAGGGCTACGACAAAGATTTCTTTTACATTGGGTAATATGGGGAGAAATTCTTGAAAGTACGCAAGCATTTAAATGGTA
Organism: Cheiracanthium punctorium; assembly: GCA_038373885.1. NCBI lineage: Eukaryota > Metazoa > Arthropoda > Arachnida > Araneae > Cheiracanthiidae > Cheiracanthium > Cheiracanthium punctorium. The sequence continues at coordinate 6,292 of JAWZYV010014733.1, read as the reverse complement.
CATTCGATTGAGCTCAAATTGTGTATATATTTTATAAATCATCATCTTAAGACCGGTATTGATTGTGATGTGTATAGGACTTATAGTTTTTATACAGGGCTACGACAAAGATTTCTTTCATATGATGGCATACTGGGAGAAATTCTTGACAGTGCGCAAGCGTTTAACCGGTGCATTCGATTGAGTTTCAATTTGGTATATATGTTTGAATTATTCATCGATTAAAATTTATTTAAATGCAGGTTAATGATCTTAATCGTAAGAGTTCGGAAAGTCGAGTGGAGTCACTCCAGATTTTTTTATTTATTTATTTTTTTTTTTTTTATTGCAATCGACTGTGTAATTTATTTACAGTGTCAGCCAAGTGACTTACGTTAAGGTGTACGGATGCATTCAATAAGTCTGTGGTCAGTGACTACTTTCTCTATCCCCAAAATCTCGCAAACTATCTCAAGCTTGTCGGCTTTTGGCGACATATCGCCAAATTAAGTGTCAGAAGTAAATCTTTCAGATTGAACCAAGCATGGCGATATCAGAAGTATTTAGCTAGAAATCGAATTTCGCATATTGAACTCGCATTTCTCAAAAACTATTAGACGTAGAAAGTTGAAACTTTATATTTAGGATTGTTGTAATATCTAGTTGTACAGTACACCCCCCCCCTTTCGGTCCCATTCGACTGGACAGTTTATCTACAGTCGCCCAAGTACGGCCGCCCAAAAGATTTTAAATACATTACGCTCTATGGTCAGATATTAATTAAACCGCGTTTTAAAGGTACTAGGCTACTTCAAACGACTCAGAAGTGATATATGCTGTTAAGGATTAAAAAATGAATTTCTCCATGGAGTTCTGCTACAGGAAAACTCAAAATATTTCCAAAACATTACGGTCAATGACAATTTTAAGGACATTTTTGATCCATTTCAAGCACAATACCGTCCAACCATTAGTTAAGTAATGGTCTGACCGCAGTTACGTGCCTCCCTCAAGAAATACACCAAAACTCGGCAAGCTTGGCGACTTTTGGTGTACATGTGTAGGTATTTAACTCTCAAATCTCAAAAACTATTAGTCGCAGAATGTTGAAATTTCATATATAAGACTGCTGTAACACCTAGTTTTGCATCTCGATTTTTGGTTCCAATCTACTGGAGCAGTGGCGCACACAAGGGGGGGGGGGGTCCAGACATCCTGGACCCCCCCCATCGGCTTTGATATTTTTTTCGATTGATTATTACCCTATATCTATAGTAAATAAAATGATTCCAAAAAAAGGTAGCAATAGTTCCAGTTCTAATAAATAAAAAAAGAAATTTTTTTCTCGTTTTCCTCAACTTTTCAAAAACGAACTGAAAGCGAACATAAAACACCATCTTGTTCTCAAACTATTATTTTGCTTCCTATTGTACTCTGTAGTGTATTCTTAGGGAACTGGATGGGACGAGTTTTGATGAATTCCATCTAATGAAAACGAGTTCTTTCATCACTGATTTTTGTCAATCTGGAACATCCCTAAAGTTGGACCCCCCCAAACTGTAAAAGTTGGATCCCCCCCAGCCAAAAATCCTGTGTGCGCGCCTGTGCTGGAGAGTTCATTTACAGGACCACCCAAAAGAATTTCAGTACATTAATGTCTATGGACATCTTCAATATATTTCATCTGTTGACAGTCATTGTTCGGTCCATGCCTAAAATCTCGCCGTCTGTTGTCGACCTTGGCGAGTTTTGCCCAAATATCGCCAAATTGGCGATAGTCAGTCATTTGGTCCATGCCCAAAATATCGCCATTAGTCATTGTCCTTGGCGAGTTTTGGCGATTGTAAGTCATTGTTTGGTCCATGCCTAAAATCTCGCCATTTGTCGGCGAGTTCTTCCGAAATATCACCAAATTTGGGGACAAAAATTATTACGTAGTTTGCATAACTGGAAAACTTTTACCCGTAGAATTTTGGAATTTTGTATTTAGAACTATTGTAAAATCTAACTGTGCATCCCTTTTTTGATTGCAATCCACTGGGTAATTTATTTATAGGGTCTGCCAAATGATTTAAAATACACTAAGGTGCATGGATGCATTCAATTCATTGAAAGTCTGTGGTCAATGACTACCTTGGCTATCCCCAAAATCTCGGAAACTATCTGAAGCTTGTCGGCTTTTGGTAAAATATCAGCAAATTAAATGTCAGAAGGAAATCTTTGAAATTGAACAAAACTTGGAATATCGGAAATATTTGGGTAGAATGTGCTAAACCTTACTATTACTGCAGCATTTTATCTCTTTCAAACAAAATAAGTTTAGATGAAGTGTGCAGAAAATATTATTGATTTAATAGACATTCAAGGAAGTCATGTGTTCATGAGATTTGTTGAGTACTTCTCTGTGTCTGAGAAACACACAGACAGATAGATGTTTGTTGTCGGGGCAGTTTTTTCTGAGAGATCAAACGAATTCCAATTTGCAAATAGGAATAAGTCTCTCTAATGCTTCGCACTCTGACGCGCTAGTGTACATTGCCATTTGAGTTAGGGCAGCGCAAGAAAGCATCGCGCTGTCTTTTGCTTGCCTTTCTGCGCTAGCATATACCCTTCTAACAATTTTGCTCGGGTTACCATCGGCCACGTAGCCGGCCAATGATGGCCCGAGCAAAATTGCTAGTAAGGTACCCAACCTTGGGAAACTTAAATCATATGCCTTAAACAGTATTTTGATGGAAAGTGTTTTATAATCGATACCCGATGCATTCGACTCTTATTTCTCTAGCTTTAGTTTAAATTCCTTTCGACGTCACAACACCTTTTTCTCAGTTCGGGAGCTCTCTATTATCCATATGCAGTTGTACAATGCACATCCGTGAGGAGAGTTTCAGAATTGGTCTTTTCCAGTATTGGAAAGGGGGGGGGTGTTCAAAGTAAAATTTACCCCATGATTGTTCAACACTTTTAGTACTCAAGACTTGTTTTCCACCTCCTAAAATCTGTAAAAGCTGATTTCAACATTTGTCGTGGTGTTTTTTTTTTCTTTTTTTTGTCGAAGGAACCTGAAATTTAAATAAAAAATTTAAATATATATATATATATATATGTAAACGATTTAGTAGTTCCCTTAGATGAAATACTCTTAGAGCGTAATGTAATTTTATGAGTGTCCCTAAAGAACTATTGGTGATATATGCATAAAGGTAGCTTATAATACTCAGGAATGGCGCAACTTTATGTTCGTGAAAATAGTTTTAGAATCGGTTCAATAGTTACAGAGATGCCCACACTTCGCTATGTATTAGGATTATTTTCACTGTCACTGTAAAAGAATATGTTATATAAATGAAAGGCAGCCTATAATACTAAGAAATAGTGTAGCTTTCTATCGCTGAAAACAGTTTTAGATTCGGCTTAGCAGTTACCCGTAGAGCGTAACTCAATTCTATGAGTGTCCGTGTTAAGTAACTATTTTTGTTAAATACAAGGGGCCAAGGCCCCTACACTCGCTACGCTCGCTTTTCGTATGAGGCATCCGGCCCCTAATAAGGCTTACTCGTAAAAAAGGCATAATTTAAACAAAAAAAAACCCCAAAGGTTGGATCAGTATAGAATGTTACCGAACTACATATTGCTTGGTTCTTGCATGTTCCTTGGAAGATAAAAATTTAAACTTCGCACAATTTTTAATTATGTGAAACCCCTGGAACACCTTGCGTATTAGCCAATTATGGCGATTTTTCATAATTTGGCGACTTGCGTATATGTATAGTTAATAATTAGCTCTAGGAAAACAGTGCTTCATACATTTTCTTTGATAAAAATTACGGAACAGCCAGAATAGCTTGCCACCTATGGCGACTTTTCATTATTGGGCAATTTACATATGCTCACAATCTATAATTAATGCTCATGTCAGGTTCCCTGAAAACCATTATCCATCTTTTCATATACATAATCCTTTGCAGATTGGAGTATTTAGCACCACGAATTATATCATCTCGCCGAGCTGGCAAATATCCAAAATGTACTATAACTGCTATAATGGCACGGTTAAGGCCATCAAATGTTTCTACTGGTAGCAAATAGTCCAGCTGGACAGAACCGGCTTTAAAATAATCTGCATTTTAATTATTTTTTAGTTTCAAGATACTGGTGTCTAAACATTTTGGAACTCGCTCTTTAGATTCACCCTGCTTGGAACTACACCATTTTGCCAGAGTGTACCTAATGCCAAGATGGCCCTTTTAAAATCAGTTACAATTAGTTATTCTGTTTTGGAAAAACGAATAATCGCTAATTCTAAACTCCTGTTATCTAAGCAAACTTACTATTTGAAAATTGTCAACTTTGTGTAACACACTTTGAGTTATTTATTTCATATACTTTTTAATTTGTCGTAAAATGGGTGTCATTCTACTTCATGTTTGTCAGTTTCACGTGATTCTACACACTTGGAATTGCTTTTTTGCAAAGGCATGAATGATTTTATGCTTGCGAAAATGGCCTAGCCTGGCAACCATTATGCTTATTTTTTCAGTTTTTTATTAATATCTTCTAAAATAATTCGAATTTCGAAATTTAAGTCAACTTATTGGCTTCCCCGGAATTTTCCGAATTCGTGGACACCTTCGTCGAAACTCAAATCCTCACGGTTTCGAAGGAAATATCAGAACAAGCTTGCGGCAGCGGCCGTTAATTTTTTAGAATAGAGGGAAATAAAAGGTAGTCCATAATACTCAGGAATAGTGAAGCTTTCTGTGAAAACATCTTAGGAATTGGTTCAGTAGTCACAGAGAAATTCTTAGCGCGTAACGTATTAGAATTATTTTGATTGTCCATGTAAAAGAACTATTTATGCTATATGCATTAAAGGTAGCCTTTAATACCCAGGAATAACGTAATTTTCTATGACTGAGAAAATTTTCAAAATCGGCTTCATAGTTACAGAGTTACACATAGAGCGTAACGTAATTTTTATGAGTGTCCCTGTAAAAGAATTAAAGTATGCTGTATACAAGAAAGGTAGCCGCCTACAATACTCAGGAATAGTGCAGCTTTCCGTGCGTGAAAAGTTTTAGAATCGGTTCATTAGTTCCAGAGATCGTAATGTAAATCGAATGAGTATCCCTGTAAAAGACCTATTTGTGATATATGCATGACAGGTAGCACATATAATACTCAGGAATAGTGTAGCTTTCTATCAGTAAAAAAAAAAATTAGAATCAGTTACAGACGTCAAAGAAATACCCATGCAGCTTAATGCATTAGAATTAATTTGAGTGTCCCAGTAAAAGAACAATTTAAACTCTTATTTTATTTTTAAGAAATTCATGAAAGGTAGCCAATTGTTGCAGAAAACTCTGTTTAATTTCTGGGTCCGCCTTTCTAAAGCCCGGTAGGAATAGAAAGTTCTAGAAAAGAGTCCATTTGTTAGGATGAAACACTAACTTTATTGCTTCTAGCTGTGCAAAATTCAAAAGCACTAACGGCCAGTAGTTTGCTTTAACAGTCCGCTCAGTACCGAAGCATTCACAGATGTTGTAATTTACACCCAATAAAATACTTCCACAAGTAAAATATTCAGTGTAATCTTATGAGGGATTGCAGAAACAGTCCCTCAAGACTAAGCAATGAGGAATTTACACAGCGCTTAAAAACGCGCTTTTAAAAACTTGCAAATTACTACTTCTATAAGCGCTAACACAGAGTCTTATGCTCTCAACAGAGCGGACGTCTATTTCTCAAAGCAATCAAAAACAGACTAACTCAACCGGGGCAGCACGCTGTCGTATTTATAGGGGATGCAGAAGCTATTAGAAATTTCTCGAAGGATCCCCATAAAGAGCGAATTTTGATTACGTCATAGGAATACACTTGAATATTAGACTATTACGCAATATTAATGCAGGAAAATGAAATTTATAGGCCCCATTGGAAAAATCGCGCCAAATATCCGAAATATCGCTAAGCCTGGCAACTTTTTGGCGAAATATCGCCAAGTTTGGCGCCAAAAATATGTGACCCAAGAGTGACGTCAGCTAAACTCTAACATCAATATTTCTCGAGATTTTAGAAAACCCTATGCTAACCAATGGGGAAACCCCAAACTCCATATCTCCCGGTCTAGGTAACTGATTTTGATGCAAGAAAATACGAAATTTAATTATTTGGCGCGTAGAATACGAATTTTTAACTAGTTTACCCCTAGGAATAGAAGACTTCTACTATAGAAAAAGTTTTTGATTCGGTTCAATAGTTACAGAGATATTGGCTTCGTCGAAATTCGATTCTTAGGTTCGTCGTTCTAAAG
>JAWZYV010014732.1:0-156906 GCA_038373885.1 Cheiracanthium punctorium | reverse complement strand
GAAAAATAATTCTTAATTATAAATATATGAACGAAAAAATAGTATTATTGTGAAGAATAAAACACACTAAAATTATAGTTTAAAAAACTAAAAAACACGCTTTAGTGATAAATTGAAGTTTCTAAAAGTGAAAAATAATTCTTAATATAGATATAAAATGAATGAACGAAAAAATAGTATTATTGTGAAGAAATAAAACACACTAAAAGTATAGTTTAAAAAAACTAAAAAACACGCTTAGTGATAAATTGAAGTTTCTAAAAAGTGAAAAATAATTCTTAATATAGATATAAATGAATGAACGAAAAATAGTATTATTGTGAAGAATAAAACACACTAAGAATATATAGTTAAAAAAAACTAAAAAACACGCTTTAGTGATAAATTGAAGTTTCTAAAAGTGAAAAATAATTCTTAATATAAATATATGAACGAAAAATAGTATTAATTGTGAAGAATAAAACACACTAAAAAATATAGTTTAAAAAAACTAAAAAAACACGCTTTAGTGATAAATGAAGTTTCTAAAAGTGAAAAATAATTCTTAATATAGATATAAATGAATGAACGAAAAATAGTATTATTGTGAAGAATAAAACACACTAAAAGTATAGTTTAAAAAACTAAAAAACACGCTTTAGTGATAAATTGAAGTTTCTAAAAAGTGAAAAATAATTCTTAATATAGATATAAATGAATGAACGAAAAATAGTATTATTGTGAAGAATAAAACACACTAAGAAATATAGTTTAAAAAAACTAAAAAACACGCTTTAGTGATAAATTGAAGTTTCTAAAAAGTGAAAAATAATTCTTAATATAAATATATGAACGAAAAATAGTATTATTGTGAAGAATAAAACACACTAAAAAATATAGTTTAAAAAAACTAAAAAACACGCTTTAGTGATAAATTGAAGTTTCTAAAAAGAGAAAAATAATTCTTAATATAGATATAAATGAATGAACGAAAAATAGTATTATTGTGAAGAATAAAACACACTAAGAAATATAGTTTAAAAAAACTAAAAAACACGCTTTAGTGATAAATTGAAGTTTCTAAAAAGTGAAAAATAATTCTTAATATAGATATAAATGAATGAACGAAAAATAGTATTATTGTGAAAAAAGCGTGGGGCGCTTTGTGCTCTATTTTTTTTAGTATCATTTTTGTACTCATTGTACCGACCGAATATTCTCACGAACTGATATGGGGAACACCCCGCGTTTTTTTCACAATAATACTATTTTTCGTTCATTCATTTATTTCCATATTAAGAATTATTTTTCACTTTTTAGTTAGCCCCCTCTGGCAAAGTCCCTGCTACGCACCAAAGTATTAATTAACCTGCAGTTAAATGCTACCTTCCTCACAAAACAGGAAAATAGGTCTCTAATCAGGCCCGGACTTTGAGTGTAGGGGTCCGCCCGTCTCAAGAGAAGGGGGCGGGTTATTGTGTAATCGATCCATAATAGGATGTGTTAACTTTCGGGGTATGGGGGACGTATGGTGTTATTATTAATTAATTATGTTTGAAGATTAACCCCTTAACCGTCGTATTATTTTCAAGAAAACGGTCATAAAAGTACTTATTTCTTTTATTCCAGAAAATTGTATAAAACAAGTGCATATAGAGTATATTTATTCATTTTAAGGTTTTGGACATTTTAAGCACTAGAGAAAAAAAAAAAAAAATTTTTAGGAAAAGCCAACATTCAGTGTCATTGTGACTGAATGTGTGTTTTGTAGTAAGCAGGGAATCATTAAAAATATATGTTTTAAAACACTAGAAAATTTTATTAAACTTACTACGTAAAATAAGTAAACATTTCTAAAATTTTCTTTGAACATAAATTAAAAAAAAAAAAAGTAAGCTAAGATTGCATAATGCATATCACAAATACACGTGTGTTTGAGTACTGCTACCCTGTATTTAAAAATAAACTATCTCCGAATTAAGTTAAAAATACTCTGGTATTGTCCTCTGTTGTGTAAAATTATATATTACAAAAAAATCCGTGCATCAGAATTGGAACGCTCTTATCTTTCTGGCGAATTTTTTTGAACAGTATTGCCCGGAAATTGGACGGGCACGAGAAATAGAGGGAGAAAGCTTAGCCCGTGATTTTGACGGGAGCGAAGATTAAGGGGTTAATGCATTCATAAAATATTGATCTATTAATTAATAGGCGTCATTCCTATTAATGAATCCCTTGCTCATTCGGGAACGCTTACTCAAAAAATGTTGAGAACTCCATTTAAAATGAAGTGTTTGGAAACGTTCTGGGGCGCAATTGCAGCTGCAAATAATTTTGTATCTGTCAAACTTCATTCAACTGCTATCAGTATAGCACTTTTTTTGTATTTTCTTTCTTTTTTCTGTTTGGGAGCCCGCCCTCAGCAGGGAGGGCCCGCCGAGGCTGGGGGCCCACCCGTCTGCAGACAGTCGGACACTCTGACCAGTCCGGGCCTTTCTCTAATCAACAAACAAGTTTCATAGCGACTACAACAAACACAAACATCCATGTAACCCTATTGAGATAAAATTTTTAGATTTGCCTTCTGGATTCCAAAAACGTAACTACCCAAACATACCATTGAATACAGTTACCAACAGCGAGAGAGGTTCTACTCCATCGTGCCGAGCCGAGTGCCGAAAGGGTACGCATGCGTACACCGCGCGCTGGCTCCCTCTCTCTCGCTCTCACGCAAAGGATCTCTGAGAAAATGACTCATCCTGACGATCCTAATCAGGATAATGGGATAAACTCATCCAATTATTAGATTGTCATCGGTCCTTGGTAAGTCTACGAAGGTTAAATTAAATCGGACCGTTTAAAGTGGGTCGAAATGGAGTTCAAAGGAGTCGGTTACAAACAAACATACAGGTTGAAACTAAGCTTGTTAAAACGGATATTTCAAGGAATATTTTGAAGTAGTTTTGCATTAATAGCATACACCAGCGGTGCGCAAACCGTGGGTCGCGACCCCCGGAGGGGTCGCGAGAAAATTTTTGGGGGTCGCCCAATTCAAAGAGATTCAAATTTATGAAAAATCTACAATTATTCATTTCAAAGAACTGAAATAATACAAGAGAAGAAACTGACAATTATTATTATTTTACGAGCGCGAAATTCGCGATCGCTATCACGGGGCTTCAAAACCACGTTATCATGCATAGTGATCTGCAAATGGATCATGCATAGTGATCTTCAAAATTATTTTCCATTAAAACAAAACATCGATCTCGATTGGATCCAGAGGATGACTTACGACTTGCGATTTCCAATACAGATCCGAACATAGAAGCAATCATGAGCTCTTTGCAAGCACCTATTTCACATTGACTTTTTATGATGTAAAGTTTCTTTAAAGTAATTTTCATTAAAAAATATTTATATCCATATGCATATATAAAGCATTGTTTCATAAAATTATGTGTTGATTCATTAACTGATTTTTTATGATGTTACAACTTTTATAACATTTTTAGGGTGGTTTATAAGTTGGGTGCGCTGTTTTAAAAAAGCGTTATTCCAATCGATGACGTCACGACACTCTTTTAAAAACACCCTGTAAGAGCAACTCCCAGAAAGAATTTCAATGTAACTTCGTTTTCAATTAAACAAAATGTCTACTGTCTATCCAGGGGTCGAGACAAAATCTTACACAAATTAGGGGGTCGCAGATGAAAATAGTTTGCGCACCACTGGCATACACCACTGAAGAATAAAAATTCCTTTAGTGAAATATACAGCTTAAGAAATTAAGCTTTTTGGCTCCCTTGAAATGTGTAATGAAAATAGTTCAGTGTATATGTTCTTTGAGCAACTTTATTGCACTTTTGCAAGAAACAAACAGATCTTTTGTCTAAATTAATCTAGTGACATAAGAGGTCATTCATTATCTTTTAATAAATCATTTAGCCTCCCAGGTAGTGTAGTGGCTAGAGAACCATTCTATCACGCCGTGGGTCCGGGTTCGAATCCCGGCTTGGGCATGAATGTTAACTTGTCCGTCCCTTCATAGGGGGTAGTGCTGTCCGTCCACTGGGTGCTCCCATAATAAAATGGACAGTAACTAGGGCCGTTGATGGCAAAGGGGTTGTGGCCAGTGCCTGCCCATTAGGGGAAAAAAAATCATTTATTGAACAGCCTCAAAAAGATAGGAATAGGAAAAAAAAAAAAAATTTCTCTCAGCTATTAATACTGAGATCGGAGAAATGAAATTCAATGGTTATCAGAGATTAAAAATATGTTATCTTTTTATAAGTCCTTTTAATTAGGAAAAATAATACCGGGTGATACAAAATAGATGTTAAGGCGATTATATTTTAACCGTATGTGATCAAAACTTCCCATTAGAAATGTTCAACAAATTAACCCATTCGTGCCTGGATATTTTTGCGACTTTCTTCGATTTTTGCTAACACCAGAAGTAATTGATAAATTTCTGATGTCAACTTTTTGAACAAGGGATGATTTCATTTAAAATCGTTATGCATAAAAATTGAAATGTCAACATCCTACTTGCCATATTAAAATATTTTGTGGAATTGAGGTTGAATACTCGCGAATAAAGGCTAGGAAAAATAAATAACGTTTTCGAATGATAGCGATAATGCCGTCCCAAAAAAGGGACGCTAGGCATAAATGGGTTAAGAGTAGCTTCCAGATAGGGCATTTTTTTACTGGGGGTTGTATACATATTAAAATACGAAGTTTAATTTACCCCCCTTCCTACCCTTTACATTGAGAAAAATGTTGCCCTTTGCCTAAGAAAATGAATAAAACAAATCCCGTGTTTCTACGTGGAATAGTTAGCAAAAAGATTATTTTTAAAAATGATGACATACGCCACTTTATCTGCTGTGTTGGCGTCCGTTCTCAGGCGAAAAAAATCTTTGCTTCGGGTGACCTACTATGAGTTGATAAAAGTTAAATAGTAATGCCACTGTTGTGAAATGCAATTAAACGCTTTCAAAAGTGCGAAATTAACAAGTACAGTTTTTCCTAAATGGATCGGCACTGCTTTATGAAATGAGTGATAATTTAATCTTTTAGGGGGTTATCCACTCATTACATCGCTTTTCTAGAAAAGGTATTATAAAGCGTAAAAGACCGTGGCGGCTCGTGGGATACAGCAAGTACAGCCGGGCTGCACTTGAAATTATCAGCACATACTTTAAAATAATTTATTCTACTCATTTTCCTAAATTCAGATTAGAATTATGGAATTCCTACGGTAAATTAAAAAAAATCTCCAAAAAAAAAAAACAAAAAAACCGTATTGTGGCCGGATCGCTCATTCAGAAAAAAAGCACTTTAATCTTCCCGCAATTCAATTGGGAAAATCTTTGGTTCAGCCCAGAGCGCTGATAAGAAAATTGGCAGCACCGTTGCCATGACAACGATTACGTAAGCAGTCCCTCCGGCATAGGCTATAATGGGGATACGCAGCTAAGACTCAGCTCATCCAAGATTTTGAAACGTCGGCAGCACTTGAAAGAGCGCGGTGAATTCGACCCACTGATTGGCTCGAGAAGTGAGGGAGTGGGTAAGGAGAATATATGTTCGGCAAACTCTCGACTTTATATTGCTGAATTTATCAAGAAGGTAAACCTGAATAGACGCTTATGAATGGACAATGACCCATCAAAGCAGTATTGTTTTTAAGTAAGCAAGAACTGGCATTGAGAGGACATGGCGAGCGAGAAAATTCTTTAAACATGGGAAATTTTAAAGAGCTTTTAAAATTATGGATATCTGAATTAAAACAACGCCTTTTTATGAGGGCATCACTGACCGATTCGCAAGTTTAAAAGAAAGGAGGATTGATTTGACTTATAAAAAATAAGTAAGTTTTCTTTTTTTTTTCTTTTCTTCTCAAGTTATCGTTACAAAAGAAAATTCTAAGGAAACTTCGAATCAGACACGGATGAATGCGATTTTGAGGATAAGAGCGGCTGGTTGAAATTTATGTAAATTTTATAGAAGTAAAATAGGATCTCTTACATTTTTACTTTCCGAACACGTACCCTGTAAGGAAAGTATTGTCATCATGAAAAAATTCGACTTCGAGATTTTGGTGTTTTTACACGTTTTGAGGGCTTTTAAATCCATTTATGCTATTTTTACGAGATGTATGTATGTATGTGTGTGTGTGTGTTTGTGTGTATGTGAGTGAACACGATAGCTCCTGAACGGAGCACTCGATTGAGCTCAAATTAGATATATATGTCATAAACCACCGTCGCAAGACCGGTATTGATTTGGGTGTGTATAGGACTTATAGTTTTTCGACAGGGCTACGACCAAGATTTCTTTTACATTCTGGCCTATGGGGGGGGGGGAATTCTTGAAAGTGCGTTTAAACGGTACCTTCGATTGAGCTGAAATTGGGTATATATGTTATAAATCACCATCTTAAGACCGGTATTGATTTTGGTGTGTATCAGACTTATAGTTTTTTTACAGGGCTACGACAAAACTTTCTTTTATATTATGGCATAATGGCATATGGGGAGAAATTCTTGAAAGTGCGCAAGCGTTTAAACGGTGCATTCTATTGAGTTTTAATTTGGTATATATGTTTGAATGATTCATCGATTCAAATTTATTTAAATGCTTGGTAACGATCTTAATCGTAAGTGTTCGGAAAGTCCAATGGAGTCACTCCAGATTTTTTATGTAATTTATTATTTTTTTTCCCTCGGTGAGGGCTTAATCCGCCAGCTTTCGAATTCAGTAACAAAGATTTTCCATTCCTGTCCGGAGGAAGACGGGGGGGGGGGGCTCATGTGCTTCCGGCTGCACTAACAGTTTTGACCACGGGCCGCCACTGGTAAAAGAGAATGGCAAAATAATGGTATCGGTTACTATGGTGTGGTACCTTTCACTAGAAACTGCCAAACATGCCTCACTGGAAAACGGACAGAATGACAGAATGACGGAACGACAGAATGACAGACATACAAACTTTTTTTTGAGGGTCGTATCGGATTCCCGGGTGCTTGAAACGGATAGAAATCGCAAATTCTTTTAATTCCAAGAAATGTACAGACAGAAGTCTAGTTTTCTTTATATACTGGGTTGGCAACAAAGTAATTGCGTTCTTCCGTATGTCAATATTTCGCCTGGCCAAAACTACTGAAGTTAATTATGCGAAATTTGGCACGTACGTGAGTTCTTCAACATAGGTGCTCGATCAGAGAGCATTTTCCAAAATTCGTAATCTTAGGGGGGGGTAAGGGGCCAAAAAGTTCTTTTCACATATCCCGCGTGATCTCAAATAAAAATAGAGATATCCGTGAAATTCTTTCTGTAAAAGACAGCAGTCACGTATACCTAAAAATTAATTTCAGGACATTTTTAATAGTGTCCTCTAAGGAGGATAGAAGCGAAAAAAGGGGGAGGGTGGCCATCTTTTATGGGCGAAAAAAAATACTGCCAGTGAAATTCTTTCTTTAAAATGTAACAAATATGAATCGTATGTTCAGGCACAGCTTACCTGTAATTAAAAACTTGTTGAAAACTTATTTGCTTGAATTTTATACAAGAAAACGCAATTACTTTGTTGCCAACCCAATAGAATTTGAGGACTCCACTTTGTCTGTCGAGTGATAATTAACATACATTAACGTCAGTTGAAAAGTAATCACATTTTTCTCACGTTGGACACATCCCCTTATATCTTGGAGACCGATGCCAAAATTTTCAAACTGATAAATCTCGGAAACTGTTCCACGTAGAGACGCGGGATTTGTTTGATTCATTTTCTTGGGAAAAGAGCAACATTCTTCTAAGAATAGAAGGTAGGAAAGGAGGGACCCTATAAAAATTAAATTTCGTATTTTAATAGGTATACAACTCCCAGTAGTAAAAAAAAACTGGAGTGACTCCACTCGACTTTCCGAACACTTACGATTAAGATCATGACCAAGCACTTAAATCAGTTTTAATCGATGAATCATTCAAACATATATACCCAATTGAAACTCAATCGAATGCACCGTTTAAACGCTTGCGCACTTTCAAGAATTTCTCCCCCTATGCCATTATGCCATAACATAAAAGAAAGTTTTGTCGTAGCCTTTTAAGAGAACTATAAGTCCTATACACACCCAAATCAATACCGGTCTTGCGACGGTGGTTTATGACCTATAGATCCAATTGGAGCTCAATCGAATGCTCCGTTCAGGAGCTATCGTGTTCACTCACATACACACAAACACACATACACACACACACACACATACACACATACATACATACATCTCGTAAAAATAGCATAAATGGATTCAGAAGCCCCCAAAACGTGTAAAAACAACAAAATCTCGAATTCGAATTTTTTCATGATGGCAATACTTTCCTTACATGGTACATGTTCGGAAAGTAAAAAATGCCCCATCTGAAAGCGACTCTTCATTGGACGAACTTTTCTAACTGGAAGTATGTTTCTATCACTTACGGTTTAAAAAATAATCGCCCTATTTCGATTCACCCAGTATATCGAAGGTGACCATACGTCCCGTTTTGAACGGGACAGTCCCGTTTTTAGGTTTTCCTATTCGAATGATATTCGCGGTTTCACTATTCGAATGATATTCGTCGTTTCACTATTCGAATGGTATTCGTGGTTTCATTATTGAACTGGTGTTCACGGTTTCACTATTCGAATAGCATTCGCAATTTTATTACTCGACTGGTATTCGCGGTTTCACTGTTCGAATGGTATTCTCGGTTTCACTATCGGAATAGTATTCGCGATTTCGCTATTCGAATGGTCTTCGCAATTTCATTATTCGAATGGTAATATCGAGATGGTAATAGAACCGATCTCTGTCGGCGACGGATAACCCCCCCACCCCCCCCCCCTCCCATTATAAAAAAGTACGAAAATCTGAAACACTTTCAGATTTTAAATACGCACTCAAGTGCTACATATTAAAAGCGTATCATAATCCATGCGTCTTCTCTGTTTTCTTTCCCTTATTATATTGGGTTGGAAAGTGTATCATTATTCATGAGTATACCTAAGGTGACCCTACGTCCCGTTTTGAAAGGGACAGTCCCGTTTTTAGGTGGCTTGTCCCGTTGTCCCCAAGCACAGCTTTGGGACTCCGTAATGTCCCGTTTTTAGAAAGAGAGCAACCCACGGTAACGATTTCAATAAAGGCCGCTCAAAATCTAAAATCATCCAACGGCAGTGTGTTAAAAAAAAAAAAAAAAACCTGATCTCCCTCCCTCCCATCTCGAGACGCAAGGAAAACGTCGGGGGGGGGGATGTATATTGTTTTGTGTTTGTTCTTTTTAGTCAACTATTTCAATTTATTTAATTTTTATTTCTTTTTTAACGTCATGTTCCTCTTTTGTTTATTACTCCCTCTCCCCGATCTCTACTTTATTTTCCCTTTTCACTCTCGTTTTCTAAGAATTTTTTTCCTTCCGAATGACCACCTACATTTTTTTTGTGTGTCCTTTTGTTTACATTTCTCACTTTCCCACCTTCCTGCCTTGTGTCGGAGGAAGGTGTTTTTGAAGTCGAAGAAGAGCCTACCCCTTGTACTACCCGAAACGTACGTCTTACACTATTTTTACTTTCCGAACATGTACCATGTAAGGAAAGTATTGTAATCATCAAAATATTCGAATTCGAGATTTTGGTGTATTTACACGTTTAGAGCGCTTCTGAATCCATTTATGCTATTTTTACGAGATGTATGTATGTATGTGTGTATGTGTTTGTGTGTACGTGTGTTTGTGTGTATGTGAATGAACACGATAGCTCCTGAACGGGGCATGCGATTGAGCTCCAATTGGGTATATATGTTATAAACCACCGTCGGAAGACCGGTATAGATTTGGGTGTGTATAGGACTTATAGTTTTTCTACAGGGCTACGACAAAGATTTCTTTTACATTATGGCCTATGGGGAAAATTCTGGAAAGTGCGCTAGCGTTTAAACGGTCCATTCGATTGAGCTCAAATTGGGTGTACATGTTATAAACCACCATCGTAAGACCGGTATCGATTTGGATGTGTATAGGACTTATAGTTCTCCTAAAGGGCTACGACAAAACTTTCTTTTATGTTATGGCATAATGGCATATGGGGAGAAATTCTTGAAAGTGCGCTCGCGTTTAAACGATACATTCGACTGAGCTTCATTTTGGTATATATATTTGAATTATTCATCGATTAAAATTGATTTAAATGCTTGGTCATGATCTTAATCGTAAGTGTTCGGAAAGTCGAGTGGAGTCACTCCAGATTTTTTATAGTGTATGTATGTTTTAGCAAAGTTTTTTTTCCATTTTATTTTGATATTAACATTAACACAAGCTTTTTTGCGCGTTTTCTTAACCACTCAAAGATACCCAGACCTGTCCATTGAGTCACCCTACACTATTAGCTTAAAAACAGTAAGTGTCCCGTTTTGAGGAAGAAAATATATGCTGCCAAAAAAGTAGTAGATGTCCCGTTTTGAAGGAAATAATAAATGGTCACTTTAGGTATGTCATTTCTATGTCATATCTATCCTGTACATCAGTGGCGGCTCGTGATGAAAAAAATCTGGAGTGACTCCACTCGACTTTCCGAACACTTACGATTAAGATCATTAGCAAGCACTTAAATAAATTTTAATCGATGAATCATTCAAACATATATACCAAATTGAAACTCCATCGAATGCACCGTTTAAACGCTTGCGCACTTTCAAGAATTTCTCCCCATATAACATAAAAGAAAGTTTTGTCGTAGCCCTTTAGGAGAACTATAAGTCCTATACACACCAAAATCAATACCGGTCTTAGGATGGTGGTTTATAACATGTATACCGAATTTGAGCTCAATCGAATGTATCGTTTAAACGCTAGCGCACTTTCAAGAAATTCCCCCATAGGCCATAATGTAAAAGAAATCTTTGTCGTAGCCCTGTAGAAAAACTCTAAGTCCTATACACACCAAAATCAATACCGGTCTTGCGACGGTGGTTTATGACCTATATATCCAATTTGAGCTCAATCGAATGCTCCGTTCAGGAGCTATAGCTTGTGTGTAAGGGATCACTCACATACACACAAACACACATACACACACACACACATACACACATACACACATACATCTCGTAAAAATAGCATAAATGAATTCAGAAGACCCCAAAACGTGTCAATACACCCAAATCTCGAATTCGAATTTTTTCATGATTACAATACTTTCCTTACATGGTGCATGTTCGGAAAGTAAAAATGAATACAAAGCCCGTAAGAAATACAAGATTAAACATTATTGTTTATACTCCCTTCTAGTTTCTGACGAGTTTTTTTTCTAAAGCTTTTGGTTTGAATGAACACACTAAGAGATACTTTTCAGAACAATGAGCAACTTTGCCGTTACTAAAACAGGAAAAAATCTGAAGTGACTCCACTCGACTTTCCGAACACTTACGATTAAGATCATGACCCAGCATTTAAATGAATTTGAATCGATGAATCATTCAAACATATATACTAAATGGAAGCTCAAACGAATATACCATTTAAACGCTAGTGCACTTTCAAGAATGTCTCCCCATAGGCCATAATGTAAAAGAAATCTTGGTCGTAGCCCTGTAGAAAAACTATAAGTCCTATGCACATCCGAATCAATACCGGTCTTATAATGGTGGTTTATAACATGTATACCCAATTTGAGATAAATCGAATGTATCGTTTAAACGCTAGCGCACTTTCAAGAATTTCCTCCCATAGGCCATCATGTAAAAGAAATCTTGGTCGTAGCCCTGTAGAAAAACTATAAGTCCTATACACACCAAAATCAATACCGGTCTTGCGACGGTGGTTTATAACCTATATACCCAATTGGAGCTCAACCGAAGGCCGCGTTCAGGAGCTATCGTGTTCACTCACATACGTACAAACACACATACACACACACATACATACATACATCTCGTAAAAATAGCATAAATGAATTCAGAAGACCTCAAAACGTGTCAATGCACCAAAATCTCGAATTCGAATTTTTTCATGATGACAATACTTTCCTTACATGGTACATGTTCGGAAAGTCAAAAAACTGATTGTTGCAGAATTTTTTTTTTAGATTGATTATGAGATCTCAAAAAAGGAAAATTATACACTGTTTTCTATGTATTTTTTATGTTGGTAATGAAACGCTTTAATTGTATTTGTTATATTTTCTCCCCCCAAATGCTTTGTGCTTAATCTAATATCCATTAATAATAACTTAAAGAATTTAATAAATAAAATAAAGCATTTTTGTTCTCGTTAACATAATAGTGAAAGAGCTTAATGTTTAATGTTGTAATGGATATTTGAAAGAATATTTTGAAGTGATTTTACTGAAAATAAATAAATAAATAAATAAAATGAAATAATAATAATAACATCACTTTAAAAATGACGTGAACACCAGATGGCGTCCTTGGTACATCTACTAAATACCTTATTTACTCGTGTATAAACGCACACTTTTTTTTTTGAAAAAATGAAAAAAAATCTGAGTGCGCGTTATACCGGGGCCATCGCTAAGCAACGGGCCTGCTCATGAGTTGCCATCGCTAAAAATGAGTTTATCACTGAGGCCTGTTTTCTCCAGTCACAGTATTCTATTTTATTATTCTAAGTATTATAAATGTTATATTATTTTATTATTTTAAAACAATTTTTTTATACTTTTGTCGTACTAAAGAACTTTAGATGTAGGTTATCGTTTTGTGAATCTTGCGCCATTTTCTTTCATGAAAATGTATCCTAAAATTCGAACATTTTGCTCTGAATGTAAAGGTAAGTGAACGCTTATAATGTATTTAGAATTTCTAAAAATATGTATGTAAATCATGTTTAGTGAATAATTACTCATGTGTTATTTATAAATAAATTATTTTAATCAGAAATCGTATGACTTGAGTAGTTTTTATTCTTGTAAATAAGCATGACGTTGTGATACTATTTAGACAATTTAATTTTGCCAGTTGAAAATGTTATTTATCAGTTATATATGCCTTGATTATGTGATTCAGACTTACATCTGGTACAGTGCAGAAATACAGTAAATTATAAATTATTGATTTTTGCCCGTTTATACAGAAACTTCAAATGTAGTTAATATTTTGTACAAGCGTTCATTATGCTTGCTCAATTCCTATGTTCGATTGAGAAAGCGACAAAAGAATAATATATACTACATGAAATGTCTTTATTAAAGAATAATTAATTTAGGGATCGCGCTATAGAGCGTATTTTATCAATTTTCTCCAATATACAGGATATCCGTCAAACACTGAAATGCGCTTTAATACATCATTTCTTAAAGATTAATGTTGAATTTTTTAAAATAACGTAGGAAATACGACTATGTTCATGAAATATTCATTATAAAAATGTCTTTCTCATTTGTGTATTGAGTTATTTTAAAGTATATTAACTATCCACTTGTGAAACTAAAATAAGCAATCGTGAATCATGAGAGTAAGCGCTACTTTGTTTTTCCTTCAAATTATATGCATCTATTTTCTTAATGTCAATATGTATCATAGCAAACAAATTAATCATGAGATCGTACTTTAATAAGTAACACAATTACTACTTAAAACTACATTAAATAACGTTTGAAAGCACCGGGAAGCTTAAGAAATGCCTGATGTATACGTGAAGACTCGAGCATCCATAGGCCTCTTTGGATGGCTCATCAAAATACACGCGCAGGCCCGTTACTAATTGCGAAAGCCCCGGTTATACACGGAATAATTTTTTTATTTCTTCATGTAATTCACGTTGATCAAGAAATTTATTCTGAGATAAAAGTAGAAAAACCTTTCTCAATAAATGTTGTAGCAACGATTTTTTTCCTCTTCCTCTGATATATTAAAAATAAAAACACAAATAAGTAAATCATGCTGTAGTGGATAACGTAAGCAAGTGTTTTTCGCAAGCATCTTGTTGGCATAACATTTTTAACTTTTGCCGTTGGCAACAACGATTTGTGAATTCGGTTTTTAAAAACTTCAGAACGAAATATTTTCTCTCTCGCGTTCGTGTTCCACCGCTTGCCGGTTGTGTAGATTTTTTTGGAATGTTTCTTAGGGGTGCCCTGGGGAACAGATGCAATTAAAGAACATCATAATGGAGAATAAATTTAACCCCTATAAATACAGATAAGATATATAATAATAATTTTTTTTTTTTACTTTTCTATCTTATGAAAGCAACAGTATAGAGCAAATGAATTTGTCTGATTAAGTATAATTACAGAATATAAATATCGATTTTTTTAAATATCCAGTATACTAATCTTGTTATTATGGCTTCTGTGTATAAGGGTGACATATTTAAGATATTTTAAAAATAAATTTGTAGATTTAAATCCATACTGTTTCGTCTCACAACTTTTAGTTACTTCTGTTCTCCTTCTGAAAGCCTATACTATCACGGCCATGCCAGAAACGTACTATTTGCTGCAGGAAAAAAAAATTAGACCTCATCACTCATTTTATTTCTCAGTGAAATTTTAGTTCTGCCCAGGAACAAGAACTGGTATCATTTATTACAAAAATTTGTTGTAAAAATTCTTAAATTAAAATATTTTACCTACAAATGGTTGATTTTGGACATCTGTTACGTTAACTGATGCTCTACACACAAAGAAAAATTTTAACACGTTTATAAGAGTTTCGTAATTAAAAAATATTGAGTGAATACAATAAAATGATTATTGGTTTACTATTTCGGTCACCATGTGGCACTAGCATGCTTAAAATATTGAAGAATCACAAAAAGAATCACATAATGTGTTCTTGCCAGTTCTGTTTGCCAAAAAGTATAACGATCGAAATAATTCTATATGAAGCTAAAATAAATAATATGTGAGTATCTCTATATGTAAGTTGTAACTACATTTAGTTAAGGGGACAGCCTACTTTTAAGAATGGGAAAATGTATAAATTTTAGATCAAATTTCATAATTTTTAAAAAAATAATGAATGCATGCAGAAACATAACTTTTTTTTCAGTTAACTACTATGACATTACTCTGTTGATTAAAAATATTATTTTAGTTTATTATAAAGGCGATAATTTTAAAAATATTATTTTACCACACAATATTGGAAAAAAAAATTCAAGGGTACTTTCCCACTGCGCGCAAGATATCTCAATTAGAATTCCTTAGAACCTCATAATTTTTTCTAAATTAAACAAGACATTCAAATTAACAATCTAAACTAAAATGGTTTAATTATTTTCATAATTTAAATTTAAAAAAATCATTTAATCTGAAAATTTAAATTACCATAAAAATTTTGATAGTTTTACAATCATAACTTTTTTTCTATGAAACACAACCATTTCATTTTAGTTCATTTTGTTCATTATATTAGAATAAATGCCTGAGAAAAATTTCAAGTTGATATCTTAAATAGTTTTTAAAATATCATGCGCGCAAACTTGAAAAACAGTGTTTTGAGAAAACGCCAATTAAAGTTCAAATTGTTGTTTTGGAACATAAATTTTAATTTTTAAAAGTTAAAAACATTTTCTAATGAAACATTTACTATTTAAGAATAATTTTACGGAGTACTTAATATGATTAACCCAAAATATGTTTTAATATGGCTTAAGAAACATCAGTCTAAAGAAAAGCTCGACAATTGTAAATATGAAAATATATGTACATACCTTAACAAAAGATACATTTTTAGGATATAAAGGCATTAATATTGGTAAAGTACATGTTTTGAAGTTATTTTAATAATTATATCCATATATATATATATTTATTTTTACTTTGCAACATAAAAATTTGATTTTATTTCACTTTATGAAATTTCGATTTAAAATTTTCCGCTTTCTGGCACAATGCCTTCGTTTTCTTTTATTGCCTCAAACTGAGAACTGATGAGCATTTTTCTGGCTCTTCGAGTTTCTAAATTAAATTCTGTACATTTCTATTCTCCCTCTTTTATGCTTTGAGTGTCAACCTTAGTTGCAGCTTCTACAGCATGCTGCCCAACTTGCGTTTACATTTTCCTTTTTATCTCAACAAATAAATGTCATACAGAAAAATGGTTGGTATCAATCTTTTTAGAATAAAGTAAGCTATTTAATGAGATAAAAATCTCAAAATCGATTTTTTGGGCATTTTAAAAGTAGGCTGTCCCCTTAAGAAAAAAATATTTCACGATTAATTGCTATTTTTTCAGAGTTTTTATTTCTTTAACATGTATAAATATTGCCCAATTTATTATTATTAGAAAAAAAAAATATGCGAAGTTCTATTCATAAAATAATTCCGAACGTTCAGAAAATAATTGAAAGAAATGCAACAAAAAGGATGCTCATGGAGCATTTCGAAAATACACATCAGTTGAAAAAGACAAATCTAAGAAAAATGACGCCAAAGTGCTATATGTTTAATAACAATCCTTTGGTTGACTTTTCTTAAAATATAAATAAGAAGTATTCGATGTGTACGATTTTAAAAATTCATCCCTACTAGCAATTTTGCTCGGGCCCTCATCGGCTGGCTGCGTGGCCAGTGGTAGCCCGAGCAAAATTGCTAGTAGGGATCTTGGTATCGAAAACTAGGAAGGAGCTACTTTTTTGGACAGATTACTCTTTTTCTCACAATATTGGTCAATTTTCACCTTTCTCAACACCCTTGTTCCCTTACACGCTCAATTCAAACGAGCGAAATTCGATCAGTCGGAGCGAATTTTCTATCCTTTCCGTACTTGGAACCGCACCTCTCCTTTAGGAGCGTTTTTCGATCACTGAGCGGAGCGAATGTTACCAGTATTTTAGTAAACATAAAGCGGGGCTTGGATTTCTTGGAAAAAGAGTACTTAAAGAGCATTTTTGCATTAGTACTGTGGGTTTCGATGCAAAAAGGCCCTTAATAGCACGGAACGTCACAATGAGGTCGCCGTGACGTCCCTGTGAGTCACACAGGTCGCAGTCACACCCGTGACCAGACTTCGTGCGATTACACGATCGACTGTAATCGATTACAGGAAATGATTACGATTACGATTACTAACAATTTCCAAAAAGATTATGACTAGTGAATGTTAATTTAGTAAAATAACAGTAATCTTGATGTTAAAGAAATCAAATATCAAAAGAATTCTATAATAATGTAATTTTATCATAGCATTTTTGTAAAATTTGTAAAATATTATTTTAGTCATCGATTACACTCGATTGTAATCGGCACGAAGTCTGCCCGTGACCATAACTGACGTCAGCTGGAAGTCACAGTGTCACTTGCCAGTGATAATAGCTTGTGACTTCTAGGTGACGTCAACGTGACGTCTTGCCCGATCTTGCGACTTTAAGCAATTTTTGCTACTTTTGAAAGCACCATGAGACTCAATTTTATGACTTTCGAGTATCGGCCAATTTCATGAGTATCGGCCATATTTCTTCTATTGCGATTCTCCTATTGCTATTCTCCAATTACGATATTGCTACTTCCTTCCTACTTTTTTTATGATTTTGTGAATTTTAAGTAACTTTGCGAATTTCTCAAAAAAAGAAGTTTTTTTTTTTCAGTTTTAAATCAGTGGAACATTTAAGTGTCAGTGCTGTGAATTTGACGGCGCTGTAACGTCGCATTGAAGTCCCAATGTCGTGCACAAGTCACAGTGAAACCTCATGATGACGTCACGTTGTGACGTTGACGCAGAAGGACATTAGACAGTCAAGGCGCGTTATTTGTGACTCATTCGTGACGGTCTCGCACGTTGCAGTGACTTCAGATTTAGGTCACGGTGCTATTAGGGGGTTGAAACCGATCATTTTTTTCTTTCACTCCCCGCTCGATCGTTATTTTCGCTCTTTTGAATTGTGTAAGAAAACTATTCATAAAAGCACTTTAATTCCATGCAGAGATCAACTGCCCACCACAGCGGCACAATTCTAACAAGCATGACAACAATACCAACTTAAAGACAACAATAAGAAGCAAAAATCTATGCATATAAAACTGTAACAATTGTCTCTTAGCAAAACGTAACCATTTGGAGTAGCGCAACAATGAAATTGAAATCAAGAATCATTTCATGGATGCAAATATTCAATAAGCTTTCCTTACTTTTATATCATGCGCTGCTTCGTAAAATATACCTTTAAAGATTGAATATACAAGTTGAATACGCTATAAACATACTTTGGAAGTGTCACAAACTTATAGTAACCGAAAGTCAAGAAATAGTCACCTGAGCAACAGCTCATTCTCTCAGAGCAGAGACTGGCCGTTGGCTTTATCATCTTCCAGAGTTTTTGTGATTGACAATATCGTCTCAGCCCCAATCGACGGAACATGTCTGTGGACAGTGACTTGAAAGACAAAGTAATCGAACTCTTGTCCGCGAAAGGCTACCAATTTCTCAAGCCGCTTGGTGAAGGCGGATTTGCTTCTGTCCTCTCATTTCTGTCGCCCAAACATAATGAAGTCGCAGTAAAGATTATCAAACGAGGTAACTCTTGGCACATCGAAGAAGAGATATGGCCGATACTCAGGCATCCCAATATTCTTCCTGTCAGCGAAGTGCTGGACTTGCACCGAGCCAAAGCGTACTTGATGCCTGCGATGCCCTGCGCACTGGACGAAAGGGTGCTGGGACTAGAATTCAGAAGCGACGCCAATAGCCTCGTTCGCATCAAAAAGTGGACCCATGAAATCTTAAGTGCGTTAGAATACTTGCACTGCGCCGGATTTTGTCATTTGGACGTGAAAAGCGACAACGTGTTGCTGTCCCATTCGGACACGGCTGTGCTGGCCGATTTCTCTGGCCTCAATCTTGCCGGATGCCATATTGACAGGTATTTCCTCTGTAATAATATAGACATGTTTTTACGTTCAGAATTGTAGTCTTCGCTGGGTTTGTTAGGTACTGGCCACTTTTGCTTCGGGCAGTATTTTGCGATAAAGGCTGCATTCGAAAACGACAAACTCGATTTTTCGTCCGAAAACTGGAATGCGTGTGTTGAGTGCTGTCAGTGGTTATCAGTTTTTTTTTTTACTTTACACGAACAACTCCAGTTTATTGGGTTTCGTCGCCTAGGAGACGTATTTGTTTACAATTCGCGAATGCGTACATTTTGCTGAGGAGAGTTTTTAGTACATACACAATATAAAATGAACAGGATTTTTAAAAGGAAGAGTGTCCTTAATCGAAGTGCAGAGATCAAAATTTAGAAATTTCAACTTCATTTTTTCAAAAGTATTTAGCCAAAGAAGTTGGAATTTCGCTAATAACTGTTTTAATCAACTTCCATCTCAACACTAAAAACTGCATTTTTGAATTGACTAAAATGAAAAATACAAGAAAGTGATGACCTTTGGAAAATTATTTACCTTCGTAGCATTTTCTAAAGTTCGCATGAATTTCCACCTCGAAACAATAATATTTGCAGCTTTAGCGAACGTAAAATGCTTTTCACAACAACATACTTTTCCATAACAACGGACGCCATTTGAAAATAGCAACAACGTGCAGCAAGTGTATCTTCTAAACAACTGACGAAACCTTAGCAGATATCAGTTTATTTCGTTGGAAACGATCGCACTCAGTTTTGTATACGAACGCTCTAGTTTAAAAACTGTATGCACTCAGTTTCCTTTACGAAAGCCTTAGATGGGAACTCATTGTACGAGTGTAACTCGTTTAGCGTTCAGCCAAAGTCTCAAACCCAATGCTGCGTAATTGGGTCGCGTACTTTATTTATTAAGTCACACAAGCCCTTTATGAAACTAAAGGTGTATTTCTTTAGTATAGATGACTCCTGAAGAAGTAAAACGGACAAGGGTGAGGACATCACACTGATAAATCATGTGATGTGTCGTTTCTTCGTTTCTGTATAATTTCCTGCTCGTCGGAGTCTTGTTGAATAAGTCCCATTATGTGAAGGTATTGTCCCGCAGTAGTCTGGGCGCTAAACTCCGTTCCCATAAGAACACGGCAAGTAGAAGCAGCATCCGTCTTGGCCAGTGCTTGGGAGGGTCATCTCTCTCTGGGCTCGTCCGCTGTGGAACCGTGTACGCTAATAGGATCTGGTGAACGTAAAATTCGTCGTGGCTCCAATGTCCTCCAGGTTGTTAAACGATACCTCTGGGGGTGCCGATTTCAGGTGGTGGTGGGTCCCTCATGTGGAATCGGTTCAAAATTAGGGACCCACAAGTAGAAGTCCAAAACCCTCGGGGGGCAATGGCACCCCTCTTTCCATGGATAGTGTCGTCTATCCATGGACACGACAACAACAACAACATATGAAGGTATTTTTTCAAATAACAGTGTCTTGCGATAAAGATCACAATAACCCGTGTCTTCAATCTTGGACACCTAAGAATTTCGGAAGCAATTCTCTCCGATGATTTAACGATCCTACTTTTGGTATGTTTTAGTCCAGAAGAATCACACGAAGTTTTATTCATCTCCTGTTTTTACCGTTTGAAGAAGATACCTTTTAGGGTCTTCATATCGATGCCACACCAATAGAATTAGAAGAAGATCTCTGTTTTGCCAGTTCGTCCGCCTTTTTATCACCTTAACCCATTTGTGCCTGGATATTTTTGCGACTTTCTTCGATTTTTACTGATAACAGAAATAATAGATCAATTTCTGATGTCCACTTCTTGAACAAGGGATGATTTCTTTTAAAATCATTATGCATAAAAATCGAAACATCAACATCCTACTGGGTCATGTTAAAATATTTTTTAGAGTTGAGGCTCAATACTCATGAATAAAGGCTAGGAAAAATAAATAACGTTTTCGACTCATAGCGAAAATGCCGTCCCAAAAAAGGGACGCTAGGCATAAATGGGTTAAGAGTCCTCTGTAGTTGGCTTGCGGAGTTTCAAGTCCCAATGCTTTGCTATAGAGAAAAGTGCCTTAACGCCTAATCCTTTTTCTCAGAAAGTATGAGGTATTTTTAAATGAAATTTTGCTGCGTGATTCTTGAGAGCTATTCGCAAGGATTGCGCGAATCAGATTTGAGTTCACTGAGCCGAAAGAGATTTTATTGCAGTCTAGAATTTATGTTACTTTTCAGACAGCAATAAAATCTCTTTCGGCTCAATTATTGATTCGCGCAATCCTTGCGAATAGTTCGAGATTCACGCAGGAAAATGTCATTTAAAAACACATAATACTTTCTGAGAAAAAGGATTAGGCGTTAAGGCAATTTTCTCCATTGCAAAGCATTGGGACCTGAATCTCGGCAAGCCGACTAAAGAGGACTCTTAAATCCCTTTATATCCTGAAACCTATAAGTTTTGCCTTGTTTCTGGTTGGAAATTGCTTTAGGAGGTTCCTACATATAATGTTAGACAAATACACGTCATGATATACTATAAACCTTGGGAACATAAACTGCACTGTTTCTGTCATTTTTCCAGAACATGGATGAAAATACTGGTCGAATTTCAACTCTAAGGGGTGTGTCCCGTCCAACCCTTGGAAAATTTTACGAAAAGGTTACACGTAGTTATAGTAAATGTATACAAAGGTGGTGTTCAACATGAAGTCATGCACCTCCAAGCGATTGTTTTCAAAATTTGGCCTTAGAATATTTTTTACACCATGTTTTAAGAATATCTAGGCGACTTTTCACGTAAAGACGGGTACGCAGTCAGTAATTATAATAGTTCGACGACACAGACAATGAATGTCAAAATAGTCCAACAAGCTGGAAAAGTAAATATAACACTTATTCCACGAGTCGAAGCACTCACAGTTCAGAAAAGAAAACACAGAATTTTAGTAACACTTGCAACAGGCGATGATTCACTATCACACCAGTAACACTCTTCAAACCGCAATGTCCATAGTACGGATCTGGAGCTCTACCATCATGGTATCGTAGGATATACGTGACGGATATTTCTCGCTCTCGAATATTCAAATACTTCGGATAAATAGCCGCTACTCTCATTTTGGTGTTTGCACGATGAGTGTCGAATAAAACAAGCGAGTATTTTTGTGCATGCAAAGGTCTATCCGACACTCAGACCGATCCACCCATCGAAACGCACGGCTTTCTCCCCTTTCTCTTAGACGAAGGCATTGTCTTCAGAGTTTCCGAACACTCCGGAGACATCCGTCAAGTCGGTTTTTGACCGACCCACCGTGCCAGGGAGAGGGGGGTTCTTTTGTGGAAGTACTCGACACTCCGCGATACACACAATAAAAACCCACACATTTTGTACTCTCCGATACCGGAGTGCAAGTTTTCGCATTCATCCGACGTGTCAGAAAAAAATCAGCATTATTTCCGATAGTAAAACAATTACGATAGGATCGTTCTAGGGCATATCGATATTTCTCGGATTGTGACGTCATGAGAAGGCTCGATATATTCCATACCGAAATCTTTCCGATATTATGGTGGTAGAGCCCCTGCTCTCTCCCGCAGTCTATGACATTACACACACAAGCGAGAGCGCGAGTCAGGTATTTATAATTTCCAATCAGGCAGTGACATCATATAGGTCGTGACATCCTATTTCTGGATCTTTCTCGTAACTTCTTTCCTACTTGAGATGCAGCGAAAACTCCACTACTACCGAATAACTCTCTTTTGGTAGCCGAAGTCGCCAAAACGGTCGCCAAGTTCAAGAGATCACGTACTCACTTCCCAAGCGGGAATGCCTGCACAAATCTCTTTCTATCAACACATATTAATGCGCGGAAAACCATATTGCAATTAGGCGACACTGTATATTTCCTGTTTCAGGCTTTGTTCGCCGCTGAATTTTCGGCCACCAGAATGTTTTTGCCCAAGTAGTTCTCGCTACATCGAAGGTCAATCCTACGACATGTGGACCTTCGGGCTCATGACTCTAAACGTCCTGACTGGACACTGGCTCCAGTACAACTTGAACAATGCCACGGAAGAAAAGTGGTCCTGGCATTCTGTAGTACTGCCGCTCTTGAAAGAAAACCTGAAGGTAAGCCACTCTTTGTTGTTCATTTTGAGTACTCTTCATTGCAACTACGTATACTTATTCAACGAAACCTGTCTATGCTCAATCCAATGTAATGTTTTACAATGTCTTTGAGGTTTTTTCAAACCTCAAAAAAACCATTACCAAACCATTGGGTTATGTTCTATGTTTGGTTTGGATAACAGTCGGGTTCTATTGGGTTAGGAGCCCCAAAACCCCTATATATTGTTGCAGAAAACTCTGCTAGATTCTGGATTCGTCGTTCTAAAGTGCAGTAGGTGTAGAAAGTTCTAGTAGAGTTTGTGAGGATGGAACACGAACTTTATGGCTTTTACAACTTAGTCGAACCATCCGCTGTACAAAGTTCACAAGCACAATCAGCCAGAAAAGTGCTATAACAATCCACTTAATACAGAAGCTTTCACAAATGCTGTTTTCCTCACACAAAATGAAAACACTTCCCCAGGCAAACATTCAGGGGAAACTTACGAGGGAAGTCGTAAACAGTCCCTCAAGACTCAGCAATGAAGAATTGACATACAGCACTCAAAAACAAAGCTTCTAAAACAAGCTAAACATAGCTTTCCTAAGCGCCAATACAAAGCCTCAAGCTTTTACGAACATCTGCTCTTGGCCCAAGGATCTGGGACGTCCGCTTCTATTTATAAGGGAGGCAGAAGCTATTAGAAATTCCCCGAAGGTTCCCCTTAAAGCGTAAATTTTGATTACGTCATAGAAATGTTAATGAATACAAGGCTATTATGTGATGTTAATTCTGGAAAACAAAATTTAAAGGCCCCATTGGAAAAATCGCACCGAATGTCCGAAATGTCGCCAAGCTTAGAGACTTTTTGGCGAAATATATCCTGATTCGGCGGCAAGAATAAGTCCCTAAAACTGAGATTGGTGAAGCTCTAAGATCAATATTTCTCGAGATTTCTAGAAAATCCTATAGAAACCAATGGGGGGAACCCATATCTCGTTTTCTAATTCCCAAAACCCCATATCTCGTTTCCTAGTTAACCGATTTTAATGCAACAAAATGCAAATTTTAACTATTTGAAGCGTAGAACACGAATTTTACCTATTTTAAACCCCAGTACAGTGGGTTGTCCCGAAAATTCGAAACAATATATACACAGGCCAATCTGTCTGTCTTATGTGTAAAAAACAAAAAAAAAAAAAACATTATTTTTCGGCACGCTCAGTATATGTATTGCCTGTTGTAATAACCTCTACAACGGGATTCATTATTTGTTAATTTACTAATATGCAATTCTGTTATTTTTGGTGCAGGAAGCCAACTTCAGGTACCTGATGAAGAAAAGCCTGCCGTGTGCCAGTATCTCCGAAAATGATCTCTCAGAAGCCAGGAATTTCGTGTTGAGCCTACTGCGCTACAATCCCGAGGACAGGCCAAGCGCCAGCAATGCAAAAATGCATCCCTTCGTGGCAAACTTTAACAAGGAGAATAATCTCGTCCCCATTGATGTCGGCGAAGAACAAAAATCCATGGACAATGAAGATGTCAAAAGGTTTGACCGTGAATCAGAAGCGACAGACAAAAGTTGTCCTCCAGAGGAAAGAAACAGGAAAGAATCTGACTGTGAGCTACAGGAAAACTTGGAAATGTTGATTACAGAAATAGATGAAGTCAAAAGTTCGAAAACGAAACCGCTCAGGAAAATTAGAAAATGGTTCCGGAACGTCAAAAATAAATTTGTGGGACGAAAAGTTAAATACGTAAGTTATTTATCCTTATGTTCTTCACATGCGTGGATTAGAAGTAGATTGCATCACGATTCGTCGCTATGCGTCGCTAGAGGGCACTCATGTAGCTAATCATTAAAAGGGGATCGAGTATTTTCCTTTCAGAGATTGACACGATTTCCCCCGTCTGCCGATAGTAGATGATCGTTCTACATCCAAGAGCGTGGGAATAATGCACAATACAACCTTGATAATCCGGACTAAGTGGGACCAGAGAACTGCCAAATTGTCGAAAAATTCTGGATTTTCAAGATCTCTTTTTTTGACACAAACTTAGTTATGTGCTTTCGTTGGGTCGGCATTGCAGCACAGTAGATCAATGCACTGCAAAATGAGTGAGGTCAACTAGAAAACGATGACGATAGAGGGAGGGAAGCAGAGGAGTGGGCAGTGCTTGTTTACGTCTGCGGTGGTCGGCCAATCGGAAGACAGTTCGAAATGCGTGTCTTCCTAGAGCGCCCGGATTATCAAGCTTGCCGGACTACCAACCTCCGGTTTATCAAAAGTGTATTGTATTCGGAAATAATATTGTAAAATGCTCTCCCAGAATAACACAGTTCTGCTTTTTTTCCCCCCTTAGGTACCTCTGTCTAATGAAGAAGAAGTTTGAAGGAAAAAGATAAGTGTAGATTATGAAGATGAAAAGTAGACTTTTCTGGCAGATTTTTTGGCACCTATTTTTGAAAAATTTTCTCTAAAATAAAATGCATGTTGACTTAATTGTGTTTCATTCTTTCCGATGTTGAATGCAAAACGAAGTGCTTATATTAAAATATCACTCTTATGACTGTGTCATTCTTAAGAAATGTCACAAAACCATGTTTCATGTTTTCAATGCTTTATTTTTTTGCTTATGTTATGGATAAACTGTTACAAAGATGATGCACGCACGTTATGCATGATACCAAAATGTGTAAAATAAATTTAAAAAAAAATCAAGGTAAAATCACAGCAAGGTCACAGCAGAGTAGATATTTTCTTATTAAATAAATTCATTGTGATATAGTAACGTATCTATATAAATAAATTTAGACTTTTGTCTGTACATTTCCTGGAATTCAAAAATTTTGCGATTTCTATCCGTTTCAAGCACCCGGGAATCCGATGCGACCCTCAAAAAAAAGTTTGTCTGTCTGTCATTCTGTCATTCTGTCCGTGACGCTTTTTTTGTTTAAGCATCACGTAAAAACGACTGAAGCGAATGATATGAAATTGGGTGTCATGATAGGTGGTCACTCAACTTAAAACATAGGCGTCGAATTTTTAAAAAATCTTGATTAGATTTTAAGATTTTCCGAAAATCGTTTCAAACTGCGTAAATTTGTGTTCAAGCATCACGCAAAAACGACTGAAGCGAATGATATGAAATTGGGTGTCGTGATAGGTGGTCACTCAACTTAAAACATAGGCGTCCAATTTTTAAAAAATCCTGATTGGATTTTGAGATTTTGCGAAAATCCTTTCAAACTGCGTAAATTTGTGTTCAAGCATCACGTAAAAACGACTGAAGCGAATGATATGAAATTGAGTGACATGACATGTGGTCACTCAACTTAAAACATAGGTGTCGATTTTTTAAAAAATCTTGATTACATTTTCAGATTTTGCGAAAATCGTTTCAAACTGCGTAAATCTGTGTTCAAGCATCACGCAAAAACGACTGAAGCGAATGATATGAAATTGGGTGACATGACAGGTGGTCACTCAACTTAAAACATAGGCGTCGAATTTTAAAAAAATCTTGATTAGATTTTCAGATTTTGCGAAAATCGTTTCAAACTGCGTAAATTTGTGTTCAAGCATCACGCAAAAACGACTGAAGCGAATGATATGAAATTGGGTGTCATGATAGGTGGTCACTCAACTTAAAACATAGGCGTCCAATTTTTAAAAAATCTTGATTGGATTTTGAGATTTTGCGAAAATCGTTTCAAACTGCGTAAATTTGTGTTCAAGTATCACGCAAAAACGACTGAAGCGAATGATATGAAATTGGGTGTCATGATAGGTGGTCACTCAACTTAAAACATAGGCGTCCAATTTTTAAAAAATCTTGATTGGATTTTGAGATTTTGCGAAAATCGTTTCAAACTGCGTAAATTTGTGTTCAAGCATCACGCAAAAACGACTGAAGCGAATGATATGAAATTGGGTGTCATGATAGGTGGTCACTCAACTTAAAACATAGGCGTCCAATTTTTAAAAAATTCTGATTGGATTTTGAGATTTTTCGAAAATCCTTTCAAACTGCGTAAATTTGTGTTCAAGCATCACGTAAAAACGACTGAAGCGAATGATATGAAATTGGGTGTCATGATAGGTGGTCACTCAACTTAAAACATAAGCGTCCAATTTTAAAAAAATTCTGATTGGATTTTGAGATTTTGCGAAAATCCTTTCAAACTGCGTAAATTTGTGTTCAAGCATCACGTAATAACTGCAAAGGTGAAAACATGATATATGGTGAAATGATAGGTGGTCACTCACCTTAAACTATAAGCATCTAATTAAAAAAAATCCATCAGATTTCGAGATTTTGTGAAAATCGTTTAAAACTGAGTGAATCTTTGTTCCCGTATTACGTAATAACGACTAAAGCGAATGACATGAAATTTGGTCACACGATAGATGTTGCTCAACATAAACTATAGGAGTCCAATTTTTTAAACATTTTTTTTAGATTTTGAGATTTTGTGAAAATTCTCTCAAAATACGTTTATATTTCTTCAAACATCACGTAATAACGACTAATACGAATGATACGAAATTGAGTGATATGATAGGTAGTTGCTAATCTTAATTTATAGGCGTTGAGAGAGAGAGAGAATTTTTAAAATATTTTGCTTACATTTTGAGATTTTTCGAAAATCGTTTTAAAATGCTGAAAATTTGTTCCAGCATCACGAAATAAAGACTGCAGGGAATGAAACGAATTTGGGTGACAGGATAGGTTGTCCCTCAACTTAAATTCTAGGCTTCAAATTTTTCAAAAATGTTGATTAAATTTTGAGATTTTGCGAAAATTATTTCAATATGCGTAAATATTCGTTCGCGCATCACATAATTACGACTAAAGCGAATGAAATGATATTACTTAGTTACTCTCTAACCTGTAATAGTTTAACAATACATGAAAATTATAACTTCGCTTTCTTTACTTTGGCAGCATACTCCATCCATTCTGTGTACTCCTACAATGCTGACGAAAGTTCTTGCTTTTTGGAAATTTTCATTCACTAACCCGTCGAGGACGGGTACTTCAGCTAGTATATCATAAGCGTAAAGTTTTCAAAATTATTGGAGAGGCCGGGCACCACAACCACATATATTCACGTCAGTGGCGTAGCCAAGGGGGGGGGGTGTTAGCGGGGTCATAACCCACCATGAGGAATTTTTTGCCATACAAAATCTGTATTCTTCACTCCCTTATCATACAACCGTATACATACATATATGTGAGTTGCAGAAGTCGTAACCCCCCACCCCCATGAAAAATTTCTGGCTACGTCACGGATTCACGTACATATAACTTGCACATAGCTGCCAACTACTACGGAAAATAATTAACCACTTTTTCTACAATATTTTTCGGTTTAAAATACAACAAAATTTTTGTGCTGCGCGCGCGAGTGGTTACTATTTTGAAAAAAAAAAAATATTATATCTTATAAATAAAAATGAAATTCTGTTTGTTTGTTTGTTTGTTTGTTTGTTTGTTTATTTGTTTGTTTGTTTGTGGATTTGAGTTGTATACAAATCCACAAAAATGGACCTATCATCCTGAAATTTTGCACAGATATGTAAAATAATATAGAATAAATCATAGTCCACTTTAAAACTTTGAAAGTCCACCCGTTCCCGGAATTTAAGAGATTTTTTATGTTCTGCACGCAAAAAGCTTTCCGTAATTGTAACCCCTGTAGTCAAAAAAGTGTGAAATAAGGATCGTGGTTGCCATGTGTGGCGATTTTGCCGAATAAGATGTTTTAAATTCTCAAAGTAAAAATAAAAGAATAATAATGATTTTTTTGTTAGTTTATATTCGTAAGGTTATATTTTTTTTAATTATAATATCGTGTGCATGGGAAATCGGAGCAGGAATGAAATGTTTTATACGCAAAACAATAAGAATTGAAGATTTCCGAGGCTAATATGTTAAAATTTTTTAGTTTGGCGAAAAAATAAAATGGCTCAAATGCCGAGAAAGTGAGTTCTAGCGGTTTGCACAGTTTCCGGCTTGGCGAATTTACTGAGAGCTTAAGGAAACGGATTTTTGAAAACAAGTGCAAATGTTTTATTAGAATACAGCCTTAAATTTTAATGATCCATGCGAAAATAATGCCTGTTATTAAGGGATTTCAAGCGATCTATCTTCAGCATTCTCGCGATTTTGAGGAGGATTCTAACGCTTGGCGCTATTTATCGTAATTTAATCGTCTGCTATTTGGGTTATGAATACACCTGCGTAGAAGTTTTTGAAATTTTCATTCAGTTGGAATTGTGCATTTTTCTGAGCAGCTTTTCTGCATCTAATGCATTACATCCAGAAAAAAGGATGTTAGAAATATCAATTTTAATTTTGTTTAATCACACTCATGAATAATGATACACTTTCCAACTTAATGAAAGAAGGAACGAAAATAGGGAAGACCCATGGATTAAATCTCTTTTTATATATAGCACTTTAGTGCGTATTTAAAAATCTGAAAGTGTGTCAGATTTTCTATGACTCTAGCGCTTGGCGCAATTTAATGAGAGGGTATTTTTAAAAACAAGCGTAGGTTATCTTATAAATAAAAATGAAATTCTGTTTGTCAATTTGTTGATTTGGGTAGTATACAATTCCACAAAAATGGACCTGTCAGCCTGAAATTTTACACAGATATGTAAAATCATATAGAATAAATGATAGTCCACTTTAAAACTTTGAAACTCCACTTTATTTCCGTTCCCGGAATTTAAGAGATTTTTTATGTTCTCCACGCAGAAAGCTTTACGTAATATTAACCCCTGTAGTGAAAAAAGTGTGTGAAATAAGCATCTTGGTTGCCATGTGTGGCGATTTTGCCGAATAAAATGTTTTAAATTCTTAAAGTAAAAATAAAAGAATAATAATGATTTTTTTAGCTTATTTTTTTAGGTTATTTTTTTTATTATAATATCGTGTGCGCATAAGAAATGAGAGCAGAAATGAAATGTTTTACACGCAAAACAATGAGGATCGAAGATATCCGAGACTAATATGTAATTTTTTTTAGCTTGGCGAAAAAAAAAATGGCTGATAGGCCGATTTTTAGAGAGTGAGTTCTAGCGGTTTGCACAGTTTTAGGCTTTTTGGCGCAATTTACTGAGAGCTTAAGTGAATAGCATTTTTGAAAACAAGTGTATAGGTTTTCTTAGAATACAGCATTAAATTTTAACTATCCGTGCAGAAATAATGCAGTTATTAGGGCATTTCAAGCGATGTAGCTTCAGAATTCTCGCCAATTGAGTACATTGATTTAACTTGGGGGAAATCCGCCAAATTTCAGAAAATTGAAATCTTCGCATTTAGTACATCGGAGTAACGATGAATAAAAAACATTATAGTTGATAATTTAAAAAATGCGGCTGTATTAAGGGATTCCACTTTTCAAATAAATGCCTGGCGGTCGAACTATTTCCCATTTTGATTGCTGCTAAGGCAATGCTTCGAATGATTCCCTGAAAAAACTCTTGCAAAATGGCGTATGCTGGCACTTTGGCGAGGCTTAGATTTGAAACTGGATTTTACTTGAGACTGGTATATACGTATAATAAGACTGGTTATAGATAAAAATGAATGTTGGTATGTGTGTAGGAGGTTGAAAAACTCCAGCACCGTTTCACCGATCACCATGAAATTTGGTTCACCTAAGTCTTTTATCATGGAGAAGGTTTTTATGCTATCCGTTTTCCTCTAACTTTTCACCAGGTGGCGCAGCAGAACGTCGAATTGTATTCCGTTTAGCCGTTTGCTATGCGAATATCGTCCAACCAATTTCGATGAAATTTGGTACACGCGAATATTAGAACACGGAGAATATTTTTCACTATCCATTTGCTGTAACTTACCACTAAATAGCGCTGCAACGCATCAACTTCTATACCGTTTGACCGATCGGCATAAAATTTTTTATACTTACACATTTGAGAACGAAGAATATATTCTAACTGCGTTACTTTTGATGTTACTCACCACTAGATGGCACTGCAATGCATTATTATTTTAACTCACCACTAGATGACGCTGCAGCAGGACAAATTTTTGACTTCAAACGGTGGCTATGAAAATCAGTATACATAGCTATTTGATCAATGAGAATATTTTGGCGTTACCCATTTTGCTATAACTCGCCACATGACGGCGCTGTAGCAAATCATTACTTTAATTAACCACTAGATGGCCCTGCAGTGTATCACTTCTTGACTGTGCGAATGATCGCTATGAAAATAGGTATACATAGATATTTGAACACGGGGAAGAGTTTGGCACTAGATACCTATAACTTGACACTAGATGTCGCGTCAACACATGAACTTCAAGACTATTCAGCCGATCGTCATGAAAATTCGTATACATCGATATCTGAATGCGAAGAACATTTTTGCCGTATCCGTTTTGCTAAAACTCGCCACTAGATTGTGCTACGCCGCATCGCCTTCTGCACCGTAAAAACGATTGCCTTGAAATTCAGTATGCATGATTATTGAACACAATATAACGCGATATCCATTTTGCTATATCTCTTTATTACAATAAATAGTAATCACAACAAATATTAATATCAAAAAGTCCATTCATTCCCGTGCGAAGAACGGGTACTTCAGCTAGTATATATATATATATATATACTGTTTACAAAAGTGGTTAATTATATTCCGTAGTAGTTGGCAGCTATGACTTAAGTGTAAATTATTTGAGGCGCGAGCTCTATGGTCCATAGAATTCTACACCTCTGTAAGGTAAGTATCCATGTTAGTATCTTCCTACCATGCTAAAGTTAAAAAAAAAAGAAGCAAAGTAAAAAAAAAAAACCATTTTCGATGAGATAGTGCATTTTAGACACATCTGAACTTTTCTTCATTTCATACTTTACATTGCATAATCTGATTTTAATGAACCAGAGCCTGGCGAGGGCAGCTTATGGTAAGATTGTGTGTTACGTGGCGTCACAATGAATACTAACTAAATCATGATTGAAATCAAAAGAAGAAAATTTTTAAAAGTACAAGTAAAGGTTTTTTTATAAACGTTTGTAAATAGCGTGAAATACTTTTTTTTATGTTAGTATAAATTAGTTTTCTGTATTGAGTGGTCAATTATTGGGTGGGCTCAGCCCCTATTCACAATTTATTGAGGGGGCTCGAGTCCCACGGGCCCATATAACTCTACGCCTATGGTATATATAGATGTAAAGTAAATCATGCAAATTTACTGCGGATATATATTTTTTTTTTTGATGGAGCAAAATCGCTTTAGCACTTTTTAACACCTTAAACGTCGTATATTTTTTAAGAGAACGGCCATAACAGTGCCTTTTTTTATTCAGGAAAATTGTATAAAAATAACTCCATGTACAACATATGCATTCACTTTAAGGTTTTTGAAATTTTTTCAGCTCGAAAGAAAAAAGGTTAAATTTCCGGAAAAAGCCAGCATACGGGGGGGGGGGTGTTATTTTGACTAAATGCGTGTTTTTTACTCATGCGGGAATCATTAAAAAATATATGTTTTAAATACTGCAGGAGAATTTTACTAAAATTACTTAATAAATAAATATTTGTATAGTTTCCTTTGAGCATAAGTAAAAAAATTGAGCAAAGATTGCAAAATGCCTGTTACAAAGACACGTATTTGTGATAATACGTGTTAAGAATAAATTGTAATAATAATTGAATAATAAATAACGTAATAAGAATAAATTGATCTCCAGTAAAGCTAAAATATTCTGGTACTGTCATCTGTTGTGTAATAATCTGGAGTGACTCCACTCGACTTTCCGAACACTTACGATTAAGATCATTGCCAAGCATTTAAATCAATTTTAATCGATGAATAATTCAAGCATACATACAAAATTGAAGCTCAAACGGCCTCACCATGCACAGTGGTTATATTACTGGAAATGGTAGAAGGGGGCGAAGTGTGAAGGTCCCGGGTTCGGGTCCTTTCGCGCGTCCATCGACCTAACCGTTCGGAGTTTTCCGTGGTTTTCTCCGAAACTTACCGTAAATACGGGTTAGGACCCCTTAGAAAGACTCCACGGAGGGCACCCCCACCCTTTGGCCTAGAGCCCACGCTTAGCCAATCGGCTGTAATCCCACAAACAAACAAACATGAAGCTCAAACGAATTCACCGTTTAAACGCTAGCGCACTTACAAGATTTTCTCCCCATAGGCCATAATGTAAAAGAACTCTTTGTCGTAGCCCTGTAGAAACACTACTAGTCCTATACACACCCAAATCAATACCGGTCTTGCGACGGTGGTTTATAACATGCATACCCAATTTGAGCTCAATAGAAAGCGCCGTTTAAACACTAGCGCACTTTTCAAGAATTTCTCCCATAGACCATAATGTAAAAGAAAGCTTTGTCGTTGCCCCGTAGGAAAACTATAAGTCCTATTCACACCAAAATCAATACCTTTCATGCGACGGTGATTTATAACATATATACCCAATTTGAGCTCTTTCGAATATCCCGTTTAGGAGCTATCGTGTTCACTCACATACACACAAATACACACACATACATACATTCATCTCGTAAAAATAGCATCCATGAATTCAGATGACCTCCAAACGAGTCCATACACCAAAATCGCGAAGTCGATTTTTTTCATGATTACAATACTTTCCTTACATGGTATATGTCCGGAAAGTAAAAGTCCATGCATAAGAACTGAAATGCCCTAATCTTTCTGGGGTTAAAATGTCTCCCAACCAAGGCACTCCTCCCCCATCCCTTGCGATGGTTGCCATACTCCCTCTGATATTTCTGTCTTTATACTAAATCCGCATACTCCACTATTTCACTTGTTCAATTTGCATTTTGTACAACTTATAGACCTATGTAAAAAGCTCAAAGACCCTCTCCGAGAATTCAGTCTGGAGCCGAGTTTGCCCAACACCCTCTAGATAAAAATAAAAGCCTTACAACTGAAGTTTTGACGTCATCACAGCTTTACTTTCACAAAGTATATCTATTTTTAATTTATGGTGAATTTTCTCATGTCTTCATATGAGAAAATTTTATCAAAGTTTTCATAAAACATTTTAATGATTTTAGACAGAAAAATTAATTATACGATAAATGACAATTTTTGACCGTCAGTAATTGTATAATATGATATATTATAGTAGATCGCAGGGAATCATTTTGTATCAGAAAGATATTTTAATTTTTATCTTTAATTTAGCATATTTGCTCATATTTGTAGCATTCACGATAAATTTTAAACAGTTTTACTTTTTGAAGATACAACTGTGATAACGTCCTTTAAGAAGATCTACTGATGACGTCGAAGCTTCAGTTGTTAGGCCTTGCATATCTAGAAGGTGTTGCCTTGTCCCTGACAGACAGCCCATTGCACAACACACGCACACAAAAGTTAATCCTTCTTTTTGTTTGTTTGTGGGATTACGGCCAATTAGCTCCGAGTGGGCTCTAGGTCGAAGGGTGGGTTGCCCTTCGTAGGAGTCTTTTTAAGGGGTCCTAACCGGTATTTACGCTAAGTTTCGGAGAAAACCACGGAAAACTCCGAACGGTTAGGTCGACGGACGCGCGACGGGACCCGAACCCGGGACCTTCACATTTCGCCCGTCTACCATTTCCAGCGATATAACCACTGTGCCATGGTGAGGCCGTTAATCCTTGAAACACAAAATATCCCACTTCTGATCTAAGCAAGAAAACGAATTTAATGGCCTATTATTCTGTCGCGAAGGAAAAAAAAAAACAAACTGTCCTGGTCGATCTATAGTTCAAAGTAAAGTAAGCAAAGCAAACTTACTGCAGATTAAGAAAGAAAATTAAAAAAAAAAAGCCTCACAAAATCAAAATCTTTTTCTAAAAAAAAAAACCTCCAAAAAAAAGTGCATTACCTTGGAAATTAACTTAGTCTGACAGAATGCAGCGGGTACACATCTTGTGCCGCATATTCAAAGCAAGTATAGGTCTTTGTAGGAGCTTTAATAGAGAAATAAGGAAAAGTAAAAAAAAGAAAAAAAAAGAAGAAAAGAAAGAAAAGGGAGTGTCCTAACAGACTTATGTCACAAGAAATTTAATTCTGGAGTGTCAAAATTAGAAAATAGAATTCACAAGACTTTGCGTCTGTTTGCAGCTTCAAGATTATTACGAGTTGTCGACTTTTTAGTTGGGTGGGGGAGGCGCTCTCTTTGACTAAAGCGATTAAAATAAGCGGAATCTTTATGTTTTTATTAATTTTCGAACATTTACCGCCTGAGGAAAGTACAGAATGTCCATAAAAGAATGTCGCAGTTACAAATTTTAATAGTATCAACTATGAGCGTTGTAGAGTGTTGGTTCAAGGTCACAATTAAAGAGTAACTCAAAACTCTTGAAAAACTCGTTGATTGGCTATGGGATTACGACCTGTTATCTACACGTGGGATCTAGGCCTGTGGGTGGGATGCCTTCCGTGCTGGTCTTAAGGGGTCCTTAGCCGTATTTACGCTAAGTTTCCGAGGAAACCACGGAAAACTCCGAACGGTTAGCTTGGCGGACGCGACATGGGCTGCTATTCAGATACATTTAGTAGCTACTAAGCCTATTGTTCAGTTACTAAGTAAGTGGGAGAGAATACTAAAAGTTAGTAAATAGGAATTCAGTTGGTTGGTTGGTTGGTTGTGTGCGATTATGGCAACGCTACACTAGGGCGATTTGCCAAGGGAGGGGTACCTTGGTAGGAGGACTTTCTAAGGGGTTCTAACGCGTATTCACGGTACATCTGGAGAAAACCTACCAAAACTCCAGACCGTTAGATCGAGAGCCGCTCGATGGGACCTTCACACTTGGGCCGTCTACCATTTTCAGTGGCATAACCACTGTGCCATGGTGAGGCCAAACAGGAATCCAGATACATTTAGTACTAAACACGTGACTAACACCAAGCGAAAAATGAGGGAAAGTTAACAGGGAAGTTAGTAGACCCATCAGGGCGCTTGTTGCACGCGTATGTTTGTTTAGTCGATGATTTTAGCAGCTTGTTTTGGTCACGTGTTTATTATCTCCGCCTCCAAATTCTGTCTGAATCAAATTTACGAAATTTAGTGTCCAAATAATAGGTTTAGTTACTACTAAATCTATCTGAATTTAGGCCCTGCTATTGAACCAGTCATCTTCCATCTCCCAGTTCAGAGCACTATGCGCTCGACCCTTGGTCGGGCGAAACAGTTTTAGATATGCGCATGCGCGAGTGCTGCTTTGGTGTTTTCTCCCTCGCAACGCCATTTTACGTTCAGGAGACGCAAAATGGCGACTGCTGTATGTAAGGTAAAGCGTTTTGTGCTTTGCAGTTTGCTGAAAGTCACAATTTTGAAATTGAATTTGTAATGAATTGAATTCAATTGATTTTCATCAATTGAATTCAATTGATTTTCATCAATTGATCATATGAAATTCAATTAAAGACAAAAAGTATTTTGATAAGCACTTGTTAACTAAAGTGTGGGAGGAATTGGACTATAGGTTTGATAGGCACCGTGCAACTAAAGATGCATACATTCAGCATATTAATACGAATTTTCGGGGCAACCCGCTGTTCTGGGGCTTAAAATAGTTCAAAATTCGTATTCTACTCTTTAAATAGTTAAATTTTACTTTTTGTGGCATCCAAATCGGTCCACTAGAACCGGAGGTATGGAGGTTTCGGTTTTCCTATTCATTAGTGTGGGGTTTCTAGAAATCTTGAGAAATAGGGATCGTAGGCCTTCGGTAACTTCACTTTTGGGGACTTATTTAGCGCCCAATTGGGCGATATTTCACCAAAAGTCGCCAAGCTTGGCTACATTTGGGTCGTTGGGCGCGATTTTCCCTATGGGGCTTGTATATAAATTGTTATATTGTTTGTATAATATAGTTTAAAAACTTATGTTATATTTTATTATTATTGTATATTTTAAACTATATTATACATATTTAATGGGGCTAAATCTGACCGTTTAAAGTGGGTCAAAATCGAGTTCGAAGGAGTCGGTTACAAACAAACAAACATACAGGTGAAACTAATAAAAGCGTGTTAAAAAGACAGCTTTCCGCTCACTTTCTAATCTGTGTCGAGCCCCCTCCTCCCCCCAAAAAAGATGAGCATTAGTGAATTTTCAGACGTTTGTTTTATGATTCAAGGATTCGATTTTCTAAAAGTGTGTTCATGAGAGTATTACTCGACTCTTTCAGACTGGTTGGGTCCTATACTCTTTTGAAAAAGACTCGTTCACTGTTTATAAAAACCAGTCATCAAACGTATAGCTTATGCTTATTCATTGTTTCGTAATTTCCTTTTTTACTTTTCGAACATGTACCATGTAAGGAAAGTATTGTAATTATGAAAAAATTCGAATTCGAGATTTGGGTGTACGGACACGTTTTGAGGTCTTCTGAATTCATGGATGCTATTTTTACAAGATGTATGTATGTATGGTGTGTGTGTGTGTGTGTGCGTGAGTGAACACGATAGCTCCTAAACGGGGCTTTCGATTGAGCTCAAATTGGGTATATATGTTATATACCACTGTCGCAGGTATTAATTTGGGTGTGTATAGGACACATAGTTTTTCTACAGGGCTACGACAAAGATTTCTTTTGCATTATGGCCTATGGGAGGAAATTCTTGAAAGTGCGCTAGCGTTTAAACGGTATATTCGATTGAGCTTCAATTTGGCTTATATATTTGAATGATTCATCGATTCAAATTTATTTAAATGCTTGGCAATGATCTTAATCGTAATTATTCGGAAATTCGAATGGAGTCACTCCAGAGTTTTATTACATGAATCAGTATTGATCTTTCATTGCCTAACTATCACAAGAGGAAACAAAAATAGATTCGAGGTGATATTCTTTGCAATTCTTATTTCGGTAGACAAAGGATTAAATGGACCGAAATGGATTACAGTCATCTTTTCATCAAATGCTTTTCGTTATAATTCTTCCGTATTTTTGCTTTTTTCTAGGGCAACTGTTACAAACTCAGATCATATTCTGGGAGTGACATTTTCAAGACTGAAA
This sequence comes from Cheiracanthium punctorium, assembly GCA_038373885.1. Taxonomy (NCBI): domain Eukaryota; kingdom Metazoa; phylum Arthropoda; class Arachnida; order Araneae; family Cheiracanthiidae; genus Cheiracanthium; species Cheiracanthium punctorium. Next base: position 118,886 of record JAWZYV010014732.1, on the reverse strand, counting down.
AACCCATTTTCCAAAAGAATTACGGGAATGGATGTGCTGTTTTAATATCTTGCGTAAACACGGAGTTTAATCTCGAACCACCGGACACATTCTGCTTCACGCTTAATGCGTCATTCCTTCCCGCCGATCTAAAATCCCTCTCGAAGTAGGGGAAAAAATAACACTTTCTCCCTTGAAACGGGAAAAGCAAATGTTTAAACAGCACATTAAAAAAGGCGCATTCCTCCAGCTACATTATTAAAGAGGTTCTCTTTTTGTTTATTTTTTTCCCCCAGCTTGAAAGCTGTGAACAAAGTTGAAAGTCAAGCAATCGAGATGAATCGGGGCGAATGGATGTATCATGAAACTTTTCCAAAAAGAATTATATCTTCGCACGTACTTAACCTAGTAATGAAGAAATTACGTTAATTAACCCTTTGAGGCACAACCCTTTCCCGACGCTGCTTGCGGGAAGCTGAAAATAACAGTGAGAGGCAGCCAGAACGCGGAAACTTAGAAAGAATGAAGCGACAAACTGAAAGTGGAAGTAAGAGGGCGGCAAAATGTCTAAAATTTGAAAAGAATAGGAAAGCAAATAGAGATACCAAATAGGCGTCCCCAGAAGTTGGACAGAGCAGCAAGGGGGAATACAAGGGGTAGGTGCAGGGGGCGCACGATGATTCATTCTGTTCCTCGCGGGGTGATCCTAAACTTGCAAAGAAACATTTTCCACAAAGAGGGAACTCCGAACTTTCCCCTCCTCAAGATTGCATGCCTCTAGGGTACCTTACCATCGGAAAGCGGTAAAGTGCACCTCGGAAATGTAGCTAACGATAACGAATAATTTGCAGTCGACATGTGTCAGAAAAACACAGAGAGTGAAATTTCTGCACCGCTGAAACATCTGACCCGCGGGCAGATGGGCAGATAGGCCAGTCCGACCCTGACTGGGATCGAACTCGGGACCTCAGGTGTGAGAAGCCAGCGTCCTAGCCACCGTGCCAATCTGACTCGGGTGACGTAGCTAAAGTTTGAAGTGATTGCTATGGTTGTCACGCCGTTTTTTAGCGAGATGGATCAGTATTGCCGGATGCCGATCTGTATCTTTTATTTTTCCATGGGATGAATCAAAATTAAAATAATGATAGGTGTGATTTATAGACTCTACTAATAGGGAAATAAGCATAATATAAACTTAAAAGCTGTACACGTTTTAAAACTTTCAATATCGCAACACTCGTGTTGGGCATTATTGGCCAAAATTTAGACAAACGACTGATTTTGAAATCGATTTTGTAGTATATTTGTATTTTATGTTGAAGAATTTCAATATTTAGAAATATGAAATCTTTTTTTTTTAATTCTATGGTCAAGTACATTCATGACTGATGATAAATTATTTGTTATGTGGATGTGGCTTTCCAAATCAAGCAGTCATCCAGTTGTATTCAAGCTTGACAGTTCAAATGACATCTCCAAGCTTGCTGCAAGCTTAAAATGAATTGAACTGTCAAGCTTGTATTAATACGTCCAATTCAAAGAAATGTCTAGCTTGATTTAAGCTTATGTGCTGTCTGGGAATGAATGACGAAGATACTTTAAATTATTTATTTTACGAGATTATTTAAATTATACACATTAAAAATTAGTGAATGGGGATGGCCAGATAATAAACTACGAGCTGCAAGAGCAGCCGAATAAGGGAGGAGCGTTTTAAATACTGTTTGGTATGTGCATCATAATCCATGAATGTGTCGTGTTTGACTTTCTCGGGTGGATTTCTACTTTAACGCCACGACTCTCGCCATGGTGGCGATACGTGGCATATGCAGTTACCACGACGATTTTTTGTATTCATGTGGCAACCTTAATTTAGAAATAAAATGACGATTTGGAACAACCTGTAAGTACAGCATTCCGCTATTTATTTATTTATTTTTGGTTGGAAATGAATCTAGTTTTAATAATTAAGTGTGCTCAAATTCCTTAACATGTCCGTTTATCGCTCATTTGCTCACTTTAGTTTTCATCTAGTTCTTTTGGGAGCGTTGAAACTTCTGCATAACTCCTGTGGACTTATGACTGCAAAGCAGTGCGGGGATATTTTAGGTTGGCGAGAGTGGGGGCGTTAAAATAGGAATAAACTCTTTCTTGTACCATAAAACGCATCTTTGGGATCGAAATCTATATTAAAATCGCCCATTAAAACTGTTTTAAAATCTTCGCCAAGCATATTCCAACTATACTTCACCATATTAAATACTGTTTGGAATAGGCATCCTAATGTATGAGTGTGCCATGTTCGCCTTTCTTGTTAAATAGAGCGCATTTTTGGGATCGAAATCTACCTTAAAATCATCTACTAAAACTGTTTTACAACCTTCGCCAAGCATAATCCTACTATCCTCTATTATTTTAAATAGTGTTTGGAAAGTGTATTATAATCTATGAATGTACCGTGTTTCTGTACTGTACCGTGTTCCAAAGAACACGTTTTTGGAACTGAAATTTATATTAAAATCGCCTGCCATAGCTGTTTAACAATTTTCGCCAGGCATAGTCAAACTATACTTCAACTTTATAACTGCCGTTTGGAAAGTGTATCAAATTGTATGAGTGCACCGTATTTGTCTTCTCTGTTCCGTAAAACACTTCTTCGGAATTGAAATCTATATTAAAATCGCCTACATAAACTTTTTAACAATCTTCGCCAGGTATTTTCTAAGTATACTAGTAATATATTTATAATAAATTGTCGCGTTTTGGCACTCAATTGAGCGATCCATTATCAAAAATGGCAAACATTGTACGACTTTCAACATTTTATTAACGTCCCCCCTCCTCTCCACGTTATCTGGCAAACACATTTGGAAATATCTTCACCGTGGCAAGTCATAGCAACAAAACTTGTTGGCAAGATCCCGTAGACAAAAATGCGTAGACAAAATTCCGGTATTGAACAAAATAGCACCTTAGTGCTGAAAAAATCTGGAGTGACTCCACTCGACTTTCCGAATACTTACGTTTAAGATCATGAACAAGCATTTGAATAAATTTGAATCGATTAATCATTCAAACGTATATACACAATGGAAGCTCAATCGAATGCACCATTAAAACGCTTGCGCACTTTCAAAAATTCCCACCCATAGGCCATAACGTAAAAGAAATCTTTGTCGTAGCCTTGTAGAAAAACTATACACACCCAAATCAATACCGGTCTTGCGACGGTGGTTTGCAACCTATATACCCAATTTGAGCTCTATCGAATGGACGGTTTAAACGGTAGCGCACTTTCCAGAATTTTCCCCCATGGGCCATAATGTGAAAGAAATCTGGGTCGTAGCCCTGTAGAAATACTTTAAGTCCTATACACACCCAAATCAATACCAGGCTTGCGACGATGTTTTATAACATTCTAGTTGAAGTACCCGTTCTTCGCACGGGAATGAATGGACTTTTTGATATTACGATTTGTGGTGATTACTATTTATTGTAATAAAGAGATATAGCAAAATGGATATCGCTTTATATTGTGTTCAATAACCATGCATCCCGAATTTCAAGGCAATCGTTTCTACGCTGCAGAAGGTCATGCGGCGTAGCGCAATCTAGTGGCGAGTTTTAGCAAAACGGATACGGTGGAAATATTCTTCGCATTCAGATATCGATGAATACGAAATTTCAGAACGAACGGCTGGACAGCCCTGTGAAGTTCATGTGTTGACGCGACATCTAGTGGCAAATTATATAGGAAAATGGATAGCGCCAAACTCTTCCCCGTGTTCAAATATCTATGTATAACTATTTTCATAGCGATCAGTTGCACAGTCAAGAAGTGATGCACTGCAGCGCGATCTAGTGGTTAATTAAAGTAATGATTTGCTACAGTGCCGTCAAGTGGCGAGTTATAGCAAAATGGATAAAGCCAAAATATTCTCATTGTTCAAATAGCTATGTATACTGATTTTCATAGCGACCGTTTGAATGGTCAAGAATTTAGCCTGCTGCAGCGTCATCTAGTGGCGAGTTAAAATAATAATGCATTGCAGTGCCATCTAGTGGTGAGTAACATGAAAAGGAACACAGTTAGAATATATTCTTCGTGGTGAAATGTGTAAGTATAAGAAATTTTATGCCGGTCGGTCAAACGGTATAGAAGTGGATGCGTTGCAGCGCCATTTAGCGGCAAGTTACAGCAAAATGGATAGTGAAAAATATTCTCCGTGTTCTAATATCCGCGAGTACCAAATTTCATCGAAATTGGTTGGACGATATTCGTATAGTAAACGGCTAAACGGAATAGAATTCGACGTTCTGCTGCGCCACCTAGTGGCAAGTTAGAGGAAAACGGATAGCATAAAAAGCTTCTCAATGATAAAAGACTTAGGTGAACCAAATTGCATGGTGCAACGGTAAAGGAGTTTTTCAACCTCATACACTCATACCAACATTCATTTTTATCTATAACCAGTGTCATTATATATCCCAGTCTCAAATAAAATCCAGTTTCAAATCTAAGCCTCACCAAAGTGCCAACATACGCCATTGTGCAAGCGTTTTTTCAGGAAATCATTCGAAGCATTGACTTAGCAGCAATCAATATGGAAAATGGTTCGACCGCGAAAAAGTAAAGCAAGCCTTTATTTCAAAAGTGGAATCCCTTAATACAGCCGAAATTTTTAAAATTATCAACTATAACGTGTTTTATTCATCGTTACTCCGATGTAGTAAATGAGAAGATTTCAATTTTCTGAAATTTGGCGGAATTCCCCCAACTTAAATCAATGTACTCATTTGGCGAGAATTCTGGAGATAGATCGCTTGAAATCCCTTAATAACTGCATTATTTCTTCACGGATCATTAAAATTTAACGCTGTATTCTAATAAAACCTTTGCACTTGTTTTCAAAAATCTATTTCCTTAAGCTCTCAATAAATTGCACCAAGCCAAAATCTGTGCAAACCGCTAGAACTCACTTTCTCAAAATCGGCATTTGAGCCATTTTATTTTTTCGCCAAACTAAAAAAAATTACCTATTAGCCTCGGAAATCTTCAATTCTTATTGTTTTGCGTATAAAACATTTCATTCCTGCTCCGATTTCCCATGCACACGATATTATAATTTTAAAAAAATATAACCTTACGAATATAAACTAACAAAAAAAAGTCATTATTATTCTCTTATTTTTACTTTGAGAATTTAAAACATCTTATTCGGCAAAATCGTCAGACATGGCAACCACGATCCTTATTTCACACTTTTTTCACTACAGGGGTTACAATTACGGAAAGATTTTTGCGGGGAGAACATAAAAAATCTCTTAAATTCCGGGAACGGGTGGACTTTCAAAGTTTTAATGTGGACTATGATTTATTCTATATTATTTTACATATCTGTGCAAAATTTCAGGCTGATATGTCCATTTTTGTGGATTTGTATACAACTCAAATCCACAAACAAACAAACAGAATTTCATTTTTATTTATAAGAAGATATACCCAATTTCAGTACAATCGAATGCCCCGTTCAGGAGCTATTGTGTTCACTCACATACACACACACACACACATACATCTCGTAAAAACAGCATCCATGAATTCAGAAGACCTCAAAACATGTCAATATACCTAAATCTCGAAGCCGAATGTTGTCATGATTATAATACTTTACATATAGGGTACATGTTCGGAAAGTAAAAATTGATTTTAATAGCACTCCAACGCTAAAATAAAGATATTGATCCCCCCCCCCCCCTGATGCTTGGCCAGATGACCCTAAAATATAATTCATGAAATGTCTGGCTACGACCAGAGATGTAATACCCGTCAGCCCGTAACATATAAAATGCATTCCCAATTCATGGAAAGAGAACTATAAGAAAAAATCTTTAAGCCGATGCACATCTACCTTTTATGTCCCGAATAAAATTTTCCAGCCCCGACGAGAAAAGGGCGTAAAATGTGAAATTCAATCCACTTTATTTTTATCTATTTTATTTATTTATTTATTTTTCACCTTAAAGTTGGACCTGAGAGACGATTTTACAGGTTCGTGTTTTGTGTGTGTAAGAGAAGGAACTAATAAACTGGTATGGGTCCTCGTTTTGGCTTGCCTCCCACTTTTTGCATTCCACGGAGTGATGTGACATTCGAATAGTTTCTATTATCCATTACCACTATTCGAATAGAATCGATAATAGATTAATCGAATATTCGTGCTTTTTATTATTTGAATGGTTGCAGTATCCAGCCTTGTATCAATCAAAAGGGCGTAAAATATGAAATTCAATCCACTTTATTTTTATCTATTTTATTTTATTCTCTTTCACCTTTAAGTTGGACTTGAGAGACTGTTTTGTATGTGTAAGAGATTATACAAATGATTGTATTGAAATATTTGTTACTAGCTGCGTGCCCGTTCTTCGCACGGTAGGAAACGAAAAATTTCCTCACATGTGTCATTCGAATTAATTCCAGTGATGTGGAATCTAGAAAAAGCAAAATTATTTCACTCTTGACTTAAAATTTGCGTCATATATGTAATAGCCTGAGATCATTGCAATATGACACACACACACACACACAAAAAAAAAAAAAAACTATGTCAGCGTCATTCGGTATCAAAAAAGTGAAAATGGACCGTTTGCAGTGAACTTCTCACTTTCAAAATGTCTTATTTCCTCAGACATGCTGTCTTTTAGGTTCACGTTTTAGCGTTCAATACCTCAGACACTACATGAAATGGACATTTTTTTTAAATTTTAAAAATACGTCACCCTCTCTTGCAAACCTTTACAAAAAGAAAAGAGATAAGAGATAAGGCTGCGCTATTTATATCAGTTTAATTTTTCTTCTCACAAATAAATCCAGTATATTTATAAAAGGAAATCGAGCCAAGCAAAGAAATCGTCTGCTCGCGGGTCCCGTTTTTATTTATTTTTTTCAACTGGCAATTTTAATCATTGTTACTGTATCCATGACAACCAAACCGCAAGATATCAAATCGAAACTCATAAGCATGTGCTACTGAAATGAAAATCCTTCTTTACTTAAAAATTCGTAAAAATTCTCCTAATTTATATTTTTCCTCCGTTCTTCTTTTAAAAGTGGGCGAATTGTGTGCTCCGTCTTTTGCCCAAATATAAAAAAGTTACGACAGATAGAATTCAAGATGCAGCAGTTTTAAAAATATTTTACGAAAGTCAGCGTCCAATTCAATTTTATTTGAAAAATTCCCAAAAATCTGAAAATTATGTTACACAGTCCGAACAAACAGTTTTTAAAAGAAAATTTTCTCCTCTATACGATGATGTAACTATCGTTTTCTTGCAAGAGCAATTACCGGCGTTATTATGTATTACGCAAGAATAATCGCTAAAAATCTGACAAAACACAAAATAAAACATTTTCTAATTCGAATTTCGTAAAAATCGCTTCCAGGTGTGTCGAGACCCGTCTTGGAGAATTTCCGTACAAAATTGGGTAGGTCTACGATCACCCGTTTCAGAGCTACGCGAGACACAGACAGACAGACAAACGGACAGTTTACACACTGTTTTATTTATATAGATTATACCACTTCGGTATATTTAAGAAAAAAATTTAAATTAAGAATTTGCAACTGTATTTTAAGTTGAAATTTGAAAAAAAAATCGTACTTTCCCCCTTATATTTCTGTTTAAAATTTCAAAAGTTTTTCTCTCTTACTTTTAATATTAATTCATTTAAAAGATACTGATGTACCAGTTATAACTATACAAAATTTCGTGAAAATATGAATCCTAGAAATTTTCTTATCGTACGGTTAGTCGATAAAAAAGGCGTTTTAAAACGCTGTTTTAAGTTACCTTATTGTGTTCAAACATAAAGATTTCACAAAACATTTTTATGTGTATCCCCGGTTCTAGTTGGTTGTATTGCATGAAATGAGCGTCAAAATGCTCAGAAGTAACTAAGGTTTCAAATAGAATTAAAAATGAAAAATCGATTTATTGACTTCTTAATACTGTTATGACTCCTTAACCCTTTGAGGCGCAACCCTTTCCCAATGCTGAAAAAAGGGCTGCCGTTACCATCGCTCGACTTAACGACCAGCAAGATGGCTGTGCGGCACAGCCAGCTGCTTCAAAAAAGGGTCTCTCGATCTGTGGCCCGCGATGAACGTTTCGATCGTCCGCCCTCTTACTGGTCGTTCAGTCGAGCGATGGCAACGGCTGCCCTTTTTTCAGCATGGGGCCATCTATCCAGCTGTTCTCGCATTCTACCATTTTTCAGCCGATGTCAGTGCTGTTTAAAAGAATCGTCACCCTTTCTTGACGGGAAAGGACGCGCTAAAATGTAAAGGATTCTCGTGCAGCAATGTCACCCGCCACTATTTTTTATAGAAATCCAATCTGTTCTTCGTGACGGGCTGCAGTCAAAACGCCCGAGTTCGGTGTTTCCAGAGCGGGAACACTGCGCGTTAAAGGGTTAAAAGGTACTCTAGAAGAGACCACACAATCCTCCATAAGCGACCGGTTTTGGCTCCCTGTCCGAAAATTGTCTTGCGTTTTTTCCTTGAAATAAATAAACCAAATCCCTGTCTTTCGATTTGCGTTAGACAGCAGGTGCAAGTGCACAGTCTCTCATTGGTTACCGCGTACGGTGTGAATTTCCATAGAGGTAGAAATTTCCATGTGAATTTCAGGGTGTGCGTGTGTGTGTGTGTGTAGGGGGGGGACGGCGTGCTGGGATATTGTACAGTACACAGTACTGTTTCTGCTAAAAATCTTAGTTACGAGAAAAGACACACCTAAGGAAGGAGTGATATTACTTTGGAGCAGCGCATTGATGTGATCAGTTCAAATTGTTACGAATATTCGGGGCAACCCGTTGTTCTGGGGCTTCAAATAGTTTAGAATTCGTATTCTACGTTTCCAATAGTTAAATTTTGCTTTTTGTTACATCCAAATCGGTCCACTAGAACCGGAGATACGGAAATTCCGGTTTTCCCCTTGTTACTTTCCGAACATGTACCATGTAAGGAAAGTATTGTCATCATGAAAAAATTCGACTTCGCGATTTTGGTGCTTTTACACGTTTTGAGGGCTTCTGAATCCATTTATGCTATTTTTACGAGATTTATGTATGTATGTGTGTATGTGTGTGTGTGTGTGTATGTGTGTTTGTGTGTATGTGAGTGAACACGATAGCTCCTGAACGGAGCATTCGATTGAGCTCAAATTGGATATATAGGTCATAAACCACCGTCGCAAGACCGGTATTGATTTGGGTGTGTATAGGACTTATAGTTTTTCTACAGGGCTACGACAAAGATTTCCTTTACATGATGGCCTATGGGGGGAATTTCTTGAAAGTGCGCTAGCGTTTAAACGGTACATTCGATTGGACTCAAATTGGGTATATATGTTACAAACCACCGTCACAAGACCGGTATTGATTTTGGTGTGTATAGGACTTATAGTTTTTCTACAGGGCTACGACAAAGATTTCTTTTGCATTATGGCCTATGGGGGGAATTTCTTGAAAGTGCGCTAGCGTTTAAACGGTCCATTCGATTGAGCTCATATTCGGTATACATGTTATAAACCACCATCCTAAGACCGGTATTGATTTTGGTGTGTATAGGACTTATAGTTCTCCTACAGGGCTACGACAAAGATTTCTTTTGCATTATGGCCTATGGGGGGAATTTCTTGAAAGTGCGCTAGCGTTTAAACGGTACATTCGATTGAGCTCATATTCGATATATACGTTATAAACCACCATCCTAAGACCGGTATTGATTTTGGTGTGTATAGGACTTATAGTTCTCCTACAGGGCTACGACAAAGATTTCTTTTGCATTATGGCCTATGGGGGGAATTTCTTGAAAGTGCGCTAGCGTTTAAACGGTACATTCGATTGAGCTCATATTCGGTATACATGTTATAAACCACCATTTTAAGACCGGTATTGATTTTGGTGTGTATAGGACTTATAGTTCTCCTACAGGGCTACGACAAAGATTTCTTTTGCATTATGGCCTATGGGGGGAATTTCTTGAAAGTGCGCTAGCGTTTAAACGGTCCATTCGATTGAGCTCATATTCGGTATACATGTTATAAACCACCATCCTAAGACCGGTATTGATTTTGGTGTGTATAGGACTTATAGTTTTTCTACAGGGCTACGACAAAGATTTCTTTTGCATTATGGCCTATGGGGGGAATTTCTTGAAAGTGCGCTAGCGTTTAAACGGTCCATTCGATTGAGCTCATATTCGGTATACATGTTATAAACCACCATCCTAAGACCGGTATTGATTTTGGTGTGTATAGGACTTATAGTTCTCCTACAGGGCTACGACAAAGATTTCTTTTGCATTATGGCCTATGGGGGGAATTTCTTGAAAGTGCGCTAGCGTTTAAACGGTCCATTCGATTGAGCTCATATTCGGTATACATGTTATAAACCACCATCCTAAGACCGGTATTGATTTTGGTGTGTATAGGACTTATAGTTTTTCTACAGGGCTACGACAAAGATTTCTTTTGCATTATGGCCTATGGGGGGAATTTCTTGAAAGTGCGCTAGCGTTTAAACGGTCCATTCGATTGAGCTCATATTCGGTATACATGTTATAAACCACCATCCTAAGACCGGTATTGATTTTGGTGTGTATAGGACTTATAGTTCTCCTACAGGGCTACGACAAAACTTTCTTTTATGTTATGGCATAATGGCATATGGGGAGACATTCTTGAAAGTGCGCAAGCGTTTAAACGGTGCATTCGTTTGAGTTTCAATTTGGTATATATGTTTGAATGATTCATCGATTAAAATTTATTTAAGTGCTTGGTAATGATCTTAATCGTAAGTGTTCGGAAAGTCGAGTGGAGTCACTCCAGATTTTTTTTCTATGGGGTTTCTAGAAATCCCGGGAAATATTCGTCCTAGGACTTCGGTCACTTCACTTTTGGGGAGTTCATTTTAGCGCCCAATGGGGTGATATTTCGCCAAAAGTATCCACGCTTGGAGACATTTTGGGGCGATTCTCCCAATGGGGCCTGTAAAGCTGCTTTTCCTGCATTAAAATCGTACAATAACCTAACATTTCTCTTCTATGACGTCATCAAAATTCCCGCTTTATGTGGAATCCTCGAGAAATAGACTTTTCTCGAAGATTCTTGTAGGTTCTGCGTTGACTATAAATAGAAGCTGTCAAAGACCCCAGGGCAGTCTGAGTGGATTTCCCGTCCAGTGAGTTTGCTGTGTGACGCTTTGAATGGACACTACAGAAGCAGTGTTTGCGCGCTTGTTTATGAAGCTTTGTTTTTAAAGTGCTGCGTGTCAATTCTTAGAAATGGGCAAAATGTACTCAATTCTGAGTATTTTGTTATCTTGTAATAGCTCCGAGTACTTTACTCTTATATTTAAGCAACAGATGTACTCATTTCTTGAATTGTAATTTATATTTAAGCACGCCATGTTCTCGTTTATGACGCAAGTGTACTCAAATAGCACGAGTACACTAAGTACCAAATATACTAAGTACTAAGTAACAAATCATTTTTAAGTATTTTCTTTTTCACAGTGAATAGTATTTGCAACTTCACTATTCAAACAGTATTCACAATTTCGTTATTCGAATAGTAGTCTCGGTTTCACTATTCGAATAAATTCGAGATTTAGAATGCCATGTTTTATAGCTTGTTTAGGATTGCTTCATTTACGAACAAAATCGAAAAATATTCTATTGTTTTGATTTGTCTTTCTGTCCGTCCATCCGTAAATGTGCATAGACTGTGACGAAATTTTTACGTGTTATTCCTAGGTACTGTGTCTTGGCTCAATAGAAAGTGGTTTACATAGCATTTATTGTGCTTATACAAGAGCACCCAAAAGAATTCTAGTACATGACACGCTAAGGGAAGTCACTGTTTAAAGCGTACTTCAGGGCCTTAATACTGCATGAGCATTTCGGGTGTTTGACTGAGGCACCCCGCCAGATTTGTAAAGCTTTCAGATTCTTTTTTAGAAACACCGGTTTATTCTACTAAGAGTTTCAGATTTTTCTTTGTTCTTATAAAATATTCTTCTTTAGAAAAATCGGTTTATTCTATTAATAGTTTCAATAAAGAAAAACAGCTCATGGCTCCATTTACATTCAAAATCATGTGCAGCTTCATACCATTTTTGTTGAATAATATCTCTGGAGACTTTTGTGATGAAAGGCAGACATTTTGTACATCACCTTATTAGTGTATACGCACATTTTACCAAATGGGATACTTTTTATGGCACGGAGGTCGTATACAACTTTAAAAAGTGTCACTTTTTTTTAGGGGGCATAGGAGGATTAAGAAATCAAAAAATCGATTTTTAAATTTTAATTTCATTTGAAACCTTAGTTACTTACGAGCATTTTGACCCCAGTTTCGACCCCCTACGCTCGCTTTTCATATGAGGTGTAGTGCAAAAGGGGAGCCCACACACGAAGAATAATTTACAATATGCAGACATCGTGGAGCCAGATGTGTCACTACGGCAAAGTCAAAATTGCCCCATAATAAATTAAAGAAATTTATAGTGGGCAGCTGAGTTACGAGATGCAGACATCATGATGCCAGAAAGTGTCACGAGGGGACAGTCAAAATTCCCCCATAATAAATTAGAAAAATTTATTGTAGACTGTCTCAGATGGCCAATATTACGCAGAAAGACGTAGGCTAGGAGGCGTAGAAAATAAGGACAGTGAACCAATCACAGAAACGGAGAAACAGAAAATTATGCACGTAAAGGGGACGTGAGCAAAAGGAACCCCGGATTGGTTGCTAAAAAAAGCGAAAAGAAAAAGGGGCTCAAGAGGTCAAAAAAAGAAGTAGGAGATGAGAAGTGACGAGGAGTCGAGATGAAGTTCAGAGTGAACGGACTTCAAAAGTGATGTGGTTGAGTGAGTGTGTTAAAAAAAAATGATTAAAAAAAATTCCGTAGTGAACCAGCAATTTTATTAAGAGTGAAGTGAATGTTGCCGAGCTTCAATTGCTGAAAAATTACGATATACCAACCTAGATGTCACGAGCCATCAAGCATAAAAAAGTGCCCCACCAGTGCATCAGCAGAAAAGGTAAAATACCTTTGTATTGATTTGTTTTAATCTTGAGTTGCACTATATCTCCCCGACCTCTCCTATGTATATAATCAGCATTCTCACCGCGAAACAGATTTTATGATTAATCTTATTGAATATTCACAAAAAAAAAAAAACAAATAATGTCACGGTTATCATTATTTAATGTGTAAGAAAAAGGAAATTGTATAAGATATTGTAAGTTAAGTCATAATAATTAAAGAAAATGTTTTAAATTTTGTCTCTTTATTTGAGTCGGTAAATATTTTATTTCAGGTACCTTGAAATAGGAATGGTATTTTCTTTTAGCAATTACAGGTTGAAGGATTATTCCCGCAAGGTAGAATTTATGGGTTATTGCATACAACTTTATTTTCACTTCATGAGGCATTCGGCCCCTAATGAGGTTTATTCGTAAAAAAGGTATAATTTCAACAGACAAAACCAAAAGGTTGGATGTTACCGAGCTACACATTGCTTAGTTCTTGCATGTTCCTTGGCACACAAAATTTTAAACTTCACACTATTTTTAAGGGGACAACCTACTTTTAAAATGGCCAAAAAATTGATTTTGAGATTTTTATTTCATTAAATATTTTATTTTATTCTAAAATGATTGATAGCAACCGTTTTTTCTGTACGACAATTGCTTGTTGAGGTATAAAGGAAAATGTAAACACAAGTTAGACAACATGCTGTAGAAGCTACAACTAATGTTGACACTCAAAGAATAAAATAGGCAGGAAAGAAATGTACAGAATTTAGTTTATAAACTCAAAGAGCCAGAAAAATGCTTAACAGTTCGCAGCTTGAAGAAATAAAAGAAAACGAATGCATTGCGTATGAAATCGGAAAATTTTAAACCTAAAAGTTCATAAAGTGAAATAAAATCAAACTTTTATGTTGCAAAGTAAAAATATATAAATAGATATGAATATAATTATTAAAATAACTTGAAATAATGTACTTTACCAATATTAATGCCTTTATATCCTAAAAATGTATCTTTTGTTAAGGTATGTAGATATTTTTTCATATTTACATTTGTCGAGCTTTTCTTTAGACTCATGTTTCTTAAGCCATATTAAAACATATTTTGGGTTAAACATTTTAAATACTCAGTAAAATTATTTTTAAATAGTAAATGCTTTAATAGAAAACGTTTTTACCTTTTAAAAATTAAAATTTATGTTCCAAAACTACCATTTCATCTTTAATTGGCTTTTTCTCAAAACACTGTTTTTCAAGTTTGAGCGCATGATATTTTAAAAATTATTTAAGATATCAACTTGGAATTTTTCTCAGACATACATTTTAATATAATGAATAAAATGAACTAAAATGAAATTGTTGTGTTTCATAGAAAAAAATTTACGATTGTAAAACTATCAACATTTTTATGATAATTCAAATTTTTAGATAAATCATTTTTAAAAATTTAAATTATGAAAATATATAAAACATTTTAGTTTAGATTGTTAATTTGAATGTTTTGTTTAATTTAGAAAAAAAATTATGAGGATCAACGGAATTCTAATTGAGATATCTTGCGAGCAGTGGGAAAGTACCCTTGAATTTTTTTTTTCTGATATTGTGTAGTAAAATAATATTTTTAAAATTATCACTTTTATAATAAACTAAAATAATATTTTTAATCAATAGAGTAATGTCATAAGAGTTAACTGAAAAAAAAAGTGTTTCTGCATGCATTCATCATTTCTTTTAAAATTATGAAAGTTGATCTAAAATTTCTACATTTTCCCATTTTTAAAAGCTGTCCCCTTAATTATGTAAAACCTACGGAGCACATTGGGTATTTGCCACACGCGGCGATTTTTCATAATTTGGCGACTTACGTATATCTATAATTAATAATTAGTTATAAGAAAACAGTACCTCATAAATACATATGAGGTACTGTTTTTACTTTGATGTAAACTACAGAAGAGCTAGGACAGCTCTCCACCCATGGCGTCTTTTCATAATTGGGCGATTGACACAGGCTCACAACCTATAATGACTGCTCATGTAAGGTTCCCGGAAAGCCGTTATCCATATTTTCGTACACATAACCCTTTGCAGATGGGCGTATTGAGCACCACGAAATAAATCATCTCGCCGCGCTGGCAGATATACAAAGGCATATAATGGCATAGTGAACGCCACCCAATATGTCTACTGGTAGCCAATACTCCAGCTGGACCGAACCGGCTTTAAAATAATCTGCATTTTAATTCTTTTTCATTTTCAAGATATTGGGCTTAACATTTTTGAACTCGTGGTTTAGATTTTCCCTGCTTCGAAAGATACCATTTTGCCATTAAAATCAATTATTAGAACAAGTTGTTCTGTTTTGGAAAAACGAATAATCGTTTGATGTCTAAGCTAACTCCTGCTGTCTAAGCGAACTTACTATTTGAAAATTGCCAATTTTGTGTAACGCACTTTGAGTTATTTATTTCATATACTTTTTAATTTGGCGTAAAATGGGTGTCATTCTACTTCATGTTTGTCGATTTCACGCGATTCTACGTACTTGGAATGGCTTTGTTGCAAAGGAATGAATGATTTTATTCCAAATCTGACAACCATTATGTTTTATTTTTTCAATTTTTTTATTTAGTATCATCTAAAATAATTCGATTTTCGAAATTTAAGTCAGCTTATCAGGTTCCTCGGAATTTTCCGAATCCGCGGGCACGTTTCTCAAAATTCAAATCCCCATGGTTTAGGAGAAGATAGCCGAACAAGCTCTTGGCAGCGGCCGATATTATTTTTTTTTTTAGAATAGAGAAATACTATATCATCAACATAGTCTCGTTGCGATTTTCATTTTCCATTTTAGTGATTTATGTGCCAGTCAAAAAGTCCCCTTTTCTCCCCTCAAGCAAACTTCTCCCGATCATTTCAGTGTTATTAAAGGCAAACCTGCACAGTGGGTATCTGCCTGGGGTGGGGGTGCCTCGGGCGAAGAACTTTTTCAGAGGATCCATGCGTATTCACGCTACATCTGGCGAAAGCCGCCCGAAAATCCAGACCGTCAGAACTGAGGCTGCGCGTGAGTTCAGAACCCTGGACGTGCACTTCAACCATCTCCCAATGTTTAGTGATTCTAACCACTCATTTCATCAATGCAAATCTGGTGTAAGTAATTTTCGTTAGCATTGAATGTTTACACTTTGCTCGTAATGACATTGAATACAGCAGCGTATTTTATATGTATTCGTTAAAGCAGCGTTTCTCAACCTGTGGGGAGCGACCCTCAAGGGGGGCGCAGAGCGTTTGCAAGGGGGGCGGAGGAAAAAAAACAAAGAGCAAGCAGTGACGCATGTTCTTAAAAAATAATTTTATTAATGACTATGTCATTTTATCTCTCAACACCCTTTATTGAAAAATGTGTCCCAAAAAGTGACATAAAAGTATGCGACATAATTTTACATGTATTTAAATACTGTTAGTTCACAACAGCTTTAATCTATTGTGATACTAGTTCGTAACCTGTAGAATAGGCATCCCATGTATTTTTTTACATATATTTAAATACTATTAGTTCACAACAGCTTTAATCTATTGTGATACTAGTTCGTAACCTGTAGAATAGGCATCCCATGTATTTTTTTACATATATTTAAATACTATTAGTTCACAACAGCTTTAATCTATTGTTACACTCTTTCGTAAGCTGTAGAATAGGCATCCCATGTATTTTTTACATATATTTAAATACTATTAGTTCACAACAGCTTTAATCTATTGTGATACTAGTTCGTAACCTGTAGAATAGGCTTCCCATGTATTTTTTTACATATATTTAAATACTATTAGTTCACAACAGCTTTAATCTATTGTGATACTAGTTCGTAAGCTGTAGAATAGGCTTCCCATGTATTTTTTTACATATATTTAAATACTATTAGTTCACAACAGTTTTAATCTATTGTGACACTAGTTCGTAACTTGTAGAATAGGTATTTTTCTATAAATAGGTAACAATCCTGAAAATTTCAACACAGGGTGACCAGACGAAATACACGAAAGGTGAGAGATAAAATGACATAGTCAATGAATATTGTTCTAATAGGGCAATATTGAAACTAAAAAATTAGGGGGGGCTCAGGCGGTATCTCCCCCTGACGAGGCTCGAACAGCCGAGTTTTATTTATTCTCATTTTTATTCACAAATATATCTATTTTCGCTTAAAATGTTCATTCAAACTTGACTGATAACATTATTTTGTAGAAAATTCGACTCGATGTTCATTGTTAACCCCTTAATCTTCGCTCCCGTCAAAATCACGGGCTAAGCTTTCTCCCTCTATTTCTCGTGCCCGTCCAATTTCCGGGCAATACCGTTCAAAAAAAATTCGCCAGAAAGATAAGAGCGTTCCAATTCTGATGCACGGATTTTTTTTGTAATATATAATTTTACACAACAGAGGACAATACCAGAGTATTTTTAACTTAATTCGGAGATAGTTTATTTTTAAATACAGGGTAGCACTACTCAAACACACGTGTATTTGTGATATGCATTATGCAATCTTAGCTTACTTTTTTTTTTTTTAAATATATGTTCAAAGAAAATTTTAGAAATGTTTACTTATTTTACGTAGTAAGATTAATAAAACTTTCTAGTGTTTAAAACATATATTTTTAATGATTCCCTGCTTACTACAAAACACACATTCAGTCACAATGACCCTGAATGTTGGCTTTTCCTAAAATATTTTTTTTTCTCTAGTGCTTAAAATGTCCAAAACCTTAAAATGAATAAATATACTATATATGCACTTGTTTTATACAATTTTCTGGAATAAAAAAAATAAGCACTTTTATGACCGTTTTCTTGAAAATAATACGACGGTTAAGGGGTTAAAGATTAAAAAACTGAGTGTATCCTGAAAAATGTGGGAACGGGGGGGAGTTGCGCGCCAAAGTAAGTTAGCCTTTGTTGGTGGGGCCGTGACGAACCGTTAAAAAGGTTGAGAACCGCTGCGTTAAAGTAAAAAATGAGAGGTAAAATTGGTATATATTTTTGAAGGCCTATGGGTGTATATTGACGGCAAATTTTGACTTTAAGCCTCCCACCCCAACATTTTTGCTTAAAAACGGCCCAGCAGGGTGTACCAGGAAGATTTAAACGCGTTTTAATTCTGTATCCGGTAGAGGTCACTGAGCAGCGTAAATTGGAAACATGCTCAAAATAACTACAAAAAATGACTACAAAAGACTGCAGCAGAAAATTTTCCACACAATTGCTTTAAGGGGGTCATAAGAGTATTGAGAATTCAAAAAATCGATTTATCAATTTTAATTTCATTTGAAATCTTTAGTTACTTCTGAGCATTTTGACCCTAATTTCATGCAATAAAACCAACAAGCACAGGAGATGCACATAAAAATGTTTTGTGAAAGCTTTATGTTTGAACACAATAAGGTAACTTAACCCTTTAACGCGCAGTGTTCCCGCTCTGGGTACACCCAACTCTGACGTTTGGACTGTTGCCAGTCACGAAGAATAGATTGGATTTCTATAAAAAGAGTGGCGGGTGACAGAGCTCCACGAGAATCCTTTATTTTTTAGCACGTCCTTTCCCGTAAAAAAAGGGTCACGATTCTTTTGAACAGCACTGACATCTGCTGAAGAATTGAAGAATGCGAGAACAGCTGAATAGATGGCCCGGTGCTGAGAAAAGGGCAGCCGTTGCCATCGCTCGACTTAACTACCAGCAAGATGGTCGACGATCGAAACATTCATCGCGTGCCACAGATCTAGAGACGCAGCTGGCTGTGCCGCACAGCCCTTCATTGGGAAAGGATTGCGCCTCAAAGGGTTAAAAACGCATTTTTATCAACTATCCGTAAGATAAGAAAATTTCTAGGATTCATATTTTCACGAAATTTTGTACAGTTATAACTGGTATCAGTATCTATAGAATGAATTAATATTAAAAGTGAGAGAGAAAAACTTTTGAGAATTTTAAACAGAAATAGAAGGGGTAAAGTAAGAATTTCTTTTAAAATTTCAGCTTAAAATACAATTAATTTTAAAGTTCTTAATCGAAATTTTTTTTCCTTAAAAATTAATTCATTCTATAGGTACTGATACCAGTTATAACCATACAAAATTTCGTGACGATGTGAATCCTACAAATTTTGTTATCTTACGGATAGTTCATGAAAATTATGTAAAGTTAGCTGATTGCGTTCAAATATAAAGCTTTCATAAAACGTTTTTATGTGTATCTCTGTTTCTAGTTGGATTTATTGCATGAAACTGGGGTCTAGGGGGCCTTGGTCCCTAGGGGGCGTCGAGGGGGACTAGGGAGCGTCAAGGGGCCTTGGCCCCTAGTAACTTAAAATAAACTGTCGGGAAATTTATATGCATAACACTTAACAGATTGGTGGTCAAAGCTCAAATTTGCCGGCAGTCCTTTGACGATAGACGATTTTGCCGACAAAAGTACTTTTTCATAGAGTTGGGGGGGAGTGTGACCACCCCCCCTATTGAACCGGCCCTGACACCCTGTATAAATTTCAGAAACTGTCAAGTCTTTAAAATCCCCGGTTCATTATTTCGTGGTGAATAACAATCAGCATTGTAACTACCAGTAAAGGTAACTGCAGAACATGTCCTTAGGCAATTCGTGAAAATGAATTCAGAATTGCCTTAGAATTCAAATGAAGCATTCAATAATTATTTTCGAAAATTGTTCTGGAATAGGCTTTTATGTTTCTTCCTGTAAAAGAGCTGTGAGCAAATAAAGCACGTAGAATTTATGCGTGTCTATAGTTTCACACATACTTGCCGATTTCTAAACTTTTCTCGACATGTTTTGAAAATGTGTAGCTTTAAAACCTCATTTTTGAAATTCTTCTGTTGTAATTTTTTTGGTGTGTGTGTGTGTGTATAGTTAAAGTGACCAGACGTCCTGCTTTTGGCAGGACAGTCCTCATTTTTATCCGTGTGTCCTGTTGTCCCCGCAGAACCCTAAAACGTCCCGCTTTTACATTCCTGTCCGGACAAGGTCCTGCTTTATGAAAAATAAATAAATGTAAATAAATTGGGAATCAATTCACACGAAAAGGATCGTGTTATTTACAAAGTTTTTTGTTACTTTTATTTAACACCGTTTTTTTTAACTGCTGAAAATGATTGTTTTATAATATATATTAATACATACCTATAATCAATGGAAGGTGATTCTATACTTATTGTTAGAAAGCAAAATATTTCGGAAAATTATCCCAAAATTAACAATAAAATTATTTAGAACCTAAGTTTATATAGTAGGCCTATTTTATTTGTATATTCGATATTTTTGAACTCATTTTTCTCATGAAAGTAGAAAATCGAATTAAGTGTAAAAAAAAATCTTGGGGTGGGGGTGTTTGGGAGTGATTTTTACTTCCCCCCTGCGGTTTAGAAATGTCCTGATTTTTGGTTCAGAATATAGGGTCACTTTATAGCAGAGGTTCCCAAACTGGGTGCCTAGGCAGCCTAGTGTGCCACGAGCGTATGTCAGGGGTGTCGTGGAGATAATCAAGAAAAGTGTTTTTGGTGGAGTATAATCCAATACTTTCCTCTGAACCGGTATCCCCAAGAAATTGAGTCAAGTCGATCACTCAGTGGGCTCAAACAAAAATATTTCGGTCAAGTTCAAGACTGTCCTGTAGCTTCTCTTTTATAGGAACTCCTAGAAAGGGAGGGGGTATTGTCAAAATTCTATATCCCTTTCCCAAGAGGGTACTTTCTTGATAGTTAGCCCTATAAACAAACAAACAAAAAATAACGTAAAATGCATCCAAACTGCTTCATTCTAACCTTCCTATTCATATTGCTTTAAAGAAATCTGCCGCGAAAGTTTTTAGCCTGAAAAGGGTGCCGCGAAATGTGTTTAGCCTGACAAGCGTGCCGCTAAATGCTTTTAGCCTGACAAGGGTGCCGCTGGTAAAAAAAGTTTGGGAAGCCCTGCTTTATAGTATAGTCTCAGTTTGCCTCTATTGTAAAACTTTTTAAAACATTTTGAAGGAAAATAATTTTTATACCTTTTTTTTTTCTAATTTTGTTAATTTAGAGCCGCATTGGCTGCTGTGAAGAAGATTATGCTAAACTATCTTCGGCCGTACATGAGGCATTGACAAGGATTAAAAGATGATGTAATATTTCCATTTTTGCGTTATGATTACAGCCAATTAACAGCCAGCTTTATGATTACAGCCAATTAACAGCCAGCTTTATTCAAGCCAATTGAACAGCCAGCTTTAATGATTACATGCCAATTAACAGCCAGCTTTATGATTACAGCCAATTTTTTTTGTGCGTTTCTTTTATGTTCACAATATAGGCAAATACACAAAAAATTCTTTTTAAAATTTTTCTGTTGTACAATTTTTTTTTTGTGTGTGTATGTGCTGTCCCAGTTCGGCTCTACTGTAAAATATTTTTAATTGATTGAAAAATAGTTTTTATGCTTTTCTTTCTAGTTTTCTTAATTTAAAGTCGCTTAGGCTGCTACTTATTAACAGAACGGCTTACAATGATTTTCCTTTTTTTTTTGTGTCTGTGCACGTCTGTGGTCCCAGTTAGCCTGTATTGTAAAATATTTTTGAGTAAAAAAAATTCTTATGACATTCCGTCTAATTCTGTTAATTTAAAGGGGCATATTATTCAAATAAATATTATTGACAATAGATGGTTGTGGTTGTGTGTGATTATGGCAACGCTACAGTAGGGCGATCTGCCAAGGGGGGGTGCCTTGGTAGGAGGACTTTCTAAGGAGTTTTAACGCGTATTCACGTTACATCTGGAGAAAACGAACCAAAACTCCAGACCGTTAGATCGACAGCCGCGCGATGGGACCCGAATTCGGGACCTTTACACTTCGGCAATCTACAATTTTCAGCGGCATAATATTGGCAATAGAATAGCTACTGATATATATATATATATATATATATTTAAATTTCCAATGCAACAGGCACAAAAGACATTATTCTTTGCCAGGGGCGTAGCCAGAAATTTTTCATGGGGGTTACGACTACTGCAACTCACATATATGCATACATGTGTGTGATAAGAGAGTGAAGAATATACATTTTGTATGGAAAAAAATCCTCATGGGGGGGGTTATGACCCCCTAACCCCCCCCCATTTGGCTATGCCCCTGTCCTTGGCCAACACAACGTGGTACACAAAACACAAAAAGGGCAGCCGCTGTGTTTTGTGTTTTTTGTTTTGTGTACAACAGTTACTAGCTTCCCGATAACCCTTTGAGGCGCAACCCTTTCCCAATGCTGTAAAAAGGGCAGCCGTTGCCATCGCTCGACTGAACGACCAGCAAGAGGGCGAACGATAGAAATGTTCATCGCGTGCCACAGATCTAGAGACCCTTTTTTGACGACAGCTGGCTGCGTGCCCGCACAGCAAAAACGGATCTCTAGATCTGTGGCACGCGATGAACGTTTCGATCGTCCGCCCTCTTGCTGGTCGTCAAATCGAGCGATGGCAACGGTTTAGTCTCGAAAATTTCCAATCTTATTTTTCTTTTGAGTATAAAACATTGCATTCCTGCTCTGATTTCACATGCACACGATATTTTAATTAAAAAATTCTAAACAAAAAATAATCGTTATTTTTTTATTTTTACTTCAAGAGTCTGAATCATTTAATGAACTTGCCAAATAAGGCAACCTAGATATGCTATATTCTCTCTTTTTACACTGCGGGGTTACATTTGCGAAATGGCGGAGCAAAAATGAGACTTTTGCGACACGTTTTTTTTTATCGATATCTCCTAAAATAATTCGAATTTCGAAAAAATCGCTTCGAGGTATGTCGGGAACTGTCCTGGAGAATTTCCACAGACAAACTTACTAACATTTTACAGTTTGTTTTATTTATATAGATATATAGATGGACAGATTTGCCAAATTGGGTTATAATCCCGTTTGATCTGTAGAATCTTGTTTGCAGGAGAAGTTTAATTAAAGCTACCCTGTATATTGATCCGGGGGGAATGCATCTCTTCATATCATGTTGCCAGCAAAGCTCTTCTATATCCAGAAAAATAAATGTCACGTTTCCTCTTTTATTTTTGACGATTGTTTAGAGATCTTTAATATCCTGCAAATAATCCTGGGATCTCGTCTTTCTTCTATTCAACGTTTCTTTTTGATACATTGATACTCGAGTCTTTTAGCATCGGATGGAGAGATAAATGTTTACCTTGTAGCGCTGATATATTGATTTATAAAGAACAATTATATTTTGTGAAGTGGCAACATCCGTGCCGTTTCATCAGGATAAAACTGCTGTCAATGAAGTACGCTGTTCATTGCGTTATGCAATCGAGCTTGCCAATCTATATTAAATTAGATATGTAATCTCCATCATATATCTAATTTACAGATGAAAAAACATTTGACATAAAAATATCTACTCTCAGTATATTTAATCTTCATCCACTTAAAATAAATAATTTCATATCCAATTTTTATCCTATACCTAAATCGGAATTGGATTTTAAGATTAGGAAATGCAATCCCGCACTGTTTTCATTGTTGCGGGATTTCGGAATTTCCCACAATCCCGTGCGATTGACATTTCATTTAGCTATGATTTCAATTCAACAGGGAAAAGTAGAAAAAGATAAGATTTCAAGAACTATGAAGTTAAACTTTAATAATAATAATATTATTATTCTTACGAGATAATTAATACAATAACTTACAGAAATATAAAAATTATAATCATGACATTCAGACTAATATACTAAGTTGACGTCTTATGTCAGTGGCTACACGGTGCATGTTCGGAAAGTAAAAATGTCACCTTTTGAAAAGGAACGAGAGGTTTACGAACACTTTTTCGATTTAAACTGTCTACTTATTACTAATAGATAAAGAACTGAAGCGTGTGACCACCTTTTGGGAACTTTGTATGTATACTTATTCTTTACTTCATGCAAGGTAAAAAATCTGGAGTGACTCCACTCGACTTTCCGAACACTTACGATTAAGATCATGACCAAGCACTTAAATAAATTTGAATCGATGAATCATTCAAACATATATACCATATTGAAACTCAATCGAATGCACCGTTTAAACGCTTGCGCACTTTCAAGAATTTCTCCCCATAGGCCATTATGCCATAACATAAAAGAAAGTTTTGTCGTAGCCCTGTAGGAGAACTATAAGTCCTATACACACCAAAATCAATACCGGTCCGATTGACTGACGAATGTATCGTTTACGCTAGACCATACTATGAAATCCATAGCCCTGTAAAAATTTGTCTAGCCCTCAATAGGTCTAACTTTTTACAACGTTTTATAACGAACGACCTAACGCGCGCACTTTCAAGAAATTCCCCCCATAGGCCATAATGTAAAAGAAATCTTTGGTCGTAGCCCTGTAGAAAAACTATAAGTCCTATACACACCCAAATCAATACCGGTCTTGCGACGGTGGTTTATGACATATATATCCAATTTGAGCTCAATCGAATGCTCCGTTCAGGAGCTATCGTGTTCACTCACATACACACAAACACACACACACACACTCACACACACATACACACATACATGCACTCTCGTAAAAATAGCATAAATGGATTCAGAAGCCCTCAAAACGTGTAAAAACAACCAAATCTCGAAGTCGAATTTTTTCATGATGACAATACTTTCCTTACAGGGTACATGTTCGGAAAGTAAAAATAGACAGTTATTAGATTCTGAACTGGAACTATTCTAAACACGATTAAGTCGATGCCACAACTACGAAACAAAATTCAATCTGTCCGCTTAATGCATGTTCCATGAATTATTACTTATTTAAGAAGTGAATCGCAAAATGGTAGCAATTTTACAAATTCTTTTTATTCCAGCAATCTCATATTGGTTTCCTTTTATCTGCTTATTAAAATTTTAGAGAAAATTGGCCCAATTTGACATCTTTTCATAGAGTAAGGACAGAAAATTCCTCCAGCAATATTTCCCCCCGCTTTGAAATGAAATGTGCTTACGTTTGGAAAGATTTCGGTTTTGTTTCATCGATAATAAAAGGATTTGGGGATATATTTTTGCAGCGATATCTGTGTTCGGTTTTTCGGTTGGTTGAATCTGGTTATGGTAAATCCTCTTATATCAGTTGGGAAGCGTAAATCTCTTTGCAATAGACACTAAGTGTTAGTTGCACTTTATACTGTTACGAATTTTCGGTGCAACCCGCTGTTCTGGGGCTTAAGGTGAAGTCCTAGTAAGCAACAGCTCTTATATCCTCTAATAGCTGGAGTACCCGTCGTTGACGGGTTAGTACTGAATGCCAATTTCCAAAAAGCAAAAACTTTCGTCAGCATTGTAGGAGTACACAGAATGGATGGAGTAGGTTGCCAAAGTAAGGAAAGCGAAGTTATAACTTTTATGCATTGTTAAAATATTACAGGTTAGAGAGTCACTCAGTAATATCATTTCATTCGCTTGAGTCTTCATTATGGGATGCACGAACGATTATTGACGCATATTGAAAGAATTTTCTCAAAATCTAATCCATATTTTTGAAAAATTGGAAGCCTTGAATTTAGGTTGAGTGCAGTGGCGTAGCCAGAAATTTTTCATGGGGGGGTACGACTACTGCAACTCACATATATGTATATAGGTTTGTGATAAGGGAGTGAAGAATATATATTTTGTATGGCAAAAAAATACTCTTGGGGGGGGGGTGACCCCCCCTATCTCCCCCTTGGCTACGCCACTGGTTGAGTGACAACCTATCATGTCACCCAATTTCGTTTCATTCCCTGCAGTCTTTATTTCGTGATGCTGGAACAAAGTCTCCGGTTCTAGTGGACCAATTTCGATGGAACAAAAAGCAAAATTTAACTATGTGAAGCATAGAATACGAATTTTGAACTGTTTTAACCCCTTAATCTTCGCTCCCGTCAAAATCACGGGCTAAGCTTTCTCCCTCTATTTCTCGTGCCCGTCCAATTTCCGGGCAATACTGTTCAAAAAAAATGCGCCAGAAAGATAAGAGCGTTCCAATTCTGATGCACGGATTTTTTTGTAATATATAATTTTACACAACAGATGACAATACCAGAGTATTTTTAACTTAATTCGGAGATAGTTTATTTTTAAATACATGGTAGCAGTACTCAAACACACGTGTATTTGTGATATGCATTATGCAATCTTAGCTTACTTTTTTTTTAAATTTATGTTCAAAGAAAATTTTAGAAATGTTTACTTATTTTACGTAGTAAGTTTAATAAAATTTTCTAGTGTTTAAAACATATATTTTTAATGATTCCCTGCTTACTACAAAACACACATTCAGTCACAATGACCCTGAATGTTGGCTTTTCCTAAAAATTATTTTTTTTTTCTCTAGTGCTTAAAATGTCCAAAACCTTAAAATGAATAAATATACTATATATGCACTTGTTTTATACAATTTTCTGGAATAAAAGAAATAAGCACTTTTATGACCGTTTTCTTAAAAATAATACGACGGTTAAGGGGTTAAGCTCGAAAACAGCGGGTTGCCTCGAAAATTCGTTACAATAAAGATACCGTTTACCGCATACTTCTACTGTCCTCTGTTCTCTAAATATCTAATTTTGAAATGAGCATGTCCTCTTTTCTGGACATTCCTTAAATTACATAAAACAGGTAATGCTTTCAGCGTAACACTTCCAAGGACTTTTTCTTATAATCCACTTTACTTCGTTGCTGTACGGCTTTGTTACTATGTTACCGAACTGCGAAGAGCACTTATTTATTTTTAGAAAGACAAGGGAATCCGTTTATCTCATTTCTTCTCTTTCGAAAATACCCCGAAATCACTATTCCTAACCCTTTATAAGGCGAGTTGATGTACGGAGAGCGGAAAGTACTTTCAGATAACATTAGATTATTTGTAACACTAAATTTCTAGATAATAACTGGTCTCACCATGGCACAGTGGTTATATCCCTGTAAATGGTAGACGGCCGTAGTGTGAAGGTCCCGGGTTCGGGTCCCATCAGCTGTCGTCGAGCTAACGGCCTGGAGTTTTGGTAGGTTTTCTCCAGATGTAGCGTGAATACGCGTTAGAATCCCTTAGAAAGTCCTCCTTCCAAGGCATCCCTCAGACTACGGTTTTTCAGACTACGGTTACATTTGATTATTTGTAAAACTAAATTTCTAGATTACGACAAGATTACGATTACGAGATGCTTAGCTTGCGACTACACTACGATCATTTCATCATAATGTAGAAATTTAATTTTCTAGATTACGATTACACGGGGATTTAAGTTTTCAGATTACGGTTACATTTGATAATTTGTTAAACTAAATTTCTAGATTACGACAAGATTACGATTACGGGATGCTTAGATTACGACTACACTACGATTATTTCATCATAATCTAGAAATTTAATTTTCTAGATTACGATTACACTGGGATTTAAGCTTTCAGATAGCATTAGTTTATTTGTAAAACTAAATTTCTAGATAATGACTGGCCTCATCATTTCACAGTGGTTATATCCCTGTAAATGGTAGACGGCCGAAGTGTGAAGGTCCCGGGTTCGGGTCCCATCAGCGGTCGTCCCATCAGCGGCAGCGATCGAGTCGCCAGGCTCGATCTAACGGCCTGGAGTTTTGGTAGGTTTTCTCCAGATGTAACGTGAATACGCGTTAGAATCCCTTAGAAAGTCCTCCTTCCAAGGCATCCCTCATCTTAGGCAGATACCTTTCGCGAAGGTTTGATTTTATCACACACAAATGCTAGATGATCACTGGATTACGATTACACAAAAAAATGTAATCGATTATAATCGATAATGATTGTAGGAAGTGGGTGCAAAAAGTGATTTTTAGAGCACAAAAATCTGAATACCGAAATTTTTAGCGATGACAACAATTCCCCTCGCTTCGTCTATGGAAGTAATGAAAAATAGTTTATTGGTCAACTGGGCACGGATATCACTAGGCTGTGACCAAAAGCTTAATGGGCCGTGGCTCATGAACATCTGGGCACTACTTGTCATCGGCGGAGGCATAATCTGTCCCAGGTGATATTCGTTCTCGCCTCGGCGATTATCCCCAGGAAACTAACTCAAAAGGTGCGTTGTTAATCATGGTTAAGTGGTTTCATAAAACAGACGCAGTTTGTTAGGAATAGTTTAGTTTAGTTATTTATATAAGGGATGATCTTGCCAGTTTTATGCAGTAAGGCGTAGTCAAGTGTGGTAATGGAAAGCAAGAACAAAAAATACTCAAAAGGAACTGGTGTTTAAAAGATAAAATAACCAAACCTTTGTAAAATAACTCACATAGACGGTATTTATCAATCTGTGGCCGAGATTAATATTGCGCCAAAAATTATTTCTCATTTCGCATAAATCTAAAATTTTTAACCGTAGAAAGTTTGAAGTTTTGTATTTAGAACCATTGTAACATCTAACTGTGCATATCTTTTATTCTATTTGAATTCCTACTATTAGTTCATACCCTCCCTATATATATATATATTTATAGATCTCATTCAAATTTTCAGTCGTTAATAAAATACTTTTTATTCATCCACTCCAATTCAAATAGTTTTTTCAAATGTTAATTCATTCATTAAGTGCAATTAATTATATTTAATAAAAGGTAACTAAAATAAAACTTTTCTTTGTTGTCTTAAGTAGGAATTGACTTAAAATATTTTTTTTATATTACTTTTTGTCAAGTATTTTTTCTAGCGCCCATTGTAATTACCTGGCTTTGGCTTTTAGTTCATTAATAAGAAGTCTCCCAGTGGTGATATTAAAAAGTAAATTTTATTTTCTGCTAGTACAAGTTCAACATCCTTATTAAACTTTTAATGAAATAAATTCTAACTGAATGAAATAAATAATGCAGTTTGGAAAATTACATATACAGGTTCTCCTAAAAAAGTTGGTAACAACCTTTAACTCTTTATCTACTGAATTAAGAATTGCCAAGAATATCGCCACGAATCTATTTGTTTTTCTCTTGTTATAGTAGGCAATGAATTAAAAATACTGATCAATGTAACAGAAAAGAAAATTACAAAAAAAATGAATAAGCTATACGTTGGATGACTGGTTTTTTAAACAGTGAACCTGTCTTCTTCAAAAGAGTGTAAGACCCCCTCCCCCCATCTGAAGGAGGCAAGAAATACTTTGATTAGAAAATCGAATCCTTTAATCGTAAAACAAACGTCGGAAAATTCCCTCATGTTCTTTTTGGAAGATGAGGGGGGCTCGAGGTGATTGGAAAGTGAGAAAGACAGCTGTCTATTTAAAACAATCCACTCTAATATGAACATGCAGTCGTGATGTAAGCCAATTTAATGAAGTATTGCGTAGTGATTTTTCAAAGGAATGGTTACAATGAAAAAGAATTTTTAGCACTTGAGTGCTATTTCGTTTGATCACGGTTTTTGGTTTAGGCACGATTTGTATACGCGCCGTATTTCAATTTTTAAAAATTATATTTTGAGTATAGTTAGAAAACGCCTGGCGAATATTGTTAAATAGTTTTAGTAGGCGATTTTAATACAGATTTTAATTCCGAAGAAGTGTTTTATAGAACAGAGAAGACAAATACGGTACACTCATAGATTAGGATACACTTTCCAAATGATATTTATAAAGGTGAAGTATATATACTTTGGCTATGCCTGGCGAAAATGGTTAAACAGTATTGGTAGGCGATTCTAAGATATAGTAATTAAAAAACTTTGTAAAAAACACACCCCTTACATTAGGCCACATTAGGCCCTACACATTAGGCCCATTGTGGCAACATCTTGCTTGTTTATCTCTTTTCAGTTCCCTGTGTTCTTTACGACCAAGGGCTTGGACTGATGAAGTTCAAAACAATTTTTGAACGAAACGTGCGTATCCTCTTACCTATTACTTCTTATGTGTGTTTTTTACAAAGTTTTTTTAATTACTTTATCGTTTAACACCAGTAATTTGAGTGATTTTTCAGATTCTAAGATATATTTAAATTCCTAAGAAGTGTTTTGTGGAATGAAGGCAAACACGGTACACTCATGGATTAGGATGCCCATACGAAACTGTATTTAAAATGTCTACGGGATATAGTTGGAATATGCCTGGAGAAGATTGTAAAACAGTTTCAGTCGGCGATTCTAAAATAGATTTCGATTCCAAAGATTTTTTATGGTTCAAGAAAGAGTGGATTCCTATTTTAATGCCCCTACTCTCGCCAACCTAAAAAATTCCCCGCCCTTTGGCGAGCTTTGCAGTCATGGGTCTCTGAAAGTTACGCGCAAGTTTCAACGCTCCCAAAAGAACTAGATGAAAACTAAGTGAACCAATGGGCGATCAACGCACCCCGTTAAGAAATTGGAAGACACTTAATTATGAAAACTACATTCATTGGCAACCCAAAATAAATAAAAATGTAACGGAATGCTGTACTTACAGGTTGTCTTTTTTTTTTTTTTTTCATTCTATTCCCACTGTCAGTTCACACTCTCCCCATATTTATATATCTTGTTCAAATTTTCAATCGTTCATAAAATACTTTTTATTCATACTCTCTCAAGTTCAAATGTATTTTTTAAAACTTGTAGTGGATGAACACTGGATGTTAATACAGTTCTTCCAAATGTTAATTCATTCATTCAATTTAATGAATTCATTTTAGATCCTGTTACGCGAGATTCAAAATGAATGAAAACAATAAACTAAACAAACAAACTGGATGAACGGT
Organism: Cheiracanthium punctorium; assembly: GCA_038373885.1. NCBI lineage: Eukaryota > Metazoa > Arthropoda > Arachnida > Araneae > Cheiracanthiidae > Cheiracanthium > Cheiracanthium punctorium. The sequence continues at coordinate 88,040 of JAWZYV010014732.1, read as the reverse complement.
ATCGACCCTTGCTTCACAAACGGCCCTGCATGAATTAATGAATTAATTAATTAGAAAACTCGGCTGTTCGAGCCTCGTCAGGGGGAGATCCTCTGAACCCCCCCTCATTTTTGAGTTTCATGATTGCCCTATTAAAACGATATTAATGGACTATGTCATTGGATCTCCCATGTTTCGTGTATTTCGCCCGGTAACCCTATGTTGAAATTTTTAGGATTGTAACCTATTTATAGAAAAATGCGTGGGATGCCTATTCTACAGCTTACGAAATAGTGTAACAATAGATTAAAGCTGTTGTGAACTAACAGTATTTAAATATACGTAAAATTATGTCGCATACTTTTATGTTGCTTTTTTGGGACCATTTTCAATAAAGGTGGTGAGAGATAAAAAAATCTGGAGTGACTCCACTCGACTTTCCGAACACTTACGATTAAGATCATTACCAAGCATTTAAATAAATTTTAATCGATGAATAATTCAAATATGTATACCAAATTAAAGCTCAATCGAATGCACCGTTTAAACGCTAGCGCAAGTTCAAGAATTTCGTACCATAGGCCGTAATGTAAAAGAAATCTTTGTCGTAGCCCTGTAGAAAAACAATAAGTCCTATACACACCAAAATCAATACAGGTCTTGCGACGGTAGTTTATAATATATATACCCAATTTGAGCTCAATCGAATGTACCGTTTAAACGCTAGTGCATTTTCTAGAATTTTCCCCCATAGGCCATAATGTAAAAGAAATTTTTGTCCTAGCCCTGTAGAAAAACTATAAGTCCTATACACACCCAAATCAATACCGGTCTTGCGACGGTGGTTTATAACATAAATACCCAATTTGAGCTCAATCGCATGTCCCGTTCAGGAGCTATCGTGTTCACTCACATACACACACACACACATACACACACACACACACACATACACACATACATACATACATCTCGTAAAAATAGCATAAATGAATTCAGAAGACCTCAAAACGTGTCAATACACCAAAATCTCGAATTCAAATTTTTTCATGATGACAATACTTTCCTTACATGGTACATGTTCGGAAAGTAATAACAGTCATTAATACTTTTTATTCATCCACTCAAGTTCAAATACATTTTATAAAGCTTGTAGTGGATGACACTGAATGTCAATACAGTTTTTTTTCAAATATCAATTCATTCATTCAATTTAATTAATTCATTTTAGATCAAGTTACGCGGGATTCAAAAATGAATGAAAACAATAAACTAAACAAACAAACTGAATGAACGGTGTCGACCCTTGCTTCACAAACGGCCTTGCATTCATTAACTAATTAATTAATTAATTAAATTTAATTAAAAGTAACTGAAATAAAATATTTCTTTGTTGACCTAAGTAGGAATTGACTAATTACTTTCCGAACATGTACCATGTAAGGAAAGTATTGTAATCATGAAAAAATTCGACTTCGAGATTTGGGTGTTTTTACACGTTTTGAGGGCTTCTGAATCCATTTATGCTATTTTTACGAGATGTATGTATGTATGTGTGTGTGTGTGTGTATGTGTGTTTGTGTGTATGTGAGTGAACACGATAGCTTCTGAACGGAGCATTCGATTGAGCTCAAATTGGATATATATGTCATAAATAAACGTCGCAAGATCGGTATTGAATTTGGTGTGTATAGGACTTATAGTTTTTCAACAGGGCTACGACAAAGATTTCTTTTACATTACAGCCTATGGGGGGAATTTCTTGAAAGTGCGCTAGCGTTTAAACGGTATATTCGATTGAGCTCAAATTGGGTATATATGTTATAAACCACCATCCTAAGACGGTATTGATTTGGGTGTGTATAGGACTTATAGTTTTTCTACAGGGCTACGACCAAGATTTCTTTTACATGATGGCCTATGGGGGGAATTTCTTGAAAGTGCCCTAGCGTTTAAACGATACATTCGATTGAGATCATATTGGGTATATATGTTATAAACCACCATCCTAAGACCGGTATTGACTTCCGTGTGTATAAGACTTAAGTTTTTCTACAGGGCTACGACAAAAATTTCTTTTATATTATGGCATAATGGCATATGGGGAGAAATTCTCGAAAGTGCGCAAGCGTTTAAACGGTGCATTCGATTGAGTTCCAATTTGGTATATATGTTTGAATTATTCATCGATTAAAATTTATTTAAATGCTTGGTCATGATCTTAATCGTAAGTGTTCGGAAAGGCGAGTGGAGTCACTCCAGATTTTTTTTTTTTATATTACTTGTTTACAATTTTAATTTAAAGGTACTTCTAAGTCCCATGGGTAGATAAAGGATTAATTATTTATCTGCTAGAGAAAAGTAATAATGCCAATTGAAAAAAAATGTCCAAAATAGGGTAGGGAATAACGATGGCGTTAACTCGTTAACGTAACTAAAGGAAAAGTTAACATTCTTGGAGAAATATAAATAATATTAAACCGTTAGCAACCGTTAGTAAACCGTTCTAAACAATCTGCTTTTGTGATAATGACTGCTCCAGATATCCGATTTTCGTACATTAATGGTATACCACAAAGGTGCATTTTACGAGAAATGCCGGCGAAATAAATAATTCTTGCTAAATAGATTTTCCGTCTCATCTCATAATTAATTTTCCAGACAAAACAACGGTAATATTAATGAAATGGGAAAAAGCAATACACGATATAAGATATTATCGGAAAGTGAGTTTCAGAAAACCCGCTAATTAACTGCAGTATAGCGTATAATAACGGGATGTTTTGCATTAGGAATCGAAAGAAAACGCGACAATGATTTTAGATGCAAATGTAAGAAAACCCTTTTTTAATACACAGGGTGTACAGAGATGGTGGTAACACGCTTTAATTTTTTATCTAACGGTGGCAATGCCCGCTGAAAATTGAAAAAACAGACTCCATTAAGAAACTTTCTTCTCGTTAATCTTCAGAAAGTGACACTTTTGAAATTTGTATAAAACCGCCGTACGTATTTCTTAATGAATAAAATGAGCCCTTTACACTGATGAGGCGATGTACAAAGTTTCAGCCTTTTATCATAGAACGCCTTAAAGATATCGTTAAGAATTTTCGGTCTGTTCCGCCTCCTGGTTATTAAAAATAGTTTAAAATTCGTATTGAACGCGTCGAATAGTTAAATTTTGCATTTTGTTGCATCAAAATTGGTTAACTAGAACGCAACATATGGAGTTTTGGGTTTTCCTATTGATTTCTATAGTATTTTCTAGAAATCTCGAGAAATATTGTTCGTAGACTTTAACTAACATCTCTTTTGGGGACTTATTTTTGGTGCCGAACGCGGCGATATTTCGTCAAAAAGTTGCCAAGCTTGGCGGCATTACGGTCATTTGGCGCGCTTTTTCCAATGGGGCTTGTAAAGCTGGTTTTCCTGCATTATCGTCACATCTAGTCTAATATCACTCTATTACTCTTCTATGACGTAATCAAAACGCGGTTGTTTGGGGGAAATTATGAAAGGTAGACAGGACCGGGAATTCAAGTTAGTTATCCTCGAGCTGTCGATGAATAAGTTCGGTGTATTGCTCTCTGAATTGTGCTATTCACGCTTAAACCAAACGAGCGAAATTCGATCAGTCGGAGCGATTTTTGGCCCAGTTTTCAAAAGTGCACTTCTCCTTTAGGAGCGTTTTTCGAACAAAAGAGCGGAACGAAATATAACAATAAGCCAGTAGGAGAATTCTCAGAAAAAAGACTACCTAAAGAGCACTTTTTCGGAAATACCGGTAGGTTTCCATGGTAACGGATCGCTCCGCAATGTATACGTTTTTTTTCGCTCTTTGTGTTCAAGCGTGTTGAAAGTTATAGTTTGCTTGCTTTTTGAAGCTCGTTTTAAAGTGTTGTGTATAAATTCTTCATTGCTGAGTCTTGAGGGACCGTTTACGATTCCCCTCGTACGTTTCCACCGAATTTTTGAATGTGGAGGTTTTTTATTTTGTGTCAGAAATACAGCATTTGTGGAAAGTTTCTGCACTAAGCGCACTGTTATAAGCAACTTACCGGCCCTTGAATTTGGTACAGCGGATGGTTCGACGAAGTTCTAAAAGCAATAAAGTGTGTGTTCCATCCAGACAAGTGGACTCTTTACTAGAACTTTCTACACCTACGTGACTTCAGAACGACGAACCCAGCAATTTGCAGAGTTTTCTGCAACAATATCGTAAAAAAAAAAATAGATTAACGGGAGCTATTCGTGATTTGGAATGTAAACGTTTATTTTTACAGTGGGAAAAAATCTCTTTCGCAATTTTTGTACGACCTCTGAAATACGATCTTTCGACGTGATTTTTTTTCCCTTCGAGAGCCATCGGAAAGTGCTTTAAGGGAGCCTATATTCATCCTCATATTTCCGACACTTTTTAGGATGTCATTCTCAAATTTTGAACATCACCTGTACATTTGTGCATTGGACACATATTACTGAAAGTGATTATTTTTTGTACGAGGGCTGTATATAATTTTTAAAAAATGCAACTTTCTATTTATATAACACGCTAACGTATGCAGTACCAAAATCGACGCGTTTTCCACGCAGCGAACGGCAACAGTTCGATGTAAACAGGAGTGCCCTTAACAATAACGCATGCTCAAAAATAGAAACGAACGGTTCAATGACGTCCAATGGAGAAAGCGTATGTCACGCAGTCGCAAGATCACAAAATAACAGTAACGAATACACAAAAAAATGTAAGATCTATTGGACTTTTTCACAGATTTAAAATATCGAATGGACAATAGTGGGCGCATTCATCGCCCATGTCTCCATGCATTGGGCACGAGCCCATTTGAGCCATTGGCTGTTTCAACATCGGCTTTTAGGATGACACCCCAAATGTGTGGCAACCCTGACTGTGATAAATTGAAGGACAAATACTGTTAAAACAAAGGAACATGATTTTCATTGAAGTGAGTCCAGGTAGGGAGTCAACACTGCACTGAGTATAAGGAACAGTAAGGTAGGCGGCTAGTTCGAAAGATAGTGACAAGAATGTTTTAATGACTATGTCATTTTATCTCTCACCACCCCCTTTATTGAAAATTGGCCGAAAAATGTGTCCTAAAAAAGCAACATAAAAGTACGACATAATTATACATATATTTAAATACTATTAGTTCACGACAGCTTTCATCTATTGTTACACTATTCCGTAAGCTGTAGAATAGGCATCCCATGTATTTTTTACAAATATTTAAATACTCTTAGTTCACGACAGCTTTAATCTATGGTTACACTATTTCGTAAGCTGTAGAATAGGCATCCCATGTATTTCTTACATATATTTAAATACTCTTAGTTCACAACAGCTTTCATCTATTGTTACACTATTTCGTAAGCTGTAGAATAGGCATCCCATGTATTTTTTACATATATTTAAATACTATTAGTTCACAACAGCTTTCATCTATTGTGACACTATTCCGTAAGCTGTAGAATAGGCATCCCATGTATTTCTTACATATATTTAAATACTCTTAGTTCACAACAGCTTTCATCTATTGTTACACTATTTCGTAAGCTGTAGAATAGGCATCCCATGTATTTTTTACATATATTTAAATACTATTAGTTCACAACAGCTTTCATCTATTGTTACACTATTTCGTAAGCTGTAGAATAGGCATCCCATGTATTTCTTACATATATTTAAATACTATTAGTTCACAACAGCTTTCATCTATTGTTACACTATTTCGTAAGCTGTAGAATAGGCATCCCATGTATTTTTTACATATATTTAAATACTATTAGTTCACAACAGCTTTCATCTATTGTTACACTATTTCGTAAGCTGTAGAATAGGCATCCCATGTATTTCTTACATATATTTAAATACTATTAGTTCACAACAGCTTTCATCTATTGTTACACTATTTCGTAAGCTGTAGAATAGGCATCCCATGTATTTCTTACATATATTTAAATACTATTAGTTCACAACAGCTTTCATCTATTGTTACACTATTTCGTAAGCTGTAGAATAGGCATCCCATGTATTTCTTACATATATTTAAATACTATTAGTTCACAACAGCTTTCATCTATTGTTACACTATTTCGTGAGCTGTAGAATAGGCATCCCATGTATTTTATACATATATTTAAATACTATTAGTTCACAACAGCTTTCATCTATTGTGACACTATTCCGTAAGCTGTAGAATAGGCATCCCATGTATTTCTTACATATATTTAAATACTCTTAGTTCACAACAGCTTTAATCTATTGTTACACTATTTCGTAAGCTGTAGAATAGGCATCCCATGTATTTTTTACATATATTTAAATACTATTAGTTCACAACAGCTTTCATCTATTGTTACACTATTTCGTAAGCTGTAGAATAGGCATCCCATGTATTTTTACATATATTTAAATACTATTAGTTCACAACAGCTTTCATCTATTGTTACACTATTTCGTAAGCTGTAGAATAGGCATCCCATGTATTTTTTACATATATTTAAATACTATTAGTTCACAACAGCTTTAATCTATTGTTACACTATTTCGTAAGCTGTAGAATAGGCATCCCATGTATTTTTTACATATATTTAAATACTATTAGTTCACAACAGCTTTCATCTATTGTTACACTATTTCGTAAGCTGTAGAATAGGCATCCCATGTATTTTTTACATATATTTAAATACTATTAGTTCACAACAGCTTTAATCTATTGTTACACTATTTCGTAAGCTGTAGAATAGGCATCCCATGTATTTTTTACATATATTTAAATACTATTAGTTCACAACAGCTTTAATCTATTGTTACACTATTTCGTAAGCTGTAGAATAGGCATCCCATGTATTTTTTACATATATTTAAATACTATTAGTTCACAACAGCTTTCATCTATTGTTACACTATTTCGTAAGCTGTAGAATAGGCATCCCATGTATTTTTCTATCAATAGGTGACACTCCTAAAAATTTCAACCTAGGGTGACCAGGCGAAATACGCGAAAGAGGAGCGATAAAATGACAAAGTCAATGAATATCGTTTCAATAGGGCCATCATGAAACTAAAAAATGAGAGGGGTTCAGGGGATCTCCCCCTGACGAGGCTCGAACAGCCGAGTTTTTTTTATACATTTTTTAGAAAGTGAATATATCAACCTTTCAAGTATATTAGGCAAGTTGGAGTGTATAGGCTGATTATTTTACCAACTATGCGAAAAATTCCAGAGCTGGGGATCGAACCCAGGACTACCGCTTAACGTGCGGGTGCTCTACCACTGAGTTACTCTGGGACGATTCCCAGATGAAAAGACGATGGACGATTGGGACGACGATGGACGAAGATGGACGATTCCCAGATTTCATCTGGGAATCATCCCAGAGTAGCTCAGTGGTAGAGCACCCACACGTTAAGCGGTAGTCCTGGGTTCGAGCCCCAGCTCTGGAATTTTTCGCATAGTTGGTAAAATAATCAGCCTATACACTCCAACTTGCCTAATATACTTGAAAGGTTGATATATTCACTTTCTATAAAATGTATAAAAAAACTTCCGCGGCGTAATGGAGTTGTCGCGAATTAATTGTTTCATCTGTTCCATCTGTGGTTTGCAGAGGAAGATGATAAATGCCAAAGGTTCAAAAGCGAAAAAATTTCATCTGGGAATCGTCCCAGAGTAGCTCAGTGGTAGAGCACCCGCACGTTAAGCGGTAGTCCTGGGTTCGAGCCCCAGCTCTGGAATTTTTCGCATAGTTGGTAAAATAATCAGCCTATACACTCCAACTTGCCTAATATACTTGAAAGGTTGATATATTCACTTTCTATAAAATGTATAAAAAACTTCCGCGGCGTAATGGAGTTGTCGCGAATTAATTGTTTCATCTGTTCCATCTGTGGTTTGCAGAGGAAGATGATAAATGCCAAAGGTTCAAAAGCGAAAAAATTTCATCTGGGAATCGTCCCAGAGTAGCTCAGTGGTAGAGCACCCGCACGTTAAGCGGTAGTCCTGGGTTCGAGCCACAGCTCTGGAATTTTTCGCATAGTTGGTAAAATAATCAGCCTATACACTCCAACTTGCCTAATATAGCCGAGTTTTATTTTATTAGCATAGTCTTTTTACCTACCTTACTTAAGGCATTTTTTTTTCAACTGTTATTACTCACTTATCTCTAATAGTTAAAGAATTATAGCGCGTGGCCATCTGTTTTGGAATACCCTGTATAAAAATAGAAATCATGAAACCACGAACATAAGGTCTCTACAACCCGCTTCTGGGATAATTAGAACTCGGGATATCGGATTTTAGTACAGTAATGGCGTATACCACGAAGGTGCACTTTGAGAGACATGTCTGAAAATTGTTTTTTGGTAAATAGATTTTCCGTCTAATCCCGTAATTAATTCTCCAGACAAAACAGAGGTAATATTAATGAAATGGGAAAAAGCAATACATGTGTGATGTAAGATATTATCGGAAAATGGCTATTTGGGAAAACCTGTTAATTAACTCGATCATCGCGTTGTTAGGCCCTGGGAAAATACACATTTTTGGGCCTTTGCAGTTCCAAGAAATTGCATATTACGTATTTAGGTTGTTTTGGGCACATATAGGTGCAGAAATGTACAAATCAAGTTTAAATAATAAATATATGAGTACATCGCGGTAAAGACTATTAAAGGATTTTTGCATACATGGGTAATATTTATTTTCACAAATGACGAAAAATCTTTAGTGACTCCACTCGACTTTCCGAACACTTACGATTAAGATCATGACCAAGCATTTAAATAAACGCTAGAGCACTTTCAAGAATTTCTTCCCATAGGCCATAATGTAAAAGAGATCTTTATCGCAGCCATGTAGAAAAACTATAAGCCCTATACACACCCCAATCAATACCGGTCTCACGATGGTGGTTTATAACTCATATACCCAATTTGAGCTTAATCCAGCGATTCTCAACCTTTTAACCCCCAACAAAGGCTAACTTACATTGCCGCCGCCCCCCCCTCGTTTAGGAGCTATCGTGTTCACTCACATACACACACACACACATATTTCTCGTAAAATAGCATGAATGAATACAGAAGACATCCAAAACGTGTCCATACACCCAAATCTCGAAGTCGAATTTTTTTCATGATGACAATACTTTCCTTACAGGGTACATGTTCGGAAAGTAATAACGTTTATTTTCACAAATGATGAATACCTAGCCACATATTGCATACACTTCTGTACTAAACTTCTTTAAAATATAAATGACAAGAATTGCAAAACTTACAGTACGTATCTCTTGAAACTGATGAGATTTTCTTACAATAGAATTTACAAAAAGAGTGCTCGAGTACGTCCATGGCCCGTACTGGACCGTGACGTGCGTGCGTGCCATGTGCTGTAAGTGACTCCCTGAGTCACCGTACTGCAGTGATGCAGGAAGAAGACTGACGCTCATGAGCATCGACTTAACCTTTTCGATGACGATGCGAAGAGACCTATGAAAATGATAACTTCGCATAATTATTTTTTTTACAAAATTTTTATACGAATTTAATGGTTTAATGAATAAAAATTAGTTGAAAGGTACAAAATTTTGGGGCCCTTGAAATGGGTGGGCCCAGGACAAGTGCCCCGGTTGCCCTGCCTATAAACACTCTCTGAATTAACTGCACAGCGGCGTTCATTAACTCTTTGACGTGACGCGTGTGCGGTTAAAGGGTCCCACCGCTGAAAAGTGCAGTCGTTGCCATCGATCCATTTAACTACCACCAAAATGGTGGTTGATGCAATCGCCGAGTTTGGCACCACAGTGCTCAAGAAGTTTTCCGATACAGTTGGCTGTGAGGCTACACGTTGTTGGTAGTTAAATGGATCGATAGCAACGACTGCACTTTTTTAGCGTTGGGCAGTCTATCCAGTTGGTCTGCTATATTGATGTGAAAATCATTGCAACTCATGGACGTTTGTCTCTAGGAATCAAAATGAAGGGGCCACTTATTTCAGACTTTTATTTATTAGTTATTTAGACTTTACGTTATAGTAATTAAAAAACTTTGTAAAAAACACACATAAGAAGTAATAGGTAAGAGGATACGCACGTTTCGTTCAAAAATTGTTTTGAACTTCATCAGTCCAAGCCCTTCGTCGTAAAGAACACAGGGAACAGAAAAGAGATAAACAAGCAAGATGTTGCCACAAGGGGCAAAGAAAAGTCGAACAAAACCACGGAGAGGGGAGAAAAAAAATTAAAATATGGGATAAAAGGAAAGGAAAGAAGCACAAAAATACAGAAATAAAAAGGAATAACGAAAAAAAATAATAATAAAAAGGGAACACACTAGTACAAACACACACACAAAAAAGAGAAAACAGAACAAACAAACAAAAAACAAATAGCACACTTGTTGTTTGCACACTTGCTATTTGTTTTTTGTTTGTTTGTTCTGTTTTCTCTTTTTTGTGTGTGTGTTTGTACTAGTGTGTTCCCTTTTTTATTATTATTATTATTTTTTCTTTATTCCTTTTTTATTTCTGTATTTTTTGTGCTTCTTTCCTTTCCTTTTTATCCCATATTTTAATTTTTTTTCTCCCCTCTCCGTGGTTTTGTTCGACTTTTCTTTGCCCCTTTTGGCAACATCTTGCTTGTTTATCTCTTTTCAGTTCCCTGTGTTCTTTACGACGAAGGGCTTGGACTGATGAAGTTCAAAACAATTTTTGAACGAAACGTGCGTATCCTCTTACCTATTACTTCTTAAGTGTGTTTTTTACAAAGTTTTTTAATTACTTTATCGTTTAACACCAGTATTTTGAGTGATTTTTCACTTTACGTTATAGTTACAGACTATATAGTGCTGCGGACAACTCTGCACTTGTCAAGATGGAACACGTACTTTACTGCTTCTAGAACTTCGTCGAACCATCAGCGGTACAAAACTCACAAGCACAATCAGACAGTATAACGTGCTTATAACGGTCCGCTTAGTACAGAATCTTACACAGATGCTGTATTTCTCACACAAAATAAAACACTTCCACAGGCATGAATTCAGTGGAAACAGACGAGGGATATCGTACACAGTTCCTCAAGATTCAGCCATGAAGAATTCACACACAGCACTTCATTACAAAGCTTCAAAAAGCAAGCAAACTATAACACAATTCACATCGGAAGCTCGAGAACACACTGAACTGGGGGGGTCTATCATGCCTGTATTTATAGGTGGCGCAGAAGCTACAAGAAGCTTCCAGCAGTGCTGCAGTGCAGTTCACAGAGCAGTGCAGCGTACTCACTCATCGGAAGCTCGATTACAACTGGCTGGAGGTCTATCGTGCCTGTATTTATAGGTGCCGCAGAAGGTATCAGAAATTTCTGGAAGAAATCATTTATCGTAAGATTCCCGTTAACCCTTTAAGGCGCAGTGATCCCGCTCTGGGATCACCAAACTCTGACGTTTTAACTGTTGCCTGTCACGAAGAATAGATTCGATTTCTATAAAAATAGTTGCGGGTGACGTAGCTCCACCAGAATCCTTTACTTTTTAGCACGTTCATTTCCCGTAAAAAAATAGTCACGATTCTTTTTAACGGCACTGACATCTGCTGAAAAATGGAAAAACGCGAGAACAGCTGGAAAGATTGCCCAATGCCGAAAAAAGGGCAGCCGTTGCCATCGCTCGACTTAACTACCAGCAAGATGGCGGACGATCGAAACGCTCATCGCGTGCCACAGATCTAGAGACCTTTTTTGAAACAGCTGGCTGTGCGCGAGCACAGCAAAAAGGTCTCTAGATCTGTCAGTCAAAAAGGTCTCTAGATCTGTGGCAACAGTCAAAAAGGTCTCTGGATCTGTGGCACGCGATGAGCGTTTCGATCGTCCGCCATCTTGCTGGTAGTTAAGTCGAGTGATGGCAACGGCTGCCCTTTTTTCAGCATTGGGAAAGAGTTGCACCTCAAAGGGTTAAGCGCGAATTCTGATAACGCGATAGAGTAATATTGGGCTATTATGTGAGGTTAATGCAGTATAACTACTTTTACAGGCCGCATTGGAAAAATAGTGCCAAATGTACGAAACGTCGCCAAGCTTGGCGACTCTTTGAAGATATTTCGCTAAATTAAGCGCCAAAAATGAGTCCCTAACAACGAGGCCAGCGAAACTGTAGCATTCATGTTTTTTGGAGATTTCAAGAAAACCCTATACAAAACAATAGGGAAAACCAAAACTCCGCATCTCGCGTTCTAGTGGACCGATTTTGATGCTGCAAAATTTAACTATTGGATGCGTAAAATACGAATTTTTAACTATTTTTAAGAGCCGTTAGGCAGAACAGACTCAAAATTCGTAACAATATTATAGATTATTAAGATTTTTAGACTATCAGAATTTTAGACTCAATTTGAATCCTGAAGGACAAATCCACCAAAAAAATTTGTAACACCATCAAAGTTAGGTATAAAAATAAATATGTAGACGGCCTCTCAAAAGGTAAAAGTTCTAGAAAAATAGGAAACATTCAATCATAGATCTAAACATTTTTGCTTCTGTGATAGTTAGAACTCCTGAAATCGTATTCTCGTACATGAATGGTGCACCATCATGGTGCAAAAAAAAAAAATGGTTTTTGATAATTTGATTTCCCTTATCATTCAGTAATTAATTTTTCACGCAAAACAACGGTAATATTAATGAAGAGAGAGAAAGCAATACTTATATAATACGGTAACGTATGCGGTACCAAAATCGACTCTATTTCTATGCAGGGAACGGCAACAGCAGGATGTAAACATTAGCGCAATAACAATAACGCATGCGCGAAAACCCAAATGGACAGTTCAATGACGTCCAGTGAAGCAAGCCCATTCGTTACTGGTTACGTTTGTCACGCAGTTGCTAGATTACAAAATAACAGTGCATACGCGTAAAAGCAAAATCTTTCGGATCTTTTCACAAAGCATTCATCGCGCATTTAAAAAAAATATCTCCTTGCAGTGGGCTGAAGCCTATTTTAGCTGTTTCCTGGTTCTTTTATATTTTTGTAACCAAGGATACGTATTGAATAATGCAACCGTACTATGAAACACTGGGTTGCTCACTTTGGCACATGAACTCCGCCGCTGCTACAATTAAGAAGCATTTCTCTAGGAGTTTGTACAACACGCTATCACCTAATACTGTATTTTTAATGACTATGTCATTTTATCTCTCACCCCCTTTATTGAAAATTGTCCGAAAAATGTGTCCCAAAAATGCGGCATAAAAGTATGCGACATAATTTTACACATATTTAAATACTATTAGTTCACAACAGCTTTAATCTATTGTTACCCTATTTCGTAAGCTGTAGAGTAGGCTTCACATGTATTTCTTACATATATTTAAATACTATTCGTTCACAACAGCTTTAATCTATTGTTACACTATTTCGTAATCTGTAGAGTAGGCTTCACATGTATTTCTTACATATATTTAAATACTATTAGTTCACAACAGCTTTCATCTATTGTTACACTGTTTCGTAAGCTGTAGAGTAGGCTTCACATGTATTTTTTACATATATTTAAATACTATTAGTTTACAACAGCTTTAATCTATTGTGACACTATTTCGTAAGCTGTAGAGTAGGCTTCCCATGTATTTTTTTACATATATTTAAATACTATTAGTTCACAACAGCTTTAATCTATTGTTACACTATTTCGTAAGCTGTAGAGTTGGCTTCACATGTATTTCTTACATATATTTAAATATTATTAGTTCACAACAGCTTTAATCTATTGTGACACTATTTCGTAAGCTGTAGAGTAGGCTTCCCATGTATTTTTTACATATATTTAAATACTATTAGTTCACAACAGCTTTAATCTATTGTGACACTATTTCGTAAGCTGTAGAGTTGGCTTCACATGTATTTCTTACATATATTTAAATACTATTAGTTCACAACAGCTTTAATCTATTGTGACACTATTTCGTAAGCTGTAGAGTAGGCTTCACATGTATTTCTTACATATGTTTAAATACTATTAGTTCACAGCAGCTTTCATCTATTGTGACACTATTTCGTAAGCTGTAGAATTGGCATTCCATGTATTTTTCCATAAATAGGTTACAATCTTAAAAATTTCAACATAGGATTACCAGGCGAAATACACGAAAAATGAGAGGTATAATGAAATAGTCCATTGATATCGTTTTAATATGACAAAAATGAAACTAAAAAATGAGGAGGGTTCAGGGGGTCTCCCCATGACGAGGCAAGAACAGCGAACTTTTTTATAATAATTGGATGAGTGGAAATGTCACCAATTCTTTTCATGATTCTTGCAATGTTTTTTTTTTTCCAGTGGCCGGCCTCTGCCCTGCAGGCTTTGGCCACAACAGGCCGGAATTGTTTGCCTCTTTATTACGGGGGCACCTAGCAAGTGGACCCACTTCGTCCCCTATGCAGGGACGGGCAATGACCACAACGACCAGTCGGGAATCAAACCCCAATCGCCGGAAATTGAACCCGAAACATCAGTACGGTGCTTTACCCACCATATAATCCGGTCGCTACATCTTGCAATGTTAGTACTCGGCTTTGCCCCCATGGCCACCATCCGCTTTTATCATGACACCCAAAATTTATAGCAACCCTAACCTAAATAACTTGAATGACAAATACTGTTAAAACAAAGAAACATGGATTTTCGCTGAAATGAGTCCAATGATTTGGCCAACACTGTAATGAGTACTGTTGCAGAGTACTCTGCTAATTCCTGGGTTCGTCGTTCTTAAAGACCAGTGGGTGTAGAAAGTTCTAGTAAAGAGTCCACTTGTCATAGAGCAAGAGCCAGCGACCGCCAGACCTTCGTCATAGTATAAAAGCTGAAACTTTCTCTGCGCATACCCCCCAACAGAGGTAGGAACCATCGGCCACTCTAAAGTTTGGAGGATCGTGGCTTTGGCAGGTAACAGGTGGCAAAGGTGTATAAAATTGCCGAAAGTTTCGTCATTTCATAAAGCTTCATTTTTTTTATAGGTTCTTCTTCGCAGTACTAGAAATCCCTTTATCCCTTGCCAGACACTTTTCCATCGTGGTAAACCCCCGCCAGACAACCTCAAAGTCATGGAAAACTGTTGTGTTCGTAAACTCCCGCGACGGAGTACGTCAAGCTGTCACAAAGTGCCAAGCCCATTTTACACTGCTACTTCTGAACTTTCTTACGCGCGAACTTTCTTGCAGCGCGCTCGTCATAGAATGACGTTTTTCAAGACTTTGAGATTGTCTGGCGGGGGTTTGCCACGATGGAAAAGTGTCTGGCAAGGGATAAAGTGATTTCTAGTACTGCGAAGAAGAACCTATAAAAAAATGAAGCTTTATGAAATGACGAAATTTTCGGCAATTTTATACACCTTTGCCACCTGTTACCTGACAAAGCCACGATCCTCCAAACTTTAGAGTGGCCGATGGTTCCTACCTCTGTTGGGGGGTATGCGCAGACAAAGTTTCAGCTTTTATACTATGACGAAGGTCTGGCGGTCGCTGGCTCTTAGACTATCAGGATGGAACACAAACTTTATTGCTTTTGGAACTTAGTCGAACCATCATCTGTGTAAAATTCACAGGCACTAACAGCCAGTACCTCGTATATAACAGTCTACTCAGATCAGAGGCTTGCACAAATGCGGTATTTCTCACTAAAAACACTTCCACAGACAAAAATTGAGTGGAAATAGACGAGGGATATCGCTAACAGTCCCTCAAGACTCAGCAATGCAAGACTTACGCACAGCACTTAAAAATCAGTTTCGAAAAGGAAGCGAAAATAATGCTTCTATAGCGTCAAAACAAAGCAGAGCACCGTACACATCGGGAGCTCCATCCACACTGAACTAGGACCTCTGATATGCTTGTATTTATAGGTGACGCAGAAGCTACAAAAAGCTTCTGGAAGATTCCACATAAAGCGGGAATTTCGATTTCTTCATAGAAGAGAAATATTCGGCTATTATGCATGGTAATGCAGAAAAACTATCTTTACGAGCCCTTTTGGGAAAATCGCGCCCAATGACCCAAATGTCGCCAATCTTGGCAACTTTTGACGAAATATCGCCCCATTGGGCGCCTAAAATAAGTCCCTAAAAGTGAAATTACTCAAGGCCTAGGACCCCTATTTCTCGAGATTTCTAGAAACTGCTAAAGAAATGAATGGAAAAACTTAAACCTCCGTATCTCCGGTTCTAGTGGATCCATTTGGATGCAACAAAAGGTAAAATTTAATTATTGGACGCGTAGAATACGAATTTTCAACTTTTTTAAACTACAGAACAGCGGGTTGCTCCGAAAATTCGTAACAGTATGTTGAACTGTAAGGTATGGGGCGGCTAGTTAACCCATTTATGCCTAGCGTCCCTTTTTTGGGACGGCATTATCGCTATCAGTCGAAAACGTTATTTATTTTTCCTAGCCTTTATTCACGAGTATGGAACCTCAACTCCACACAATATTTTAACATGACCTAGTAGGATGTTGACACTTCAATTTTTATACATAAAGATTTTAAAAGAAATCATCCCTTGTTCAAGAAGTTGACATCAGAAATTTATCTATTATTTCTGTTATCAGTAAAAATCGAAGAAAGTCGCAAAAATATCCAGGCACAAATGGGTTAAATAAAATTGTTAGTGTCCATTCCTGTTTTTATGTCACCCATAAAGATGTAACAGTCCAACAGAGCGTTGGATATGATCTTCCACACTTAAACAAAGTTCAATCAGTAATACTTCAGTGTTAGAAAACTCTACTGGCCAAAAGTATTGCAAGAAATCCAACCATCATTTCAAGAATAAGCCCAGAAATAACGGACAGAGGAAATCTGCCAGATTTAAATATTTATGTAGTATAATTGGAAAGAATACATCTGAAAATCACCCCAAACCATAATGAGATCTTCAGGAATCCATCCTTTAAGTTGGCATCATGGAACACCGAAAGAAGTGTTGTAAAACATTGTGGATTCCCTATCTAAAAGAGTGGCTGTTGTGATCCAAGTCAAGGCGGCTCAGCAACATAATCAAGGATCTAGAGTTCAATTGCATTTATTTATTATCCTCTTTTTGCAGAATAACTTGGAATGAATTCTTTATTTCATTTTATTCCGGCTGGCCAAAATGGATTATGATTTCTATAATGACCTATATATTTTTATGCTATTTTTTCAATAAATTAAATACTTATTACTTTCCGAACATGTACCCTGTAAGGAAAGTATTGTAATCTTGAAAAAATTCGACTTCGAGATTTTGGTGTATTGACACGTTTTGGGGGGTCTTCTGAATTCATTTATGCTATTTTTACGAGATGTATGTATGTATGTATGTGTGTATGTGTGTGTGTGTGTATGTGTGTTTGTGAGTGAACACGATAGCTCCTGAACGGAGCATTCGATTGAGCTCAAATTGGATATATAGGTCATAAACCACCGTCGCAAGACCGGTATTGATTTGGGTGTGTATAGGACTTATAGTTCTCCTACAGGGCTACGACAAAGATTTCTTTTACATTATGGCCTATGGGGGGGAATTTCTTGAAAGAGCGCTAGCGTTTAAACGATAGATTCGATTGAGCTCAAATTGGGTATACATGTTATAAACTACCGTTGCAAGACCGGTATTGATTTTGGTGTGTATAGGACTTACAGTTTTTCTACAGGGCCACGACAAAGATTTCTTTTACATTATGGCCTATGGAGGAAAATTCTGGAAAGTGCGCTAGCGTTTAAACGGTTCATTCGATTGAGCTCAAATTGGGTATATATGTTATAAACCACCGTCGTAAGACCGGTATTGATTTGGGTGTGTATAGGACTTATAGTTTTTCTACAGGGCTACGACAAAGATTTCTTTTACATTATGGCCTATAGGGAGAAATTCTTGAAAATGCGCTAGCGTTTAAACTGTACATTCGATCGAGCTTCAATTTGGTATATATGTTTGAATGATTCATCGATTAAAATTTATTTAAATGCTCGGTCATGATCTTAATCGTAAGTGTTCGGAAAGTCGAGTGGAGTCACTCCAGATTTTTTCAATAAATTAAATACTTATTTTTGTTCTTTAACTGAGTGCTATCTTGTCTTTGAAGTCATTCATTTATCATGTTGTGATTAAAAAATATCGATTATATTGATTTTTAATTTTGACGGGGGAGAGGGGGCTTCATCTTGAAAAGGGTTAGATTTCCGAAACTTGCAATACTTTTGCACAGTAGTGTAATTTCCACGTCGGTCAGATTAAAGGACAATAAGAAAAACCAACCTGTACTCTTTTAATTGATCACTCCTGCATTATGATCCCCTTAGTTAATGCAGCATTGAAAAAAAAACTAAAAATGTTAGACCATTTTTATCGCACTGATGTCAGCTCACGAAAAAAAAAAAATGTCGTGGATAATTCATGAAAAGTTACATATTTTCTCCTCTGACATAATTAAACTCCACATATCATATGCAATTTCTCTTTTCCTTTAGTTACATTAATCAGAGAAAACAAATTCCCTTCTCAGTGTATTTTTTTTCCCCATTCATATTTTCTTAACGTTCATTATAGATGACGGGAAGAAAAAATAAAATGGTTGTCTTGTGTCAAAATTCGTTTGTTAAACGGGAATTTTATTTATTTATGGTTTTCTCGGACGCGTTTCATGCGCTTAATCATCCTAAAAAAGAGCACTTTTTCCTACACGTTATGACTTTTATGGTTTGTTTATGTCTTACGTTTTCTCGTGGGGTCATAACGTGTTATCGCTTCCCGCTTTTTTATTCGGTGAGGCTTGTTGGATATCGTAAAAAAAAAAAAAACACTGTAATGTTGTTTTCCCCGTGTTCATGCGAGTTTACTGGGAAGAGAGCTGTACAGGCATTCCTGCAAATGAATCGAGTCTGTGATCCCTTGCATCTGGATACTATTTTGGCGACGAATTTGGCGACATAAAGAAAGTTTTTGAAAGATGTGGAATTTCGAGTCAAGGGGTGCATTCGTAAACGACAAACTCGTTGCACGAGTTTTCGTAAGAAAATTGAAATGCGTTTGTTCAATCTGTTTTCCCCGTGTGCCCCCCCCCCTGAAATCTGTTTGTTTTGCCTTTACAAACAACTTCATTTTATTGAGTTTCGTCACCTAGAAGTGTTTGTTTACACTTCGCGCGTGTTGCTATTTTTGCTGAGGAGAATATTCAGTACATATTCAATGTAAAATCAACAGGATTTTTAAGAGAAAGAGTGGCCATCATTGAAGTGCACAGATCAAAATTTAGAAATTTCAACTTAAACTTGCATTTTTTTCAATAGTATTTAGCGAAAGATGTTCAAATGCCGCTAATAACGGTTTCAATCAACTTCCATCTAAACACTAAAATATGCATTTTTGAATTGACTAAAATGAAATATACAAGAAAATGATTACCTTTGAAAAAATATGTACCTTCGTTGCAGCTTCTAACATATGTTTGAATTTCCTCCTCGAAAAATTAACACTTGCAGCTTTCAGCAAACGTAAAATACTTTTCCAAAACAACGGGTGCCATTTGATAACAACGAGCAGCAAGTATGCCCTCTCAACAACTGGATGAACCTGCTCCGTGCTTAGTTGACATAGTTTGAATCGCACTCAGTTTTGTATACGAATGCTCTAGTTTATAAACTGAATGCACTCAGCTTCGTTTACGAACACCTTAGATGGAAACTCGTTGCACGAGTATAACTGGTTTGCCGCTTACGAATGCGGCCAAGGTTGCCAGTATTCGTATATTAATCAAGAAACAAAAAGATGTATTGTTCACGAGAAGGAAATAAAATAAAGAAAGAAATCTCTGATGTGGTGACGTCAACGCACAAGAATCTATGATAATTTGTAATATAGCACGCGGGACTTTTATTATTCTTGCTACTATTGAGAAAATCAGCGTGGAGTCTGAACGGCAAGGAACGGTCAGTATGAATGCAGTTTTACTTCGTCAAAGCTCCGTTTGAATAATTTAGCGGCAAACGTACAACTGACTGCCATCCCCATCAACTAATGGACTTGCCCCTTTCATTCTCTAAACCGGATGTTTACGTTTCGACATAATGGGTGGTCAAACAGTACCTTTCTAATATTCAAGGAGTAATATAAAAACTCGGCTGTTCGAGCCTCGTCAGGGGGAGATCCCCCTGAACCCCCCTAATTTTTTAGTTTCATGATTGCCATACTAAAGGATATTATGGACTTAGTCATTTTATCGCTCATCTTTCGTGTATTTCGCTTGGTAACCCTATGTTGAAATTTTTAGGATTGTAACCTATTTATAGAAAAATGCATGAGATGCCTATTCTACAGCTTACGAAATAGTGTAACAATAGATGAAAGCTGTTGTGAACGAATAGTATTTAAATACATGTAAAATTATGTCACTTTTTAATGTCGCTTTTTTACGTCGCATTTTTGAGACACATTTTTCAATAAAGGGTGTTGAGAGATAAAATGACATAATCATTAATATGTTTAATTAGTTTTCAAAAAATCCTCAAAAAAATAAAAAAGCTACATCAGACAGATGCAATTCACCCATTTCGTTCTGAAAGAAAACAAAAGAAATCTAATCCTGAAGTAAGAGCGAGCAATATAAAGCAATCAAACCGAAGTTTTTGTTTTCTGCTGACCGATTATTTATTCTAATCTTCTACACAACTGACTCAACCGAGAAAGAAAAAAGAAAAAATGCTGTGATGTGATTTTTGTGTATTGCTCGTCTGAGTGCCACCCCAGACAGCACAGCAAACTTGCATCAAACTTGCAGCAAGCTTGATTTATCAAGTCAATATTCTTGAATTAAGCATGAAAATTCCAATCGTGTAAGCTTGATGCAAGCTTGAATTAAGCATGAAAATTCCAATCGTGTAACCTTGATGCAAGCTTGAATCAAGTGTTCTAGTTTACACTTGCCAGCTTGCATTAAGCTTGACATTTCAACCTTGAATCAAGTTTGACATTTCAAGCTTACACGGGGGCCTGCTGGATAACGCGCACCACATAATTTATTTTTCAGCGCATTTTCCCCCTTCACGCTGAAATTTCAATTTAATTTAAGTCCGTCGAGTGTTCGTGGCTAGAAGAGAATCCGGGCCCTTTGGCTTCACAGTCGAGCACGCTATCCATTCCGCCACCGGCGCCTTGTGCAGCTCTGACTAAAGTTTGAAGTGACTTACCACGCTGTTTTCTCGCCAGATTATAAGTGGTCGATGTGTTATTTGTTTCTATTATTTTTCCATGGGATGCATCAAAATTAAAATAATGTTATGTGTGATTTTGAAATCAATTTCGTAGTATAATTGTATTTTATTTTGAAGAATTTCCATATTTGGAAAAATAGAAGGGGTTTACTTACTTAACATAAATTTTGTGTTAAGAAATCTGAAATCAAAGAAACAGATAGTTAAACGTTACTTCGAAATGCTATATCACAGTTGCTAACATGTATGGAATAAAAACACTTCAGTCATTTTTGTAAGTATTTCTTAAAATAACAAATAATTGAAAAATTTTGCTATTTTTTAACGCTAAAAATTCTCTTTACAAATGTGGTTAGTTATTTTCCTACATATATTGGTATGGAATATTGATATAGAGCATTTCGAAGAATTAAAAATAAGTTTAAATTAATTTATACAAATGTAAATTTGAATTATTTTCATTGTTCATACTTTATAATTAAAAAAATTATTTAACTTCTGAATTTTTTTTTTAATCCTTTGTCATTTTATTTTAAAATTACAAAAGTGTAAGATGTAAGATTTTTGGGCCCTAAAATCTGTAGGCCCTGGGCAGTTGCCCCGTTTGCCCTGCCGGTAATATGGCACTGGTAATAAAAAACCCATCCCCGTTAAAACACATCTTTACGAACTTGCAACAAATTTGAGGACGCTAGACAATTAATGTCCATTCTCTTTCACAGATGGCGCCATCACCGCACTTTGCAAGTGAAAATCCAGCTTAAGCCAACCTTGCATCTCCAAGCCAAATCTCAAGCTTGATTTAAGCTTATGTGCTGTCTGGGACGGAACGGCTAGTATGAATGCAGCTTTACTTCTTCACAGCTCAGAATAATTTAGCGGCAGGCGTAAATCTGACTGCTATCCCCATCAACTATCAGACTTGACCGTTTCCCCAGCTAAACCGGATGTTTAAGTTTCTACATAATTGGTAGTGAAGCAGTACCATTCTAATATTCTATTAACCCTTTGAGGTGCAGTGTTCCCGCTCTGGGAACACCCAACTCACGGACGTTTTGACTGTAGCCAGTCACGAAGAATAGATTCGATTTCCATGAAAATAGTTGCGGGCGACATAGCTCCACGAGAATCCCTTTTTTTAGCACGTCATTTCCCTCAAAAAAAGTATTACGATTATTTTTTAAAACACTGACATCTGCCGAAAAATGGAAGAATGCGCGAACAGCTGGATAGATTGTCCCATGCTGAAAAAAGGGTAACCGTTGCCATCGCTCGACTTAACGACCAGCAAGAGGGTAGACGATCGAAACGTTCATCGGCTGTGCGCGGGCACAGCCAGCTGTCGTAAAAAAAGGGTCTCTCGACCTGTGGCACGCGATGAACGTTTCGATCGTCAGCTCTCTTGCTGGTCGTTAAGTCGAGCGATGGCAACGGCTGCCCTTTTTTCAGCATTGGGAAAGGGTTGTGCCTCAAAGGGTTGAAGTTCTATTCCGTAATTAGTTTTCAAAAAATCCTCTAAAAAAATAAATAAAACAACAACATAAGATAGATTCAATTCACCCATTTCGTTCTAAAAGGAAGCAAAAGAAATCTAATCCCGAAGTAAGAGCGAGCAATATAAAGCAATCAAACCCAAGTTTTTGTTTTCTGCTGACAGATTATTTATTCTAATCTTCTTCTACACAACTGACTCAATCGGGAAAAAAAAAAGCTGTGATGTGATACTTGTGTATTGCTGCTCTGTTCGATACCTAACAACACTCTTGAAGCAGAAAAGAAAACATGAAGCTGCTTTCGATGAGTTTTATTGTTATTTACTTTTTTTTGAGTATAAAAAGAAAAACAGTTATAGATTGCTTTACTTCTATTTTGTTTTGGGCGGGGAAAATGTTTAGGAGTGTTTATTGCTTCAGCGAAAGATTTTATAAATGGGAAAGAAAAAGGCGAAGTGAAGGTGACAGAGAGTAGAAAAGCTTTACCTGTGTGCGGTGTAATTCAGACAATTGACGCAAGCGAAATTCGATGAAATGCCGGTATACGGGGCTAAGCTAAGGGCCTCTCATCTGGGCACTAGAGATACGATGGGCTCAGCCCGAGCTCGGGCACCACGGGCTCTGAAATTCACGATTGTGTTCGGGGGAGAATTTCTCTCTCCTTTACGGAACATACTCCTTTAAAATAGATTTTAGAAAATGATTCACGGTAGAAATAAATTAATTATTACTGTTTGATATGATATAAACAATTAGAGTGTACATTAAGGGTTTCCTAGTGTATTTAATTTAAAAACGGGAAAATTTAGTACATTCTGTCAATGAAGTCGACTATTATGTATCTATTATCAACGTACCCCGGTGATCAGGGGCGTAGCCAGGGAGGGATATCGGGATATATCCCCCCCGAAATGTTTGGATTAGTGATGAAATTCCGTCTATTTATACACATATAAGTTCAAATCCCCCCCCCCGAAATATTTTCCAGGCGCATATCCCCCCCCGAAAAATTTTCCTGGCTACGCGCCTGCCGGTGATGCCCGTGAAATAGAACAAAAATGCCTATTGACCTTAAATAAAAGATTGTAAAGGGAAGGAATGTGAATCTTCCCCGCTGCAACGAAGAAAAATGAACACGATACCTGACAGCGTACAGAGGTTACAAGGAATTGGACTTGGCTAGGCTGGAATTTGAATCCTTCCGCTGCAATGATAAAAAAAGGACATGGGATTTCCCGCTGCAACGAAAAAGTAAAAAAATGAGCACGGGACTTGCCAACGAACCGGTTTGACGGGAATTGGACATGGCTAGGCTTCTTCCCTACCCAGACAGCACAGCAAATTTGCATCAAACTTGCAGCAAGCTTGATTTATCAAGTCAATAAATTTGAATTAAGCTTGAAAATTTCAAGCGTGTAAGCTTAATGCAAGCTTGAATGAAGTATTCAAGTTTACACTTGTCCAACTTGCATTAAGCTTGATATAGCAAGCTTGAATCAAACTTGGCATAGCAAGCTTAATTTCAGGCTTAAAAAAATTTCCTAAAAAGAAATCTCCTAAATACACGGGCGCCCGTCGGGGAATTCGCCCCACATATTTTATTTTTTCAAGCATTTTCCCCTCTACGCTGAAATTTTAAGTTATTTTAATCTGTTTCCATCAATTGTTCGCGTTTGGGATCGAACTCGGGACCTAAGGGTTGGGAAGACTAAAGTTTGAAGTGACTGTTATGGTTGTCACGCCGTTTTCTGGCGATTTTCAGATCGATCAGTGCCCGATTCCGATTTCTTTCTTTTATTTTTCCATGGGATGAATCAAAATTTAAAAAATGTTATGTGTGATTTAGAGACTCTACTAATAGGGAAATAAGCATACTATAAACTTCAAAGCAGCACACATTTTAAAACTTTCAATATCGCGACACTCATGTTGGGCAATAGTGGCCAAAATCGAGACAAACGACTGATTTTGAAATTAATTTCGTAGTATAATTGTATTTTATTTTGAAGAATTTCCATATTTGGAAATATAGAATCTTTTTTTTTAATTCTGTGGTCAAGTACATTTATGACTGAAGATAAATTATTTGTTATGTGGATGTGGCTTTCCAAATCAAGCAGTCATCCAGTTGTATTCAAGCTTGACAGTTCAAATGACTTCTCTGAGCTTGCAGCAAGCTTAAAATGAATTGAACTGTCAAGCTTGTATTAATACGTCAAATTGAAAGAAATGTCAAGCTTGATTTAAGCTTATGTGCTGTCTGGGTACTACCGGTCTGAGTTCTTATGTATAGTCATTTATCACTAATACCTACGCACCAACGGAAAACAAATAAACAGTGTCCAGTCATCGAATCAGTGTCCTCTGGAACGACCTTGAGAATGAAGAAACGATTTTTCTCCTCCCACCGAGATAATCTAGCCCGAAAAATGACCGAAATTTCGTACCAATACGAACATACATAGATGCATATTGTTGCAGAACAGTTTGCTAATTCCTGGTTCGTCATTCTAAAGTCCAATTGGTGTAGAAAGTTCTAGAAGAGTCCACTTGTCAGGATGGAAAACGAACTTTATTGCTTTTAGAACTTTGTCGAACCATCAGCCGTACAAAATTCACAACTACAATCATAGAGTAATGTGTTTATAACAATTCGCTAAGTACAGAAGCTTTCACAAATGCTGTATTTCTCACACAAAATAACACACATCCACATCCAAAACATTTAGTGGAAATGTACGAGGGATTTCGTTAACAGTCCCTCAAAACTCAGAATTGAAGAATTGACACACAGCACCTAAAAACAAAGCTACATACCGTTTTATAGCGTCAATACATAGCCTCAAGCTTTCACAGACATCCGCTCTCTGATTTAAGCGGATCACGACTGATACTGAACGGGGGGGGGGGGAACCCGCCGTTTTTATAGGCTGCGACGAACACCGTGGAAGGTTTCAGAGAGAACCATCCGTGGAATGTACTAGAACAGACTCGATTATGATTGCGTAACAGAAGAGTAATATCAGGCTATTATGCACGTTAATGCAGAAAAACTAAATTTACAAGCCCCTTTGGGAAAATCGCGCCCAATGACCGAAATATCGTCAAGCTTGTCGGCTTTTGGCGAAATATCGCCCAATTCGGCGCCAAAAATAAGGGACCAAAAATAAGTTCCCAAAAAAATTTAGGACCAATTTTTAGGCATCTAGGCACGTTTTAGTTGTCCGATTTTGATGCAACAAATAGCAAAATTTAACTACTGGACGCGTAGAATTCGAATTTTAAACTATTTTAATGCCCAAAACAGCGGGTTGCCCCAAAAATTCGTAGCAATATGTTTGTTTGCCAGGAGAGGACAGCTCGTGTCACTGAATGTGTCACCTAGAGCTACATATACATCCATCCTGGAATTTCCCGCCACAATTTGGAACCTCATCTGAAGGTGGGGGGGGGGGGGACTTCTAAATATTGGCACTCCCCGGAAACTGCTAGCGACCGCCGAGAGGACTTTGGGAACCACGGATTTATTTAAGTGCACGTACACCGCATGTACACGGTGGTCTTTAGTGGTCGGTCGGTATCGAACCCGCAACCTTCCGGTTACGAGTCGGATGCCTTTACCACTGGACTACCACGGCCCCGTAGCAGCATGTCGAGACGCCTCAAAAAATCTCTACAAAGCCAATTTAGAGATAGACCAGTTCGATTTCTTATTTCAATCTGCTTACCGAAATTTTACGCCACCACTATATTCTTTTTACTTCTTACAAGGAAGTAAATGAAAGAATCCCTATGTGGTATATTTAGCAACTGGCTTCATATACTTAAGTATATTGCTCGATATTTGACATTAGCGCGTAATTGTAATGGCCAATGGGAGAAATACTTTAGTTTAAGGACGCTGGTTGAGAAATGGATTTTTGTACATGAAAAACCATTAACTCTTAGCAACAGGACATTAATGGCTTTCACCGAACTTAATGTGAATGAAAGAACAATCCATTTAATTGACATTAATAGACATTTTTGCCGCTAAATATGTTACTTTAATAAAATTCTCTTATAACGTTCTGAACATGTACCATGTATGGAAAGCACTGTAATGTACCATGTAAAGAAAGCATTGTAATCATGAAAAAATTGTGTGTGTGTGTGTGTGTGTGGAGAGAGACCGGTATTGATTTTGGTGTGTATAGAACTTATAGTTTTTCTACAGGGCCACGACAAAGATTTCTTTTACATTATGGCCTACGGGTGGGAATTCTTGAAAGTGCGCTAGCGTTTATACGGTACATTCGATTGAGCTCAAATTGGATATATATGTTATAAACCACCATCGTAAGACCGGTATTGATTTTGATGTGTTATAGAGATAAACTAAAGAGTAAAAAATAATCTTTAAATATATCCTCTTCAAATAGCAGGACATGAATCTCACAACTCAAGTTAAAGAAAAATCTCATAATTGTTTAAAAGAAAACTATTGTACTTAAAAAAAGACAAGAGGAAAGCGAATTTTCAAATGATGTTTCGAATAAAAGCTTCATTCCCAGTCTTAGTTTTAGTAGTAAAAAGTTGTTATCACCCATAAATGGTGATTGTATAATGAAATTTTAAAGATAATCGATGTCATACAAGTTCTTTTCAGCTACATGAAATTTGGAGAGGAAAAAAATCCCAAATCTAACTTAGGAATTTACAATAACGTTCAAATACTCTTCTGTGTTACGGCTGACAAAAATAATATGTGTTCGTCAGTGTGCAGAATTTACGCATCCATGTTAATTAAAATACAAGAAGGTACTTTTCCGTTAGCCGGGTGCAAGCGAAAAATTGCCAAATAATGTAGAATTCCGCCAAATTTCTTACAACCATACAACCAACTGTATTGGATATGAATCATAATGCAGTTGTAGATTGGAACAACTACGTAAGAGTTGTTTGTGTAGAAGTATTAACGGAACGTGAGTAAAAAAAAAAAAAAATCAGTGGACCTGAAAAAATAGTTGAGACAGACGAGAGATTATTTACAAAACGAAAGAACAATGCCGGACGACAAATGCTGAATTTATGCGCAGACGAGGAGTAAACACTCCGTGTGATCAAATTCTTAAGGACATCACCGTTGTGACGTTGTCCGACTAATTACGAATAATTAGAACTTAAGAGATATATCTGTGACGCTTCCTTTCTTACCCCTCACTACTTGAATCTCTCCGATAACCTTTGATCTGTGCGGTATCATAAAGAATTCCTCAAGGAGCTATAGATTTTCGATAATGTACAGTTCTGATGTTATAGAACGCATAAATCCCCGAGTGTTTCAAGGGCTCTTCAGAATTGGACAGTATAGCAGCTTGAAAATCTCATAACTTACGAACACTTACTTCAAGCGTGCCAAGTGATCGAAATCCACTTGAGATCCCAGCGCAGAGCAAGATCGGCAGTTCAAGACAGAGAAGAGTTCGGGTTCAGACAGTGACCAGTACAGAGGTACTTTCCTCTGGTTTCGGACCGGCACGGCCAAAATGTTTTTCGAACCCGCCATCTGACTATTTAAGTTCCAACTCCAATCTTCTATGTGTTTTTATGTGCGTCTAATAAAGTGTTTTGTGTGAGCAAAAGGGCTCTCTCTTTATTTAGGACGCCACACTGTAGTCTGGAAAAACCAATAATGATAAGCATTCTTTTCGGGTAAAACTGTTTTGTTTACAATTCATTAATATTTGTTTATACTTGAACTTGTTTTGCTTACTATTAACACCGGTCAACACGATTTTTGGTTCTGACTTCTACACGTTCAATTTTAGTTTCTCCTACACCAAAATTAAAGAAAATAATGTTTTTTTCATGAAAACATTTCATGAAATTTGTAGAAATTAAAGCAATTTTTCGGCAAAAATCACTGATTTATATATATTTTTTAAATAATTCCACTTTAAATTAGGATCAGGAAAGTTTTTGCTGGATATAAAAGTCTTTTTTATTCAAGATGTGTGATTAACAATAACCTATAAATGTAAAATAATCAGAAATGAATGTCTAAAAGTGACTATTTTCGTATTTCTTTTATGTTCGTATGAGCCAATAATAATACAAACAAATAATAATATTACAAATAATACTACAACCAATACTACAGAGTTACAAATAATAATACAGTTTACTTTCGGGTTCATCCAAGTGCTGCCCTCTTTCGTTTATGAAATAAATTAAAATAGACTGATCGACGTCCATCAGACAAAAGCAAACTTTAAGAACTAAAAATGAAAATTTAAGTGTTTTTCAATGTCTAGAATCAGAATTTAAGCATGAGAACAGAACACATCCCCCCCCCCACCAAAAAAAAATGTGACCGGTGTAATTAATAATTGTTCATAGTTGAACGTTTTCGACTTTTATTCCGTTGACTGTTTTGTCATTCGCTTCGTTTGGCGACTTGGCTCGCGTTTGGTTCACAGTTGGCGACATTTGCGTTCAGCTAACGGAAAATTACTTACAAGAATAGTTCCACAACAGTCCAGCAGACAGGGACTGTAACCCCTTACGCTCTGACCAAGCTCGGTGCCGCTTCACTTTCGGGAACCGAGCTTAAACCGACAGAACCACTGAAGAGCGAAAGTGAATCACAATGCAATTCAGTGACACGCACCAATTCACGTCAGTGCAGTTAATTAATTTTTATTTCGCTGTCACTCCAAAACCAATTACAGCTTTATTCAAATTTACGATCTCCGCTGAAAAGCATTTTGCATCGTCATAAAAATGCATTAAAGATGACGCATAATGAAGCATTCAAAATATCGTTAAGTGCACTTATGTTGCCATGGCACGGGAGGAAAAATAAATTTTTGCATCCCCCGGATCGAATAAACTTTTACTTGCTTGTTAAATTGGATATGACAGGTAATTACCCCCAGATTTTATTTCCTAATTAAACTTAATGATTAGCTTACACAAGTGGATCATTCTGTGGCTTTTTATGTTTCGTTAGATAAGCAATTTAATTACATCTGCTACCGGTTGCCATTGGAGACATCTTGTGTAGTTTCTGAAAGATGATTAAACATGCTTTTTAATTTTTACGGATTTTGTGTGTTTTTTTTTTTTAAAGTTTAAAGTAACGTGACTGAGAATGGGTGCTTTTAGTTTCTTTAAAACACTCGAAGAGACGAATGGGTTGAAAAGATTGTTATGTTACTTTCTTGTGTATGAAGTAAAAGGAAATATAGTGATGATGAAAACTTTCGGCTTGCAGAATTTGAAGATCAAATCGGTTTTGACTCTCTGTAAATTGACTTTGAAGAGTTCTTGAGAGGCGTCTGACCGTATGCATGTGTATGTACAGGGTGGCCACAATTAAACTGCACGTGTTCAAGGGGTGCTGGAGAGAAAACTACTGGGAATATTCCAGTGAAATTGGGTATCTACACGTTTCAGAACATGCGCAAGTCAAATATGAAAAAAAGAAAATCGCCATTTTTGCCCGCTGTATCGTATTTCAACGATTATCGGCGGCATATATGCAAATTTTAAGCTCATCGTGTGGTGGAGCGAAAGGAGCAGTAAAATATAATTTTGATACTTTTTCCATGGGAAGACCACACAAGTGGACAATAAATTACAAGAGGCGCCAGGCAATGGACAGTCTGGACACTATAGCACAATGAACTGTCAACGTTAAAATATTTATGGCCGAAAATGATATGCAAATTTGGCGGGGTATATTACCCCGATGTCCCACCTACATGTCCGGGATTCGACGAGGGGATGCATTAATTCCCCGATGCGAGCAAATCAGAAACTCCAGCCAATGATGTATGAGGGGGTAAAAAAGAAACAGCCCCGTGGGAGAAAAAAAAAAGAAGAGAGGACGAGCGTGCTTCAGAAGAGAGTGTAAAAAAGGTGTGTGATAAGAGTTTTTTTAAAAAAAGTTCTTCGAATCAGTGTGTACTTCGAATCAGTGTGATGAAGTTGTGTTAAAAAAAAAATCGGTGTCGGCAGAGAATACCTAAGGAGTGTTGCTTGGTGATGGCCTAAGAGAAAATAAAGCGGTCCCAATAGTGCACGCGTCGATCGTGCCCTGCGTAAAGATGGCTACCTCATCATAATGGTGAATATCCAAACTATTTATTTCCTAATGGTGTTTCAAACCTTTTGTGGATATCCTCCAAAACCACATCTCCCCAGATACTTTGTCATACTAAAATTATTTCAATATCGTCTTTTAATTAATATTATTGGAATGACTAAGAATAAATGGAATTTATTTGCAGTTCATATAGTCTTTAGTTTTTTTTTTAGTGTTTAGGTGTATGTCAATCATTTTCCTGTTTTCAGCGTAATCCTAGGAGTACTTGCCAGGTAGGTTATGCGCGGCACAATCCCACCTTACGATCATCTTTGGCCTTAGTATTCATCAAATTTTAATCATAACAAAAAATCAAAACCACTACACATCGAACAGTATAAAAACAAGACGACATTGAGTAATGGTCCATCATGACTCTGAATAAGAAGGAACGTGCATTGCTAGTGAAGATATTCTATCAGAATGGTAGCCGTTATTCAGCTACTCTGAAAGAATACCGGCGTATGAAACGATTAAGAAGAGGTCCAATGAGTGTCCATGAGAATAAATAATGGTTTGATTGTTTTCCAAAGCGTCTTTATGGATTGTTTAATGTGTGATCTTAAATTACGTTCATTTTTGATTACATGATAGTGTAAAAATTGAATGACTGAAGCGAATTGTATGGAATTTTGATAAACTGTAAAGGATGTTTTATATTGTTTATAGGCCTTTTAGAATGTCATTATGCTCTGTCTATTGGTTTTGGAAGTTGTATAGGCCACCGGGGAGCGTTGAAATACGATACAACGCCATCTATCGGTCGAAAATGGCGATTTTGTTTTTCATATTTGACTTGCGCATGTTCTGAAACGGGTAGATACCCAATTTCACTGGAATATTCCCAGTAGTTTTCTCTCCAGCACCCCTTGAACACGTGCAGTTTAATTATCGCCACCCTGTATATTCGTATTGTGGCAGAAATACCCTGCTTGTTCCCTGGGTTTGTCGTTCTAAAGTCCAGTGGGTGTAGAAAGTTCTAGTAAAAAGTCCACTGGTCAGGATGGAACACAACTTTATAGCTTCTAGAACTTAGTAGAATAATCAGCTGTAGAAAATTCACAAGCACAATCCAACAGCAATGTGCTTTTAACAGTCCGCTTAGATCTGAATCTCTCACAAATGCTGTCATTCTCACACAAAATAAAACACTTACACAGGTAAAATTCAGTGGAAATATACGAGGGACAACGCTAACAATCCCTAAGTCTCAACAGTAAAGAATTGACGCACAGCACTTTAAAAACAGCTTCGAAAACAAGCGCGAAACACCGCTTCTACCACAGAGCAAAGCAAACGCACTCACAGAGAGAGCTCCATTCATACACTGGGTGCTCTGCTCAACTCACACTGAACTGGGGCCGATGAAACACTCATATGCATAGGTGGCGCAGAAGCTACGTGAAACTTCCCGAAGAGACTATTTCTCGAAGATTCTACATAAAGCGGGAAGTTTGATTACGTCATAGAAGAGAAATGTCACGTTTTTATGTGTCTTTGATGCAGGAAATAGGCGCCATTGGGAAAATCGCGCCCAATGACCGAAATGTCGCCGAGCTTGGCGACTCTTGGCGAAATATCGCCCCTTTGCGAGACCGCAAGAGTTCCCCTATGATTGTCCCCCTGCCCTCCATTTCGCGGGAGCAACTCGCCCGTCGATTAAACTCCTCATCGGTGCAACTCGCCCTTTTCTCCCTTCGCCCGGTGCAACTAATCCTATTCTGGGAAGTACTAGTGCTATTGCAGTACTGTATTTCCTTCAAATGAAGTGCACTGATAATATTTATGATTTGACCCTTTGAGGTGCAAGCATTTCTTCACCACTCTCCAGCTTTTCGAGTTGAGGCAAGATTGTTTTAATTTCCGACATAAACTTCATGAATAATATACCGGGCGATTCAAAATAGAAGTTAAGGCGATTATTTTTTTTAAACCGTAAGGGATAGAAACATACTTCGAATTAGGAAAGTTCGTCCAATGAAGAGTAGCTTTCAGATAGGGCATTTTTTTGCCGGGGGTTGTATGCATATTAAAATACGAAATTTAATTTGTAGACGGGCCTTCCTTTCCTACTCTTTATATTGAGAAGAATGTGGCTCGTTGCCTAAGAAAATGAACAAACCAAACCCCGTGTCTCTACTTGGAATAGTTTTCGAGATAGATCCATTTGAAAATTTTGGCATTTGTCATCAAGCAATAAGGGGGTGTCTCCAAAGCGTTAATTTATGACGTTAATTTATGTAAATAGTCACTCGATAGACACAGTCGACATCTAAAATCGCAATTTAGCAAGCATTTTCCTGTAATTCATGCTTCGCAGTTTCTAGTGAAAGTTATCACACCCCATAGTAACCAAAACCATTATTTTGTCATTCTCTTTTACACTTTAAAATTTCTTCTCTAGAAGCGTGATCGAATGTGCGGATGACCCCCCCTAAAAGGCTAAATTTTCGCTACTTTCATAAAGCAGTACCGATCCTTTGAGGTAAAACTGCACCTGCTAATTGCACACATTGGAACACTCTTAATTGCCCTTCCAACAATGGGATCATTATTTAACTTTTCTCAACTCGTAGTGGGTCCTCCCGAAGTAAAAAGTTTTTCGCTTGAAAACCGACGCCAACACAGAAAGTGGTATAAATCATCATTTAAAAAAATGTAGTTTTTGCTAACTATTTGACTTAGAGACACGGGATTTGTTTTATTCATTTTTTTTAGACTAAGAGCAACATTCTTCTCAATATAAAGGGTAGGAAAGGAGGGACCGTATAAAAATTAAATTTCCTATTTTAATAGGTATACAACCCCCAGTAAAAAAAATGCCCTATCTGAAAGCTACTCTTCATGGGACGAACTTTTCTAACTGGAAGTATGTTTCGATCCCTTGTGGTTTAATAAATAATCGCCTTAACATCTATTTTGAATCACCCTGTATAGTTATTAAATAAATACATTATTCTACAGTCAGTGATTGTTTGGACCATACCCAAAATCTCTCCAACTGCCATCGACCCAGACGAATGTTAAAAATCACCGAATTGAGCGCCAAGAATAATTACTGCTGTAAAAAAAAAATAAAAAAATGAATCATTATTTCTGTAACTGATGTAGGAAATTTCACTAACAATTACATTTGCGACTAGCAGTGAATGTTCTGGAATTAGGTGGATTCACAGCGCAACCTAAGGATATTAATGAGTTAATAGACATACAAGGGAGTCATGCGGTGTCCACATGAGATTTTTCCTTTAACCCTTTCGCGACGGTAAGCGCAAACGCGCGCTTATCGCTGAGGCCGGCAGTCTCTTTCGCCAATGTCTGTCCAGGGCCGGAGAGTTTTTTCGCGATTAAGCCTAAATCCATGAACAGAACAATCAGAATATATTACAGCGTCACTATCACTACTATCCGAATCTGCTTCAGAATCAATATCTCATAATTTCAAATAATTTGCGCCATTTCTGCTATTTCAAGCTCTAACACTTTCGAAGCTTCGACATTCTAACTGTAAAATGAGAAAAAATCCACGTCTACTAGATCTAATTATCCACTAAAAACTGGACTGCAAACCGTAATACCCAACGCTGTAGCGAAAATAAAACTCCCTGCTTACTATAAAGAAATACCACGTACGAATTTATAGAGCCGTCATAAAGTATACCATTCAGAAACATTCCTTTCAACTTACGTTTATATTATCAAAAACCACGTGTATGTGAGTCATGCTACTCCCATTCTGAGTAGAAGGTCAAATCTACATGTATCTGTAACCGCATGGACATACAATGCCATCTTGTGCCAAAATTTATAGTTTTTAAAACATTCCGGGACACTGGCACAACTGTGTGACGGACGGGGCTGAACGAGGAAACGCTCTGGCACGCCAGCGTGTCGGCCGGGAACTGAGTGCGTTTCTTACTGGCACGTATACGTGACAGTCGGCGCGAAAAGGTTAAAACACGCAAAGAAAACAATGTAACAAACATTTAAATATTTCTGTATGAATTAAATTGAGGTAAATTATATTAACATTCTGAAAGATTCACAGGGGAAAATGCCCTACCATGTCAGAGCGAATAAGACACTGAACATGACAGATGGCTGAGGTGTGTAGCTCCCGCGTTTGGGTATACTGCTCGACTGTTAATGTAATGGTCTGGAGTTTTGGTTTTTTTCCTCCAGATGTAACGTGAATACGTATTAGGACACCTTAGAAAGTCCGCCCCCCTAGTCATCTTCTTCCGTAGATAGATGTCGTTCGTGTAGCCTTGCCATGGCACGAAAACACTTAAAACTTGGGGGAGGGGAAACAAGATGAATCATGCATAACAATTTTAACAATACCGCCTTTCTTGCACCAGATTTGGCGATGAATCCTCCTTAAATTTCAATAGATTTTTTAAACATGTATGTTTTCAGAAAACATGCGTATAACTTAATAAACATACAAGGAAGCAGTGGTGTGCTGTGGCGTTTGGTTATAGTCAAGCGTACTATGGCTGTACCAGACTATTTGTAGCAGCTAATTTATGTTTATTCGGCTATAATGTTGATCAACCGGTTATTATGAAATTCACTTCTACCTTATATATGTAATTAAGTTGACTCAAAAACAGAGCAGTCGTTTGTTTATATGATAGCCACTAGATGGTGTCCTGTTGCTCTTTCATCGCATAGCACATTATTTTTTTATATTTTAATTACTTCGAATTTTATTTTCTAAATCTGAATGTCTTATTTTCTCCTCTCTGCAAGAGCTGCAAAAGCCCTCGCGTGAACTTCTTTCTCACGTTTTGTTCCTTATCAGCTGCTCTTCTGATAAACAAAATAAAGTAACAAATGACGCCAGTTATACTCCTTGTTCTCGCAGCTGAAACGTTTTGCGGTTTTCGCCTGCTGTTTGTAAGAATTTGTTCGCGGCTTCTGGAAATTTCCCGAAGCAGTGCTTTTTACCTCTACTTTTTGAACTGCCGCGGCTTTTCATAACGGTCATTTTTTCGGCAGTTGGGCTGTTCATCTGGTGTGGCGAGGCCGATCACTTGGTGATGCAGGCCTTAATAGCATCAACGCCGTAATTTTTATAACGATGCTTCCCCAGGTTCCTATATGCTTATGTGTGCTTTTTCAATTTTTTATGATAAAGAAAATCTGATGCTTTACAGAATAAAATAAATACGTCTAAAACGTAATATGTGTGATCTCATCTAATTTCTTGTGTGCTCTATCACGGAAAGATGTGAAAGCGACGAGCGCTGGAAAGACGGATGTGCCTTTCCCAACAATATTATGGGTCAATGATTGGTACACCGACTCCTCCATTTCTTTTGTGAACTTTCGTAATGTACATCTTTACCCATTGATACGTAACAATTCGTTACGTAACAATTGTTATTACGTATAATTGTTATACGTAATTAGAATCCGTTCTTATGAAATCGGATATCGCTCTCTCTCAATTTGAAGAAAAAAAATTACGATGTCGCTTTAACAGATACCTTCCTCTTTACAACGCGGTACTCGCAGGTATATCTTAACACGTTCTACGGAGGTTGATGCATCTTTCATCCAATTCAATACAACGCAGGCAGGGGCGTAGCCACGGGGGGGGGTTAGGGGGGTCATAAACCCCCCCCCCCCATGAGTAATTTTTTGCCGTATAAAATGTATATTCTTCACTCTATTATCACACACACGTATACATATATATGAGTTGTAGTAGTCGTAACCCCCCCCCATGAAAAATTTCTGGCTACGCCCCTGAAAGCAGGGTATGTGTTCTTCAAGATTGTCCACGTAATATGTGGCAACAATTTACACCAACCATCGTCTTTTCACGATCATCGCCAACCTTCACATGAAAGATGGCAGCACTGCTTTTGCAAGCATATGCGAAATTATTTGCTGATAAAATCACTCAAAATAACGTGTTTGAAACATAAAATAATAAAAAACTTAACAAAATAAAACCATAAAGTTTACTTCAACGACCAGATTGCTGTTTGGAGCAAAAACTTGACAAAAACTCGAGTAAATACATCTAAAAAATGTCACCATGCATTTGGCAGCCAATGGCTAAAATGGGCTAGAGCGCATTTTGGCCATTGGCTGTTTCAACATCGGCTTTTAGGATGACACCCAAAATGTATAGCAACCCTAACCTAAATAAATTGAATGACAAATACTGTTAAAACAAAGAAACATGATTTTCATTGAAATGAGTCCACGTATGTTCAGGCAAAGTTGGCCGCCTTGGCGGCTAGTTTTTCATAAAACAGAAGCGATTTTTAAAATTTAAATTATAGTTAGGCAAGCAATGCGTACATTGCTTATTAGAACCGCACGTCACTGCTAAGAAGTCATACTGTGCAAAATCTACATCAGATTTTTAAAAACACATCGACTAAAAAGGGCAAAAATCATGATCCTTATTCTTAGGAAATTTCCAATCACAATTCATCCCTGTCATAAAATCAGTTTTAATCTCCTTCTTTCTCCCTTTGACAAGCTAATATTTTGGGTAAAAACGAATTCACTTTTTTTGCCTCTTCTGTGAACTCGTATTCTGTAATGGGGGTGATGAAATATGCATGAGAGGGAGAAATAAAAAGCTCAGAATTTGTTCGTTTTGATCATTCGATTCGACGTAAAGGCCTATTATTCGGTATTAATTCAAGGACTGTTGATTTGATTTTGTTTGTTCGGATCGATTTTACTTTTCGTAGTGTTTTTAATCGATGACATTTACTTTATTCAACTCAAAGTTTTTTAATTCCCTTAAAGGTAGTATTATTTTTAAGAAAACTTTCACAAATGCTCCTATTTTTACTTCCTTGTACGGAGTATAAGGAAATAATGTGACCCCAAAAAATTTCGGGGGCCCAATTTCGACGAAAAAACCGATTTTGACTACCTCTCAATTTACTTTTAAGAATTTTTTCGATGCATCTCATCGTACGCTAGCATGCACGATCCTATAAACGCGTCTGCAACTCATTTGGACCAGCGGCAAATCTGCTTTGATCAGTTTTACCACGCCGTCTGTACGTACGTACGTATTGTAACCCGCATATCTATAAAACTATTAGTCGTAGATTGATGAAACTTTATATTTAGGATTGCTGTAACATCTAGTTGTGCACCTCCTCTTTCGGCCCCATTCGTCCGGATAGTTTATCTACAGGGACGCCCAAAAGATGCTAAATACATTACGCTCTATGGGCCGAAATTCATTCAACTCGCAAGTCTCAAAAACTATTCGACGTAGAATGTTGAAACTTTATATTTAGGATTATTCTAACATGTAGTTGTGCACCTCTCCTTTCGGTTCCATTCGACTGGATAGTTTTATCTACAGGACCGCCCAAAGTGTTTGAAGTACATTACGCTCTATGGGTCGAAATTCATTAAACTCGGATATCTCAAAAACTATTAGACGTAGAATGTTGAAACTTTATATTTAGAACATCTAGTTGTGCACCTCCCGTTTCGGTACCATTCTACCGGATAGTTTATCTACAGGGCCGCGCAAAAGATTCTAAATACATTACGCTCTATGGACAGAAATTCATTAAAGCGTATTTTAGACGTATTGGGCTATTTCAAAAGATTCAGAAAGGATATAGGCTGTTAAGGGTTACAAAATGAATTTCTCCATGGAAAAAAGTGTCTTTATCATTTATAGTGCTGCTACAGGAACACTCAAAAATTTCCAACACAGTACGGTTCACGGCAATTTTAGGGACATTCATCCATTTCAAGTGCAATACCGTCCCACCCTATAGTTAGGTAGCGGTGCGATCACGGTCACGTGCCTCCCTCTAAAGTTACGCCAAATGTCGCCAAGTTTGGCGACTTTTCGTGTACGTGTGCATGTATTTAACTCTCAAATCTCAAAAACTATGAGTCGCAGAATGTTGACTCTCCTTCCGTTTCCATTCGACTGGATAGTTTATCTGCAGGACAGTCCAAAAGATTCTAAATACATTACGCTCTATGGGCCGATACTCAATAAAGCGTATTTTAGAGGTATTAGGCTAGATCAAACGACTCAGAGGTGATATAGGCTGTTAAGGGTTACAAAATGAATTTCTTCATCAAAAGAAGTGTCTCTATCATTTCTTATCATCATGAGTGTCTTTATCTTTTTATCATCATCCTAATTTAGATAGAATTTTCTTGTAACGCATGTTTGGCAGTTTCTAGTGAAAGTTACCCACACCATAGTAACCTATACCATTATTTTGTCATTCTCTTTTACGCTTTAAAATTTCTTCTCTAGAAGCGTGATGTCATGAGTGGATCACACCACTGAAAGACTAAATTATCGGCCATTTCATAAATTAGTCCCGATCCATTTAGGTAGCCTGTTCATTTCACTCATTAGAACGCGCGTAATTGCTTTCCCCAATAATGGAATCGTTATTTATCTTTTATCAATTCATAGTGGGTCCCCTCAAGTAAAGATTTTTTCGCCAGAATACGGACGCCAACACAGTGGGTAAAGGGGTGCAAGACATCCTTTTCAAAAATTAATTTTCTCGCTAACTGTTCCACGTACAGACGCGGGATTTGTTTTCATTCATCTTGTTAGGCAAACAGCACCCTTCTTCTATAAGTATAAAGGATAGGAAAGGAGAGGGACCGAATAAAAAATAAAATTTCGTATTTTTATACGCATTCAACCCTTACAGTACAAAAAAAAAAAATGCCGTATCTGAAAGCTACTCTTAACCCTTTAACGCGCAGTGTTCCCGCTCTGGGAACACCCAACTCTGACGTTTTGACTGTCGCCAGTCGCGAGGAATAGATTGGATTTCTATAAAAATAGTTGCGGGTGACCTAGCCCCACGAGAATCTTTTACTTTTTAGCACGTCCTTTCCCGTCAAAAAAGGGTCATGATTCTTTTTAACAGCACTGACATCTGCTGAAAAAGGGAAGAATGCGAGAACAGCTGGATAGATTGCCCCATGCTGAAAAAAAGGGCAGCCGTTGCCATCGCTCGACTGAACGACTAGCAAGAGGGCGGACGATCGAAACGTTCATCGCGTGACACAGATCTAGAGACCCTTTAATGGCCTTATCACACTAAAGGGAAAATCCGAGCAACTTCGCGCTGGATCCACTTTTCCGACGGTCTTGAAGGCGTGGTTATCTTTAAGGGTTGCAAAAGTAAACAAACTCTCTCCGACGCCCAATAGTCATCGCATCGCTGATTGGGCGTGCAGGTTCTTGTTTTACTTATCGTGCGTTGGTATATTGACATCGGATCGGCAGCAATCGGCAGCTTTGAATTCGGCACCCCGAATCCAAAGTCCACTTGAACGCGGCCATCATTTTATTGACACGTGATTCTGACATCGAACAGAGTCGCCATGGCTCGAAATTGCTTATGACGTAGCAGGAAGAAGTAGTCTGATTGGCCGAAATTTCGTCCGACTCGGATTTTTTCCTTCGGAAAGGAAAAAAGTTGGAGTTCGCGGTCGTCCAGGTAACGGCGGAGAAAATCGGCCGGAAACTTGATTTGCAAGGAAAGTGGGTCGGATTTTTCTCAGTGTGATAGCCCTATTAGACACGCAGCTGGCTGTGCCGCACATCCAGCTGCGTCAAAAAAAGGGTCTCTCGATCTGTGGCACGCGATGAACGTTTCGATCGTCCGCCCTCTTGCTGGTCATATATAAGTCGAGCGATGGCAACGGCAGCCCTTTTTCCAGCATTGGAAAAGGGTTGCGCCTCTAAGGGTTAATTGGGCGACCTTTTCTAATCGGAGGTATGATTCGATCACTTACGGTTTAAAAAATAAATCGCCTTAACATCTATTTTCAATTACCCGGTATAAATGCATGCATTTATGTATGTTCCTGGTGCCCAAGGAGTTAAGGAAGTTTTAAACGTCCCCGAAACCTTCAATCCCATTTTGTAATCTTACTTGGACCATTTATGACAGGGGCAAAATAAATTGCCCCTATTTCGAGCAACGATATTTCCAGTGCGTATAACTATTCCAGCACTTTATATGCAAAAGGAAACTGCCTTTTGCATATAAAGCACGTTTTTAAAGGGGAAGACCTAGTCCTGCAGTTTCCATGAGAAAACTCAATTCGTTGCTTGTCCCCAGGCACAAAAGCAAATCTGTGTAAGGGAGGCGGAGATATATGAAGTGTTAGAGGAAACATCTTTTTACTTTCCGAACATGTACCATGTAAGGAAAGTATTGTCATCATGAAAAAATTCGAATTCGAGATTTTGGTGTATTGACACGTTTGGAGGTCTTCTGAATTCATGGATGCTGTTTTTACGAGATGTATGTATGTATGTGTGTGTGTGTGTGTGTGTGTGTGTGTGTGTGTGTATGTGTGTTTGTGTGTATGTGAGTGAACACGATAGCTCCTGAACGGGACATGCGATGGAGCTCAAATTGGGTCTATATGTTATAAACCACCGTCGCAAGACGGGTATTGATTTGGGTGTGTATAGGACTTACAGTTTTTCTACAGGGCTACGACAAAGTTTTCTTTTACATTATGGCCTATGGAGGAACATTTTGGAAAGTGCGCTAGCGTTTAAACGGTCCATTCGATTGAGCTCAAATTGGGTATACATGTTATAAACCACCATTGTAAGACCGGTATTGATTTTGATGTTTATAGGACTCATAGTTTTTCTACAGGGCTACGACAAATATTTCTTTTACATGATGGCCTATGAGGAGACATTCTTGAAAGTGCGCTAGCGTTTAAACGGTACATTCGATCGAGCTTTAATTTGGTATATATGTTTGAATGATTCGTAGATTAAAATTTATTGAAATGTTTGGTCATGATCTTAATCGTAAGTGTTCGGAAAGTCGAGTGGAGTCACTCCAGATTTTTTTTTTTTAAAAGAAGACACTTTAACCCTTTAGAAGGCGAGTTTATGTGCAGAGAGTCGAAAGTACTTGGGATTTTTCTGGCCCCTTTTTTAGTGTTCACTCATAGATTTTCAGGCCTCTGTAATATCCCACGTACAAATTTTAGAAGCAAGTATTGAACAAACATAGAAGTTTTGCAGGAGAATACATTCAGATTCACAAAATCAAAGTCGGAAAATTACCTGATGCTTGTACACGGAATGTAAAGCAAAAATATAGGATTGAAAGCGATGATTCTTGTGCTCCATTTTCGAGTCATTAAAATGACGAATGAAAGAAAAGTTCATAGGCCAATTTAGAATCTAGATGTATGGAAGAAATATACGTCCAATAGAACTGAACAAAAATCAGAAAATTCACTTAATGATAGTGGATTTCTATATTTAATAGACCGTAGGTAAAATGTTTTCAAAAATGTTATGCTTATTTAAATAATCGACATAAGCAATTATTAATTACTTTTTCTACCTTGATCTATTGAAAGATATTTTTTCTTCCATAAAAAAACATCGATCAGAATTAAATTTTGCAATCTAAACATCTTTTTAGAGATATTTTGAGATATTATCCTGCTATTCACTAAGCCACAATGTTCGCTAAAGTTTTAAATCCCTACTGTTTGTTTACACACGCAATGAGTACGTATATATAGTTGCAAATAACACTGCTTGATTCCTAGGTTTGTCGCACAGGATTGAACAAGAACGTTATTGCTTCTAGAACTTAGTCGAGTAATCAGCTGTTTAAAACACACAGG
The DNA here is from genome assembly GCA_038373885.1 of Cheiracanthium punctorium. NCBI lineage: Eukaryota > Metazoa > Arthropoda > Arachnida > Araneae > Cheiracanthiidae > Cheiracanthium > Cheiracanthium punctorium. The sequence continues at coordinate 45,507 of JAWZYV010014732.1, read as the reverse complement.
CACTAACGGCCAGTAGCTTGTTTATAACATTCCGCTCTGTTCCAAAGCGTTCAAAAATACTGTATTTTTCCCACAAAATAAAACACTTCCACCCTCAAAAATTCAGTTTAAATTTCCGAGGGAAATCGTAAACAGTCCCTCAAGACTCAGCTGTGAAGAATTTACACACAGATATAAAAACCAGCTTTTAAGTACAAGCGAAAGACCGTTTCAAAAGCGCATAAAATAACGAAGCACAGCTTCCCAGCAGATCTCAGGCATCTCTGCTTGCACGTCAGCGGACAAATTACAGGCTGACTTGAGAGAGACTATGCGCAGGTAGAGGCATACCACCCATATTTCTCGATATTTGCAGAAAACGCTATGTAAACCATAGAGATATTTGCCAAAATTCGCCAAGCATGGCGACGTTTTGGCAAAATATCGCCCAATTGGGTGACAAAAACATGTCCCCAAAAGTGATGTTAGCGATTAGCTCGAGAAATATGGCCTACCAGCAATATTTCTGGGAAATCGCGCCAAATCACCAACATGTCACCAAGCTTGGCGACTTTTTGGCAAAATAGCGCTCAATTTGTCGCCAAAAATAACTCCCTAAAAGTGAGGGTAGCGAAGGTCTAGGAGTAATATTTCTAGAGATTTCTAGATTACGCTATGTTAATCAATGGGGGAAACCAAAAACTCCATATCTCGCTTACTAGTTACCGAATTTTGATGCAACAAAATGAAAAATTTAACTATTTCACGCGTAGAAAAAGAATTTTAAACTATTTAAAACCCCCAGAACAGCGGGTGTCCCCGAAAATTCGTAAAAATACGTTAATGATGCAAATATGTAGATAATATAAAAATCAAAACACAATTTGAAATATTTTTAAAATACAAAATCGTTTTTAAAACGAGTGTGTTTTGTACAGGTCATTTTAAAATTGAATTTTTCAAATTTTACGTTATAGGAAAACGCAACATCAGTCCAAAATGGATTAAATGAGTATATTATGTGCCGTGATACCTTGCTGCAAACTCGATTAGTGTACAGTTTTGGAGATGAAGGCACTTCCAGACATACACATAACGGCTGCCTTTGAAGTCCGCTTATATAATTATTGATCTCCCAGGCACGTCTGCATTTAGCAAAGCATTTTCAAAAGCATGCATATACCTTCCAATTGCACATAGATATAACTAGAATATGTTATAAATCCTGTTATGGCATTGTGTATAATGCTAGACGTTTTTAGGCAAAATATGAAATATGAGAATTATTACATACTTTCCCTACGCGTTGTATATAATACCTAGTGATCTAAATAATAAAAGTTCTATTCGTAACAATTCCGGGATCGACTCATCGATCCCGGTGCATCTGCCGCCATGTTGAAATTTTGATATAAATAACATTTTTGTCTCTATCTAACAGCAAAATTTTTTATACAGTTCGTTAAAAAAGTAACCTTTTTTAAAACTTGCAGCTACTTTCAACTCTAAATATTTAGCGAGATGTCACGCCTTGAAAAGTAAACAGAGAAGCGAAGACGATTCATTCCTCGATTCTTTTAAAAAAAATCACGGAACATAATCTCTCGCGTAGATCGATTAGATGACGTCATATACTGGTGAAAATACTCAATCTGCATGACAAGCAATGCAAGGACAGTTTTATCTAATATTTAAGTTCTATTTAACTGAAAAATGCGATAGATTTTGGGCAAATTTATTGAGAATGTGTAAAACTCTTTGCAGAAGACTTAAACACCTATTTATAGGAATTCTTTTTTAGAAATTGGCAACATTCTTTGAGGTGAGACAAACGTATTTTTTTGTTGTTTGTGGCAGTTTTCTTTTTTTTTTTTTTTCATTGCTCTCATCCGAGTGTTTTTAAATGTTAACGGCGTGACATTTGTGAAATCCTATTTTAAAAGTGTTTGAGTGTTTCATCACGTGCTGCCTTTGAAGTCCGCTTATATAATTATTAAACTGCCCGGTACGTCTGCATTTTCAAAGCATGCGCATATACCTTCATGTTACACGTAGATATAATTTCGAGGAGGATAGAATAGAATATGAATTTAGTTCATGTAGGACAGAGAATGAGAAATTGTACAATGGTGTTCCAAATTACGGAAAAGCGATATTTACGGATCTATTCGTAGTTACGGAAACAAATTAATATACGTATATAGGCTACCGGCAAAGTATGAAACGCAGGCATTCTATAGAATGTCTAGGCACTGTGTACCGGGCGATTCAAAATGGATGTTAAGGTGGTTATTTTTTAAACAGTGAGTGATCGAAACATACTTCCCATTAGAAAAGTTTGTCCAATTAACCCTTTGAGGCGCAACCCTTTCCCAATGCTGAAAGACCCTTTTTCTCTAGAGACCCTTTTTCTGACGACAGCTGGCTGTGCCAGCGCACAGCCAGCTGTCGTCAGAAAAAGGTTCTCTAGATCTGTGGCACGCGATGACCGTTTCGATCTTCCGCCATCTTGCTGGTCGTTCAGTCGAGCGATGGCAACGACTGCCCTTCTTTCAGCATGGGGCCATTTATCCATCTCTTCTCGCATTCTTCCATTTTTCAGCCGATGTCAGAGCTGTTCAAAAGAATCGTGACCCTTTTTTGTACGGGAAAGGACGTGCTCAAAAGTAAAGGATTCTCGTGGAGCTCTGCCACCCGCCACTATTTTTATACAAATCCAATCTATTCTTCGTGACTGGCACCAGTCAAAACGTCCGAGTTGGGTGTTCCCAGAGCGGAAATACTGCGCGTTAACCCATTTATGCCTAGCGTCCCTTTTTTGGGACGGCATTTTCGCTATCATTCGAAAACGTTATTTATTTTTCCTAGCCTTTATTCGCGAGTATTGAACCTCAATTCCACAAAATATTTTAATGTGGCCAAGTAGGATGTTGACATTTCAATTTTTATACATAATGATTTTAAATGAAATCATGCCGTGTCCAAAAAGTTGACATCAGAAATTTATCAATTACTTCTGGTGTTAGCAAAAATGGAAGAAAGTCGCAAAAATATCCAGGCACGAATGGGTTAAAGGGTTAGGAGCAGCTTTCAGATAGGGCATTTTTGTTATTACTGGGGTTACTATACGATACTACCTTCAGGAACGGCCTACCTATTTGGTTTAAAGCCTGTTTTAGATCCTGAATTCTGGGGGTTGAACACACACTGAAATACGAAATTTAATTTTTACACTTTCCCTCCTTTCCTACCCTTTATATTGAGGAGAATGTTACTCTTGGACTAAGAGAAAATGAATAAAACACATCCCGTGTCTCTACATGGAATAGTTCAGAGATATGTCAATTTGAAAATTTTGGTTTGAGTCGCCAAAGCAATGAGGGGATGTCTCCAAAGTGAGAAAAATGCAATTACTTTTCAACTGACGTTAATTCCTTTTAATAGTCACTCGATAGACACAGTAGACGCCTCAAATCCTAGTTTAGCTAGAATTTTCCCGTAAAGCCTGTTTGGCAGTTTTTAGTGAAAGTTACCACACCCTAGTAACCTATGACATTATTTTGTTATTCTCTTTAACACTTTAAATTCCTTCTCCTGTAATGTAATCGCTTTTCAACTGACGTTAATTCATGTTAACAGTCACTCGATAGACATAGTTGACCCCTCAAATCCTAATTTAGCTAGAATTTTCCTGTAAAGCATGTTTGGCGGTTTTTAGTGAAAGTGACCACACCCTAGTAACCTACGCCATTATTTGGTCATTCTCTTTGACACTTTAAAATTCCTTCTCTAGAAGCGTGATGTCATGAGTGGATGACCCGCATCCCCACTAAATGACTCAATTATGACTCATTTCAAAGAGCAGTACGGATCATTTTAGGAAAAAACCTGTTCATTTACGAATTTGAATGCTTTTAATTGCTTTTCCCAACAATGGGATTGCTATTTAACTTTTTTCAACTCATAGTGGGTCCCCCAAAGTAAAAAGTTTTTCGCTTGAAAACGGACGCCAACACAGCAGGTAAAGTGGTGTCAGTCATCGTTTTTAAAAATTAATTTCCTCGGAAGCTATTCCACGTAGAGACACGGGATTTATTTGATTCATTTTTACTTTACGAACATGTACCATGTAAGGAAAGTATTGCCATCATGAAAAAATTCGACTTCGAGATGTTGGTGTTTTGACACGTTTTGAGGGCTTCTGAATCCATTTATGCTATTTTTACGAGATGTATGTATGTATGCGTGTATGTGTGTGTGTGTGTGTGTGTATGTGTGTTTGTGTGTATGTGAGTGAACACGATAGCTCCTGAACGGAGCATTCGATGGAGCTCCAATTGGATATATAGGTCATAAACCACCGTCGCAAGACCGGTATTGATTTGGGTGTGTATAGGACTTATAGTTTTTCTACAGGGCTACGACCGAGATTTCTTTTACATTATGGCCTATGGGGGGAATTTCTTGAAAGTGCGCTAGCGTTTAAGCGATACATTCGATTGAGCTCGAATTCGGTATACATGTTATAAACCACCATCCTAAGACCGGTATTGATTTTGGTGTGTATAGGACTTATAGTTCTCCTAAAGGGCTACGACAAAACTTTCTTTTATGTTATGGCATAATGGCATAGGGGGAGATATTCTTGAAAGTGCGCAAGCGTTTAAACGGTGCATTCGATTGAGTTTCCATTTGGTATATATGTTTGAATGATTCATCGATTCATATTTATTTAAGTGCTTGGTAATGATCTTAATCTGGTGTTCGGAAAGTCGAGTGGAGTCACTCCAGATTTTTTTAATCAGCAAGCAACATTCTTTTAAATATAAAGGGTAGGAGAGGAGGGACCGTCTAAAAATTAAATTTCGAATTTTAATGCGTATACAACCAGCCATTAAAAATGCCCTATCTCAAAGCTACTCTCTATTGGAAGAACTTTTCTAACTGGAAGTATGCTTCGATCCCTTACGGTTTAAAAAAAAATCACTGTAACATCTCTTTTGAATCACTCGATATAAACGACGTGCATTATTCAAAAGTACACATGTCATTCTGAAAAATAATGTAACTCTGATTAAAAAAAAATATATTCAAAATACATGAAGAAAAATGAAGTTGTAGAAAACAAAATTTATTCCTTTCTTATTAACCCATTTATGCCTAGCGTCCCTTTTTTGGGACGGCATTTTCGCTATGAGTCGAAAACGTTATTTATTTTTCCTAGCCTTTATTCGTGAGTACGGAGCCTCAACTCTACAAAATATTTTAACATGACCCAGTAGGATGTTGATATTTCGATTTTTATGCAGAATGATTTTAAAAGAAATCATCCCTTGTTTAAGAAGTTGACGTCAGAATGGGAAACAAACTTTTCATTTAAAAAATAAAAAATTAACCTACTTGCTGCAACATGGAAAGCTTGAAAGACATTTTGAATTATATTTCATTACATGTTTCATACATTTCACATACAATAGGACAGCGGTTCTCAACCATTTTACGTCGCCCCCCCCAACAAAGGCTAACTTACCGTGGCGCCACCCCCTCACATTTTTCAGCATACATTCAGTTTTTAATCTTTAGCAATGAACAGTGGAAACTTACGAGGGGAATCGTACACAGTCCTTTAAGACTAAATAGTGAAGAATTTACACACAACACTCTAAAAACAAGGCTCCTAAAACAAGCTAATCATAGATTTGCTAAGCGCCAATGCAAAGCCTTAAGCTTTCACGGACATCTGCTTTTGGCACAAGCAGAGAAAGACTGACTCTATCGGGGAAGCTATCTAGGTGAGCAGAAGCTATTAGAAATTTCCCGAAGATTCCCCTAAAACCGCGAATTTTTATTACGTCGTAAGAACACAGCTGAATCATTAGGCTATTATGTAATGCTAATGCAGTAAAGCAAACTTTAAAGGCCCCACTGGAAAAATCGCGCCAAATGCCAGTAAAGTTGAACATGTCGACACTTTCGACATGTCGAAAGAAATGTCAACTAGAAGAAATGTCGCCAAGCTTTTCTACTTTTTGGCGAAATATCGCCAAGCTTTTCTACTTTTTGGTGAAATATCGCCAAGCTTTTCTACTTTTTGGTGAAATATCGCCAAGCTTTTCTACTTTTTGGCGAAATATCGCCCAATTTGTCGCCAGAAATAAGTCCCCAAAAGTGAGGTTTGCGAAGGCCCACGACCCATATCTAGAAAATTCTCTCAGATTTCTAGAAAATAAAACCAATGGTGAAACATTAAACTCCTTATCTCGCGTTCTAGTGAATCGATTTTGATGCAATTAAAAGCCAAATTTAACTATTTGACGCGTAGATTACTAATTTTAAACTATTTTAAACACCAGAACAGCGGGTTGCCCCAAAAGTTCGTTGCAATATTTATTATCCTGTGTGTAGTTGTTATTATTAATCTGGTATAACCTGTGCGTTACGGTTCCTTTGGTGCAAAAGATAAGGGATACATCCTTTACAAAAATTGTAAATGCTCTGAAACTAGAGTTTAGTAAAGGGGAAATAGACAAGGGCGTAGTCTCTGGTAAGTTTAGCAAATTGCAGGGAATTATTAAGGACATTGAGGAACTGAAAGAAAAAATTTCTTACATCAGTAGGCCCACTAAAGTGACGCCAGCACAGCTTATATATTCACAAAATAAAATAGTTAAAATTTGTGGTGAATTTAGTCAAGCGCAAAACATAATGTTTTAGGATATAAAATTTCCTTTTAGGGCAAATGGCAACTTTTAACCATCATTAATTTTGTATGATGCAGAAATTGGTCATTATAAAACATTCTGCATCAGAAAAGGCCTCACCATGGAACAGTGGTTATGACACTGAAAATGGTAGGTGGCTGAAGTGTGAATCCCGGTCGGCCATCGCGTTTGATCTACAAGTGGTGCCATCTCGCGTCTATCGATCTAACAGTCTGGGGGTTTTGGTAGGTTTTCTCCAAATGTAACATGAATACGCGTTAGAACGAATTCCTTAGAAAGTTCTCCTATCAAGGCACCCCCATCCTTGGAAGATCGCCCAAGCGTAACGTTGCCATAACCACACAAACTGTATCAGAAAGGTATTTCAATTTTTATCTTAATTTAAAGATATTGTCTAATATCTGTAAGCATTCACCAGAAATTTTAAATAATTTTACGATGTGAAAATAAAACTGTGATGGCGTCGTTTGAGTGGACCTACTGATGACGTAAAAGCTTCTGTTCTAAGGCTTTCTGTATTTAGAAGGTGTTTTGTCTGAACACCTTAGAAAGTTCTCCGACCAAGGAGCTCCCCACCTGTAGGCAGATGCCCCTCCTATAGGTTTGCCATAACACAAAACAATTAGCAAGGGTAGAAATTTCGAGTTACAGACATGATTTTGTGTTAAGAAAAGGGAACTGTTTTGGAATTTCACGAAAACTGCAAAGAACATTCGACTTAAAATAAACTTTGAGTTATTGCGAGTTCCCTGTGTCACATTTCATCCGCTATAAAAAAAAGCTTCAGCTAAGCTATAACTTCGAGGTAAATCCATATTTTACCTGAATCCAGAATCAGTGCAACAACCTAGTACCGATATCATGATGCCGTTTAATCAGAAACTAATTTCACGGATAAATTCCCTCAGGGGCTAATTAAGCTCTCTGTACGAGCTCTTCGAGTGCAAATTATAAGCTAGTTAGACTGACTCTCCAGTGTAGGATGCACTCGCACTCCAATATCAAATATCGTGCTCAAGAATTTTGTCGGGTGACGTTGTGAACAGCAATTTGCCGTAAGATAATAAAAGCTTTAAATGCTTCTTATGAATAATAAGGTATTTGCTTCGGAATTTTAAATAGAATTTTGAGGTCATTTAACTTTTAAATTATATCTCCCCACATTTCAAGCCGAAATATCTTGTACCGATTTGTTTGTTTTGTAGATTTAGTACAATGCAGATTCAATCCAGTCTACAATTCTTTTTAAACGACTTTAAAAAAGGAAGATTATCAATTCGTCAGATTTTTTTTTAATGTATGTTATGCAATTTTTTAACCACCTGACAAATAAAAAAACTGGTATCGGCTCATTAAAAACTGGTATCGGAATGTAAAATTAAAAACTCGGCTGTTCGAGCCTCGTCAGAGGGAGACCCCCCCCCATGAACCCCCCTCATTTTTTAGTTTCATGATTGCCCTATTAAAACGATATTAACTGACTATGTCATTTTATCTCTCATCTCTCGTGTATTTCGCCTGGTAACCCTATGTTGAAATTTTTAGGATTGCAATCTATTGATAGAAAAATACATGGGATGCCTATTCTACAGCTTACGAAATAGTGTGACAATAGATTAAAGCTGTTGTGAACTCATAGTATTTAAATGTAAATGCAACCTGACGGAGCTTATAGAAATCGGTGGTTTACGTAACACATAGTAACATTTTATTTTATCTACACATTGTTGCCAAATTCTCATATAACATTTACAAAACGGGTGACATTTTTAAACAATCATTTTATCCAATAAGTGCAACCTTACGGAGCTTGTAGAAATCGGTGGTTTACGTAACACATACTAACATTTTCAGCGGACATTTATTCTTACTTTTAAGTCGCATTTTCGTGTCTCGTTTTTACGTCCCATTTTCAATAAAGGGGTGCGAGATAAAATGACATATAATAGTCATTAATAAAACTAGCCGCGAAGGCTGCTAGCTTCGCCGCCCCATACCTTACCGTTCTTTATACTTAACCCTTTGAGGCGCAACCCTTTCCCAATGCTGAAAAAAGGGCAGCCGTTGCCATCGCTCGACTTAACTACCAGCAAGATGGCGGACGAACGAAACGTTCATCGCATGCCACAGATCTAGACACCCTTTTTTGACGCATCTGGCTGTGGCGTTTCGATCGTCCGCCATCTTGCTGGTAGTTAAGTCGAGCAATGGCAACTGCTGCCCTTTTTTCAGCATTGGGCAATCTGTCCAGTTGTTCTCGCGTTCTTCCATTTTTCAGCAGATGTCAGTTCTGTTAAAAAGAATCGTGACCAATTTTTTTACGGGAAATGAACGTGCTAAAAAGTAAAGGATTCTAGTGGAGCTATGTCACCCACAACTATTTTTATAGAAATCCAATCTATTCTTCGTGACAGGCAACAGTCAAAACGTCAGAGTTTGGTGATCCCAGAGCGGGATCACTGCGCCTTAAAGGGTTAATGCAGTATTCACTCAATTTCTGGACTCATTTCAATGAAAGTCATGTTTCTTTATTTTAGCAGTATCGTCATTCAATTTATTCAGGTTAGGGTTGCTACACATTTTGGAGATGTCATCCTAAAAGGCGATTTTGAATCAGCTAATGGCAAAATGTGCTTCAGCCCAATGCAGGGTGACCTATTTTAGAAAGGATATGGAATTAACAATGCGCCCAGTATTGTTAATTCGATATTTTAAATCTGTGAAAATGTCTGAAAGATCTTGTATTTTTGTGTATCCATGATTGTTTGTTTGTAATCTAGCGACTGCGTGACGTATGCTTTCTCCATTAGACGTCACAGAACTGCCATTTTGGATTTTTACACATACGTTATTGTTATTTGAACTCGTGTTTACATCCAGATCTTGCCGTTCGCAGCGTGGAAATAGTTCCGATTTTGGTACCAAAGAGATATTTGCATAATAAAACTACGAAGTGAGACCTTTAGGAGTTTACACTTTACTTACACAGTTGGATAACGGCAGACGTTCATACACTTCACTTGGTTAACTGCCTCTGAAGCCATCCAATTGACAAAAATTCCAAAATATTTATTTACAATGACTATCAGACAGATAAACAATATTTACATTTATCTCATGACAAATTTCAAGTTTTAAATTCTAATGGTAAACTCAGTGAAATCTCAAAAATCATTAAAATACTGAACTCATGTTACATAAACAACTTAGCCATGAACTGGCGTAAATACACATAGAGGAGAGGGGGTGATTATGGAATAGTCGGGAAATATGGAATACAGAGTTTTTGGCTCTGTTAGTTGCTATTGCCACAAGGGAATACCATGAACCACTCAAGAAAGATTCCCTTCTTACAATGCAGTCAGAGTGGACCGCTCTCTGTTGCCGTACCACTCGCTACAGAACAAAGTATGTTTTGTGATTTTCAAGAGTTTCTGTAGATAAGTTTTCAAACATTTTAACTTACTAGTCAACACGTGACATGAACATGGATGTTACGCACAATGTACACTAAGAGAAGGGTAGTTTGTTGAACTGTGGTTATTTTTTAGAGGACAGTGTTTTGCCAAAGAGTTTTAAACGTTCGTTTTCCGAGATGGCGTGTCGGGTATTCTGGAATACTGGGTAATATTGTAAGGGGTTTCATGGCATCCACTCAAGACCCGGAAAACAAAGACGCTGAATGCATCTTTTGTCACGAAAAATTCTCTAATGATCATCGACGATAAGTTTGGATTCAAAGATCCAGCTGTTCTCTGTGGGCTCACCATGACTGTATCGGAGCAAAGAAAGAAAATTATATCTACAACTTTTCTAAATCGACTCGAAGCAGAAATGACTCCAGTATAATGGTTTAAACTACAAAACATAAAAATTTGTTTTATAGTAACAAATAACTATATATGAAACAATATAAATTGCTTTTCATCGGTTTAAACCATCTATTCCATATGACCCGACTATTCCATATTATACTCCATTCGTAACTTTTTTTTAAAATATTTTTTTCTATAACAAAATAAATTGTGTATTTCTTTGCAATTAACATTTCATTACGATTCATTATAGCATGTACTTACGCTGTTTGGGGGGATTTTATTTAAAAATCTATGAAGTTACAGTTAGAAATGTAAATGGTATTCCATAATCACCTCCTCTCCTCTACTCGTAATAAATATAAACTCAATATTCTAATCCTCTCACGAGAGAATATCCCCCCCCCCTTTTTTCATTAGTTTGTTACTAAGGCAACAACGTAAACTGCACTATTACAAAGTAACAAAAAAATCTGATGTGGACAACTGACGTGATATGCGAGTTTATTGAATTTCGGCCCATAGAGCGGTAATGTACCTCGATTTTTTTCGGCGGTCTTGTAGATAAACTATCCAGTAGATTGGGACCAAAATGGGAGGTGCACAACTAGATGTTACAACAATCCTAAATATAAAGTTTTAACATTCTACGACCCATAGTTTTTCAGATATGGCACTTATATACATCCATACGTACGTACGTACAGACGGCATGGAAAAACTGGTCAAAATGGGTTGCAGACGTAATTTATAGGATCGTGCATGCTAGCTTATGATGAGAAGCATCGAAAAAATACTTAACAGTACATTCAGAGGTAGTCAAAATCGTCTTTTTTTCGTCGAAATTCGGCCCCAGAAATTTTTCGGGATCCCATTGCTTCCTTATACTCCGTACAAGAATAGTAAAAATCTGGCGTGACTCCACTCGACTTTCCGAACACTTACGATTAAGAACGTTACCAAGCATTTAAATAAACGTTAGCGCACTTTCAAGAATTTCTCCCCATATGGTATAATGCAAAATACAGTTTTTCTACAGGGCTACGACAAAGATATAAGTCCTATACACATCAAAATCAATACCGGTCTTGCGACGGTGGTTTATAACCTATTTACCCAATTTGAGCTCAATCGAATGCACCGTTTAAACGCTAGCGCACTTTCAAGAGTTTCCGCCCATAGGCCATCCTGTATAAGAAATCTTTGTCGTAGCCCTGTAGAAAAACTATAAGTCCTATACACACCCAAATCAATACCGGTCTTGCAACGGTATTAATTTTGGTGTGTATAGGACTGATTTTGGTGTGTATAGGAGTGAGTGGTGTGTACAGTGCAACGGTTTATAACATCTATACCCAATTTGAGCAAAATCGAATATCCCGTGTAGGAGCTATCGTGTTCACTCACTCACTCACAAACACACTCTCTCTCTCTGTCTCTCTCTCTGTCTCTCTCTCTGTCTCTGTCTCTCTCTCTCTCTCTCTCTCTCTCTCTCTCTCACTCACTCACTCACTCACTCACTCACTCACTCACTCTCACAAACACACTCTCTCTCTCTCTCTCACTCACTCACTCACTCTCACAAACACACTCTCTCTCTCTGTCTCTCTCTCTCTCTCGCTCTCTCTGTCTCTCTCTCTGTCTCTCTCTCTCTCTCTCTCTCTCTGTCTCTCACTCACTCACTCACTCTCACAAACACTCTGTCTCTCTGTCTCTCTCTCTCTCTCTCTCTCGCTCTCTCTGTCTCTCTCTCTCTCTCTCTCTGTCTCTCACTCACTCACTCACTCTCACAAACAATCTGTCTCTCTGTCTCTCTCTCTCTCTCTCTCTCTCTCTCTCTCTCTCTCTCTCTCTCTCTCTCTCTCACTCACTCACTCACTCTCACAAACACTCTGTCTCTCTGTCTCTCTCTCTCTCTCTCTCTCTCTCTGTCTCTCACTCACTCACTCACTCTCACAAACACACTCTCTCTCTGTCTCTCTCTCTCTCACTCACTCACTCACACACTCTCTCTCTGTCTCTCTCTCTCTCTCTCTCACTCTCACAAACACACACTCTCTCTCTCTCTCTCACTCTCACAAACACACTCTCTCTCTCTCACTCACTTACTCTCACAAACACTCTCTCTCTCTCTCTCTCACTCACTCACTCACTCACAAACACACTCTCTCTCTCTGTCTCTCTCTCTCTCTCTCACTCACTCTCACAAACACACTCTCTCTCTCTTTCACTCACTCTCTCACAAACACACACTCTCTCTCTGTCTCTCTCTCGCTCTCTCTGTCTCTCTCTCTCTCACTCACTCACTCACTCTCACAAACACTCTCTCTCCCTCTCTCACTGTCTCTCTCTCTCTCTCGCTCTCTCTGTCTCTCTCTCTCTGTCTCTCTGTCTCTCTGTCTCTCTCTCTCTCTGTCTCTCTCTCTCTGTCTCTCTGTCTCTCTGTCTCTCTCTCTCTCTGTCTCTCTCTCTCTCACTCACTCACACACTCTCTCTCTCTCACTCACTCACTCACTCACACACTCTCCCTCTCTCTCTGTCTCTCTCTCTCTCTCTCTCTCTCTCTCTCACTCACTCACTCACTCACTCACTCTCTCTCTCTGTCTCTCTCTCTCACACTCACTCACTCACATACACGCACATACATACATACATACATCTCGTAAAAGTAGCATAAATGAATTCAGAAGACCTCAGAACGTGTCACTATACCCAAATCTCGAAGTCCAATTTTTTCATGATGACAATACTTTCCTTACAGGGTACATGTTCGGAAAGTAAAAAAAAAACCGAATACTAACCTTAATCCTAACGAATACGAATTCTTAAACGTATAAATGTCTTAATACGAAATGCAATTTCTCGTTGCCTGTCCTTCCCAAATGGTACTCCTATATAGCCAGTCTGAAATGATATTATTAAACGTACGTGCTTTGGAGACGAATTCGCCGGTCGCTGGAGAGTTATAACAGAGTGCTTTTAAAGCGCACTTCAAAGGTAGGCGTAATGGTGCCTGGGGGGCGCTCATCTGCAAAATGGGGCGCTGATCGAGTTTCTAACGCAGCATACAGTGACCTCGCTGCGAGGCTGTAATGCACGAGTTTAAGATTAGAGTTTAATGCGAAAACGCATTGCCGCTCATGAGGCTGGAATTTATCGAGGATGTATGAAGGTGGATTAAAATAAAGATCTGAAACACTTTCGTACTTTAGGGGGGGCTTAGGAGGATTAAGGGTTCAAAGAATCGATTTTTTCAATTTTAATTTCATTAGAAACATTAGTCACTTCTGGGGTATTCTCACCCTAATTTCATGGGATAAAACAAAAAATCTGGAGTGACTCCACTCGACTTTCCGAACACTTACGATCAAGATTATGACCCAGCATTTAAATAATTTTAATCGGTGGATCATTCAAAGATATATACCAAATTGAAACTCAATCGAATGCACCGTTTAAACGCTTGCGCACTTTCAAGAATTTCTCCCTATATGCCATTATGCCATAACATAAAAGAAAGTTTTGTCGTAGCCCTTTAGGAAAACTATAAGTCCTATACACACCCAACTCAATTCCGGTCTTACTATGGTGGTTTATAACATGTATACCGAATTTGAGCTCAATCGAATGTGTCGTTTAAACGCTAGCGCACTTTCAAGAATTTCCTCCCATAGGCCATAATGTAAAAGAAATCTTTGTCGTAGCCCTGTAGAAAAACTATAAGTCCTATACACACCCAAATCAATACCGGTCTTGCGACGGTGTTTTATGACGTATATATCCAATTTGAGCTCAATCGAATGCTCAGTTCAGGAGCTATCCTGTTCACTCACATACACACAAACACACATACATACACACACACACACACACACACACATACACACATACATACATACATTTCGTAAAAATAGCATAAATGGATTCAGAAGCCCTCAAAACGTGTAAAAACACCAAAATCTCGAAGTCGAATTTTTTCATGATTAAAATATTTTCCTTACATGGTACATGTTCGGAAAGTAAAAATCTGGAGTGACTCCACTCGACTTTCCGAACACTTACGATTAAGATCATGACCAAGCATTTAAATAAATTTGAATCAGTGAATCATTCAAACATATATACCCAATGGAAGTTCCATCGAATGCGCCGTTTAAACGCTAGCGTACTTTCAAGAATGTCTCCCCACACGCCATAATGTAAAAGAAATATGGGTCGTAACACCTGTAGAAAAACTATAAGTCCTGTACACATCAAAATCAATATAGGTCTTACGATGGTGGTTTATAACCTATATAACCAATTTGAGCTCGATCGAATACACCGTTTAAACGCTAGCGCACTTTCAAGAATGTCCCCCCCATAGGCCATAACGTAAAAGAAATCTTGGTCTTCGTCCTGTAGAAAAACTATAAGTCCTATACACACCCAAATCAATACCGGCCTTGCGACGGTGGTTTATGACATATATACCCAATTGGAGCTCCATCGATTGCACCGTTTAGGAGTTATCGTGTTCATTACATACACACACGCACATACATACACACATACATCTCGTAAAATTCGCATCCATGTATTCAGAAGACCTCAAAACGTGTGAATACACCCAAATCTCGAAGTTGAATTTTTTCATGATGACAATACTTTCCTTACATGGTACATGTTCGGAATGTAAAAAGATCTGAAACACTTTTGTATTTTAGGGGGGCTTAGGAGGATTGAGGGTTCAAAAAATCGATTTTTCAGTTTTGATTTCATTTGAAACCTTAGTTATTTCTTGGCATTTTGACCCTAATTGCATGCAATAAAACCAAGTAGAGCCGGAGATACGCATAAAAACGTTTTGTGAAAGCTTTATGTTCGAACGCAATAAGGTCACTTTAAACTGCGTTTTCTCAAAACGAATGTTTATGAACTATGCATAAGATAAGACAATTTCTATGATTCACACATTCGCGAAACTTTGTATAGTTATAACTGGTATCCGTATCTATACTCGGGGCAAACCTTACCTGATAACAGAGGAGAAGGCTAGAGGAGCCTTTTCACTACTTTCCGAATGTATCACTCCGACACTCGTTTCTCCTTCCAATTATTTGGCTGTCAATATCACAAAGCAACCCAATCGCAAGGCGAATCTGGATTTCTGATTCCCGCCAGCACGAAAGAGGTCTATCATTGGTCAAGCGTCTGTGAAGGCGTTACATCTAATTTCTGACTTAATTTCGTAATCCTTTTAATTATTGAATTCAAATAAGATAAATATGCAATTATTTTATAACATACACTTTATTTTAGCACTTCATAGTTGATAAATGTCTTAGTTCTGTAAAAAGCAGGGCAAACGAAAAGAACTATTTGAAAGCGACGGAATCACACGGTCTGCAGCATTCCCTCCATTATCAGGTTAGCTGTGCCCCGAGTATAGAGAATCAATTACTATTAAAAGTGAAAAGAGGAGACTATTGAAAATTTCAACAGAAATATAAGGGGAAATGTAAGATTTTTTCAAATTTCAATTTAAGATACAGTTTGAACTCTTCATTTAAAAATTTTCTTAAATATTAATTGATTCTCTAGATACTGATACCTGTTATAACCATACAAAGTTTTGTGAAGATACGAATCATAGAAATTTTCCTATCTAATGGAAGGTTCATAAAAATAAGTTTTGAGAAAACGCAGTTTAAAGCTCCCTTATTGCATTCAAATATAAAGCTTAAGAAAATAAGGTTTCAAAGGAAATTAAAATTGAAAAATCTGGAGTGACTCCACTCGACTCTCCGAACACTTACGATTAAGATCATGACCAAGCATTTAAATAAATTCTAATCGATGAATCATTCAAAAATATATGCCAAATTGAAGCTCCATCGAATGTACTGTTTAAACGCTAGCTCACTTTCAAGAATTTCTCCCCATAGGCCATCATGTAAAAGAAATCTTTGTCGTAGACCTGTAGAAAAACTATAAGTCCTATGCACATCAAAATCTATACCGGTCTTACGATGGTGGTTTATAACACGTATACTCAATTTGAGCTCAATCGAATGTACCGTTTAAATGCTAGCGCACTTTCAAGGATTTCCTCCCATAGGCCATAATGTCAAAGAAATCTTTGTCGTAGCCCTGTAGAAAAACTATAAGTCCTATACACACCCAAATCAATACCGGTCTTGCGACGGTGGTTTATAACATATATACCCAATTTGAGCTCAATCGAATGCCGTTCAGGAGCTATCGTGTTCACTCACATACACACACACACACACACACACACACACACACACACACACACACACACACATACATACATACATCTCGTAAAAATAGCATAAATGAATTCAGAAGACCCCAAAACGTGTCCATACACCAAAATCTCGAATTCGAATTTTTTCATGATGACAATACTTTCCTTACAGGGTACATGTTCGGAAAGTAAAAATAGATTTTTTGAATTCTCAATCCCCCCCCCTTAAACACCCTCTAAACCAGCGGTTCTCAACCTTTTAGCGTCGAGCTCCCCCAACAAAGGCTAACTTACGATGGCGCCCCCCCCCCTCACATTCTTCAGCATACATTCAGTTTTTTAATCTTTATTAATGAACATTGAGTCGAATTTTCTGCAAAATAATGTTATCAGTCAAGTTTGAATAAACATTTTAAGCGAAAATGGATATGTTTTTGAGTCAAAATGAGAATACATAAGATGATTTTTTAAAAACATGCATCCCTACTTGCTCTTTGGTTTTTCTCACGCCCCAACTGCAAACATTCTGCGCCCCTTGATAGGCGCGCCCCACAGGTTCAGAAACGCTGCTCTAAACTGCTATCTATTAACCCTTTGAGGCGCAACCCTTTCCCAACGCTGAAAAAAGGTCCCTTCTATGACGACCTACTAGAGACCCTTTTATGACGACAGCTGGCTGTGCGGCACAGCCAGCTCTGTCGCCATAAAAGGGTCTCTCGATCTGTGGCACGCTTTGAACGTTTCGATCGTCCGCCCTCTTGCTGGTCGTTAAGTGGAGCGATGGCAACGGCTGCCCTTTTTTCAGCATTGGGCAATCCATCGAGCTGTTATCGCATTTTTCCATTTTTCAGCAGATGTCAGTGCTGTTAAAAATAATCTTTTTACGGGAAAGGACGCGCTAAAAAGTAAAGGATTCTCCTGGAGCTATGTCACCCGCAAGTATTTATATCCCCAAGTATAGAAATCCAATCTATCCTTCGTGACTGGCAACAGTCAAAACGTCAGAGTTGGGTGTTCCCAGAGCGGGAACACTGCGAGTTAAAGGGTTGAAAGCGTTTCATAGTCCATACTTCGTCCCTATTTTCCTCATTCCTTATTCCATTAAGTAGGAAATCTATGAGTGTACCGTGTTTTCCTTCCTTGTTCCATAAAACACTTGCATGGAATCGAAATCTATATTAAAACTGCCTACTAAAACTGTTTTACAATCTTCAGGAATATTCTAACTACACTTCACCGTTTTAAATACTATTCGGAATGTGCATCCTAATCCATGAGTTTGCCGTGTTTGACTTTCTCGGGTTGATTTCTACTCGAATCTACTCGGGTTGATTCTAAGCCCTGAATCCCGCCAAGGTGGCGCTAATTAAATGCAGTTACCAGAAAAATGTAAGAAAATCAGAAACACTTTCAGATTTTATATAAGAACTAAAGTGCTATGTATTAAGAGCGTTTCATAATCCATGCGTCGCCCCTATCTTCTTCCCTTATTCCATTAAGTTGGAAACTGTATCATGATTCATGAGTGTGCCGTATTTTTCTTCCTCGCCCCATGAAAACCCATCTTTGGAATCGAAATCTATATTAAAATCGCCCACTAAAACTGCTCAATAATCTTCGCCTGGAATATTCTAACTGATTGTATGATTTTGATGTGTATAGGACTTTTTAGTTTTTTCTACAGGGCTACGACAGGGCTACAGGTTTTTTCTACAGGGCTTCTACGGCCCCATAGATCATAATATAAAAGATGTCTTTTATATTATGATCTATGGGGGGAAATTCTTGAAAGTGCGCTAGCATTTAAACGGCACATTCGATTGAGCTCAAATTGGGTATCACGCGTAAACCAAACGAGCGAAATTCGATCAGTCGGAGCGATTCTTGGCGCAGTTTTCAAAAGCACGCTTCTCCTTTAGGAGCGTTTTTCGATTACAAGAGCGGATCGAAATATGCGTGAATCGAACGTTATCAGTATTATGGAGAAAAATAAGCGAGTAGGGGAATTCTCAGAGAAAAGACGAAGCGAGGAGAGGAATTCTCAGAAAAAAGATGAAGCGAGGAGAGGAATTCTCAGGAAAAAGATGAAGCGAGGAGGAGAATTCTCAGAGAAAAGATGAAGCGAGGAGGGGAATTCTCACAAAAAAGATGAAGCGAGGAAGGGAATTCTCAGAAAAAAGATGAAGCGAGGAGAGGAATTCTCAGAAAAAAGATGAAGCGAGGAGAGGAATTCTCAGGAAAAAATGAAGCGAGGAGGAGAATTCTCAGAGAAAAGATGAAGCGAGGAAGGGAATTCTCAGAAAAAAGATGAAGCGAGGAGGGGAATTCTCAGAAAAAAGATGAAGCGAGGAGGGGAATTCTCAGAAACTTAAAGCACTTTTCCGGAAATACCGGTAGGTTTCGATGCAAACGGGTCGCTCTACAGTGTATCGTTTTTTTCACTCTTCGGGTTTAAGCGTGATGTTATAAACCACCATTGTAAGACTGGTATTGATTTTGATGTGTATAGGACTTACAGTTTTATTACAGGGCCCCCTGTAGGCCATAATGTAAAAGATTTCTTTTACATTATGGCCTATAGGGGGAGAAATTCTTGAAAGTGCGCTAGCGTTTATTTAAATGCTTGGTCATGCTTCTTAATCGTAAGTGTTCGGAAAATCGAGTGGAATCACTCCATATTTTTAAATATGTGTACGATAACCATACAAAAAAACCTCCCAATTAATGAAATGCTCCCCATATACTCTAATGAAGTGATGGACAGAACTTGAGAATTGTATCCTGAAAAGTGCCAGAGATATGCAGGTAAATATAGGCTGACTTAAACCAATGATCAATGCCTCTCAAAGGGAATAAACTATTTTCGATGATCGTGTTTCAGGTGTCTTGCAAATATTAGCATAGGAAATGAATTTTTCCGCTCAAGCAATAAACGTTTACTTACAAATTTTTGTACAGCTCTGGACAGTGACGTAGCCAAGTGGGCGATAGGGGGGAGGTCATAACTCCCCACATGAGGATTTTTATGTCATACAAAATGTATATTCTTCACTCCCTTATCACATACACATATACATATATCGGAGTTGCAGTAGTCGTAACCCCCCCCTGAAA
Organism: Cheiracanthium punctorium; assembly: GCA_038373885.1. NCBI lineage: Eukaryota > Metazoa > Arthropoda > Arachnida > Araneae > Cheiracanthiidae > Cheiracanthium > Cheiracanthium punctorium. The sequence continues at coordinate 25,624 of JAWZYV010014732.1, read as the reverse complement.
AATTTCATGCTACGCCACTGGCTCTGGACCCCGTTTGCTTAAAAGTTCCTCTGAGCATGGACGCCGGCAGCATAGGGCGAGGGGGGATAATGCCCCCCCTGGATTTTTGTATGCAGTGTTTTCCCTTGATTTTCTGCTCTTTCCATTATGGTAACCATACGTTGAAGTAGTCTTTACCCCCCTCTTGAGTAGTCTTTGCCCCCCCCCCCCCTTGGAAATATTTTGCCAGTGGAGACGTTTTATGAGTCGTTTGAAACGTCTCAGGTTTGATGTCTGAGACGTTTTATGATGGAAGTATGAAATTTTGCACATCATCTCATCGGTATATGGGGGGAACATTTTACTAACTCGGAATTTTTTTTTTTGAAAGGGGATCTTATACAAATTTAAAAAGCGTCAGTTTTTGAAAATGAACGAGATGAATTTTTTACTAACTTAGAATATTTTTTTCTACTTTATTTCGAACACTTTTTTTTCAATTTACATTGCCCATTCATTTCTAATAGGTAAGGAATTAAAGCGTGTTATCACCTTTCTGGAACATCCTGTGTATCGCAAATCGCATTTCTTGAATGAGTCGGCACTAAAGAAATACCCGTCTTCGAAAAAAGTAGATTCCTTTAAAAGAGGAACGAAAATGTACAAATCCTTCTACACACAGAAGTGCGTGGAAGTGCCTTCAAATTGAAAGCACTCGCCTAGAAAGTACACACATGCCGTATTCATCCTCTGCTTTATCCCTTTACAATTCCATTCCGAGGGACCTTGGGGAAATGGAATAGAGGATAAATCCCCATTTCAGACTTCTCCGAGAATTCAAAATATTACTGAGTTGTGTGGTAGAGGAATCTCTGCTATGCTGTTCTAAAATTCTCGCTATCGATCAGTTGCAAAAGAACACGTAATTCATTATTATTCTGTCTGTAGGAGCGATGTGTAACAGGTGATGGGCATGTATGAATCAATCGATTATTAAATGCATTCGAGACAATCGATTTCGAAAAATCCATTGAAACGCTCAGTAAGTTTGAATAGTGCACAGCATTCGAATAGCAAAACGTTTAATCGCTAGTAATAGCGAATACAATTCGAATAGTGAAACGATTTATCGCGATTAACTGCGAATATTATTCGAACAGTGAAACTGTTAATCGCGGTTAACTTCGAATACAGTTCGAATAGTGAAACGATTAATCACGATTAACTGCGAATACCATTCGAAATGTGAAACGATTAATCGCGATTAGCTGCGAATACAGTTCGATTAGTGAAGCGATTAATCACGATTAACTGCGAATACAATTCGAATAGGGAAACGATTAATCGCAAGTAATAGCGAATGCAAATCGAATAATGAAACAATTAATCATGATTAACTGCGAATACAATTCGAATAGTGAAATGATCAACCGCGATAAACTGAGAATACTATTCGAATCGTAAAAATTGTGAATTTTCAGTATCCAGTATTTTCAGTAATTTTCAGTATTTATATAGTAAACATATATAAATAATAATAACAAAGCAAAAAAGAACAACACTACACAAAAAAGAAAAACAAAAGAAAACAAAACAAGCAAAAGAACATAAACAAAAATAACATAAAAACACAATATATTATTTTAACAACATAGAGGACATCACATAAGATTTTTTTTCTTTTTATTTTGTAATTATTTTTTGTTTATGTATTTTTGTTTGTCCTTCTTTTCTTTTCTTTTTATCCCTTCCCCTTTTTTCCTTCTCCATGGTTTTGTTCGCCTTTTCTTGTTTCCTTGTGGCAACATGCTTGTTTGTTTATCTTTTTCAGTTGCCTCAGCTCAGTGAGTCGAAGGGCTTGTCTGATGAAGACCGAAACAATTTTTTGGTCGAAACGATCGTAACATCTTATAAGTTACATTTTATGTGTGCTTTTTTCCCCACAAAGTTTTTATTTATTTCATATTTTAGCACCAGTATTTTGAGTTTTTTTTCAAAATAAAACAGTTCGAATGCGTAAAGTTTCTACGCATTTCCAGAACAGCTTGAAATTCGATTTGGGTCTATAATAAAAATTGAATGTGGGCTTTTTTTAAATTACTGCTATATATTTTCAAAGGGGGGCCGGCCCCCCTCGCTCCCCCATTTGAATACGCCCGTGGTAGAAAGTAAACAGTTGAAATGTTGCCATTCCTGAAGAAGCTGAAACTTGATTAAAGATTTTCATAATTTAAATGGTATTTTGACCGATTTTAATGTTTTCGTTTTCTTTCTTTGCAAAATGTCTATATCAGTGTGATATCATGTCTATATCAGTGGCGTAATCATGATTTTGGTTTAGGGGGGTTAGAGTTGAAAGCACGTCATTGAAAAACAATATTTTGAACTCGGTTATAGTGACTGCGATTATAGTTATAACTCCATTATAACGTTAAAATATTGTGTACCAATTGCCGTAGAACACAAGCCCATTATCAACGTACCTTGTTATGAAGTCATAAACAATTATCTGATATTTTCATTGACATTGTAACCAAAAAATTTCTACAGTTCCCACTGGTTATAACGGACCTGGGATATAACGTACTATCGGTTATAACGTACCTAAAAAGCTAGGTCTCGATTTATAAGTCCCATATTTATAATGTTATTGAACTTCGGTTAAAACGTACTTAACAAAAGTACGTACTTCGGCTATAACGTACTTTTTATACTAAGGTCAAAAATAAAATTTTGCTCTTCTTAAGAATTTTATTTCCTTTTTCTCGGAAATTTCCGTACCTTCAAAAACACTCGTTCTCAGTTTTCAGTTTTTCTAGCGAGATGAATTGTATACGAATGAAGGGAGCGATCTTTTATCTTTTTCGCTTGCTAGGTAGGGCTAAGAACAAGGCCCAGTTTTTTCTTTGGCATTCATCAATGTATGCCTTCTGAATTGCCCCATCTATAATGATTCTGATGATAGTGAAGTAGAAACAGAGGAGCCTATACCAAGCATACCCGACGCATTCAATGTGCAAAAACAGGATCACGATTTTTTGAATGCCGCAGTGATGATGCTCAGACTCTACAAAAGTCTTACGGATTCCCAAAACGGTATTTTTAAAGTAGCGTCTGCCCATTTAAAACAAAAGAAAATTACAAATTATTTATCTCAATAAAACTTGCAAGTAATAAAGAATTTTCTCTGTTTAATTTAAATTTGAAAATATCAGACCTGTTTAAAACACATATTAAAATAAAATTATGAGCCCACTTTCTTTTTTTGTGTCATATTGAATCTTACCGGCGGTAGTGCTTATGACGTACTTTGCTATAACGTACTACTTGTTTAGGTCCCGTGAGAGTACGTTATAACCGGTGTCTACTTATATTGTAAACGCTATTGTAAAAAATTACTGTAGTACATGTGTCACACTAACTGCAAAAATTTCAAAAACAACGCCCTTTTTAAAAATATTTTAAGACAATTTTTAAAACATTTGAAAACAATTTTTGAAACATGAAATATTTTAATATATTTGAAACAATTTTCAAAGCTTTTTAGATCTAAATCCTTAGCTTTAGGGGGGGGGGGTTAACACCCATATCCCCCTACGTGGGGTGCCTATGGACAGGCGCGTAGCCAGGAAAATTTTTCGGGGGGGATATGCACCTGGAAAATTTTTCGGGGGGGGATATGAACTTATATGTGTATAAATAGACGGAATTTCATCACTAATCCAAAAATTTCGGGGGGGGGATATATCCCGATATCCCTCCCCCCTGGCTACGCCCCTGCCTATGGATCCTATTGTAACATATGTTTAAGAAATTTGTGTGAGTTTTATTTTAAAAGTGGAATTTCATGCATCGATCGTCATCAGCATCTCTTTAGATTCTTGTCAAACTGGACATTAGCTGTTATGACCAAGTCGTTATTTTCTTTCAAAATGAAAAACTTAATTTGAAACATACGACTTACCTTTGCTGCATCCAGCCAGTTCAAGCACACCACCAGCGGGATTGATAAGCAATCATCGCGGATACAATCCAGCCTTTTAATTCATTTCCTCTTTTGTGAACTTGTTAAAAATCATCACTGGACAAAACTTTATGAAAACAACACACGCCTATTTGAAACAACGCTGCTGTTGTTGTATTTGGAGCAGAGCAGTTATTTTGGGACTTGGGTGCCTGGTTTCAAGAACCACTTGTAAATCCTCGTTGAATCAATTCAACACATTGGGTGCATTCATAAACGACAAACTCGTTGCACGAGTTTTCGTAAGAAATCTGGAGTGCGTTTGTTCTGTGCAGTTCAGTGCTATCAGTTTCTTTTGCCTTTACATACAACTTCCGTTTATTCAGTTTCGTCGCCTAGGAGATGTGTCTGTTTACAATATTGCAAACTTTGCGACATTTTGGGCATTTGGCGGGACCAATGTGTTGCACAGTGCTTAAACCCACTGACATTGGGAGATGGCTCAAGTGGAGGAACAGGGTTTTGTCCTCTCGCGGAGCCGTCGGTCTAGCGGTCTGGAGTTTTGGGCGGTTTTCTCCAGATGTAACGTGAATACGCGCAAGGCATTTCCCCCCCCCCTGTGTTTGTCCCTTCTTTGACGTGGATTTATAAGCGGTTGATCGTGACCAAGCACACAAATCCGAATACATGTTCCAACACAACAACAACAACAACAGCATTAGGCGGGAATTTTCCAATGGGGCCTTTAAAGTTTGTTTTAATGTATTAACATCAAATAATAGCCTAATATTACACTATTTCTAAACTATGACGTAATTAAAACGCGATTGTTCGGGGTCTCTCTCTACTCATCCCGATTTTTCTAGAAAGTACGTCGGAGGGTATAAATGGACCGACAAACCAGGAACATGTTGTTATCGAGCTTCCGATGAATTAGTACGCTGGATTGCTCTGTGAATGGAGCCTTGTCTTAAAGAGCTGTGTGTACGTTCATCATTGCTGAATCTTGAAGGATTGTATACGATTTCCCTCGTAAGTTTCCACTGAATTTTTGCATGTGGAAGTGTTTTATTTTGTGTGAGAACTACAGCATCTGTGAACGCTTCTGTACTGAGCGGACTGTTAACCCATTTGTGCCTGGATATTTTTGCGATTTTCTTCGATTTTTACTGATAACAGAAATAATAGATAAATTTCTGATGTCAACTTCTTGAACAAGGGATGATTTCTTTTAAAATCATTATGCATAGAAATTGAAATATCAACATACTACTTGGTCATGTTAAAATATTTTGTAGAGTTGAGGCTCAATACTCATGAATAAAGGCTAGGAAAAATAAATAACGTTTTCGACTCATAGCGAAAATGCCGTCCCAAAAAAGGGACGCTAGGCATAAATGGGTTAAAAGCACCTTATACTGGCCGATTGTGCTTGCGAATTTTGTAGAGCTGATGGTTCAACGAAGTTCCAGAAGCCATGAAGCTCGTGTTCCATCCTGACAAGTGGACTCTTTACTAGAACTCTCTACACTTAATGGAATTTAGAATGACGAACCCCATAACTAGCAGAGTTTTCTACAACAATACGGTTGCAGGTTCAATTCCCACTGATATCTTGGTTGTTTAAATTTGCCCAACGAACAGTCTCTCTCTCTGTGTGCATATGCTAGTTAGAACTCTCATTGGGTGCATTCGTAAACGAAAAACTCGTTGCACGAGTTTTCGTAAGAAAACTGGAATGCGTGTTTAGTCCTATCAGTTGGTATCAGTATCTTTTGCCTTTACGAATAACTTCAGTTTATATAGCTTCGTCGCCTAGGAGACGTGTTTGTTTACATTTCACGTTTGTTGCTATTTTTGCTGAAGAGAGTTTTTAGTACATACTCAATATAAAATCAACAGGATTTTTAAAAGAAAGAGTGGCCATCATTGAAGTGTACAGATCCAATTTTAGAAATTTCAACTTAAACTGGCATTTTTTCAAAAGTATTTAGCAAGAAGAATTCATATTTCGCAAATAACGCTGACATTCAACTTCAATCTCAACTCTAAAATATGCATTTTTGAATTGACTAAAATGAAAAATACAAGAAAATGATTACCTTTGAAAAATTCTGTATCTTCGTTGCAGTTTCTAGCAGCTTCAGCAAACGTAAAATACTTTTCAAAACAATATACTTTTCGTAACCACGGACACCATATCGTAACAACAACGTGCAGCAAGTGTATAATCTCAACAACTGGATGAACGTTCTCCATGCTCAGTTTTATTAGTTTGAAACTAACCGCACTGAGTTTTGTCTACCCTTTAGTTTATAAACTGAATGCAGTCAGTTTTGTTTACGAACACCTTAGATGGAAACTCGATGCACGACTACAGAACTAGAACGAGTACGAAACTAGCACGACTACGAAACTAGATGCACGAGTGTAACTCGTTTGGCGTTTACGAACGCGGCCATTGTAATGTCCATTCTATTTGACGAGGATTTCTAAGCGGGTTTTTTAAAACCAATCAAACAAGTCTGAAAACAAAGGTTCCATATACAACAAAAACTTCCAGCTTATCTGTTACATCGCCGCTGTTAACACGCACAAAATGGCAATCTAAAGAATTATCGGTTAAACACTGCGTTCGCATCGTAAACGAAAGGTAATTAATAACCCATTCTTCAAAGATTACGGGGAATATATTTTTAAGAGCTCCCCCCTTTTCCTTCTCGAGCCGAGTTGAGGTGTAATTAAAGGCAAAAAGGAATTTCGGTATGAATAATTTTCTCATAATTATTGGAGCGACGGATTAGTGGTGTGAGGCGCCAATCTGATCTTGATTTATTAACTTTTAATCCAGGTGTGGCGGATGGAGAAAGAATAACATGGAAAGCGGAAATCAATAAAGATTATATTAATGGTAGAGTAAGCACTACACGAGCGTGTTTATACGCGTATTTAAAAAGGATAGTGCGTAGAAATTTAATGATTTTTTGGCCGTTAATGATTTTGTCAATACTGGGATTACGTTTTTCTTTTGAGATAACATCATTTAAGCACACTTTTTCCTTTGTAATACATGTTTTGTACACACTTTGTACACATGATTTCGGTGTGTCTGTCAGTCTGTCTGTGCTCCAATGCCGCAAATTGGCGGAGATTACTACGAAATTGATATATGTTATTCCTACGTAATGTACCACGTGCCCAGTGGCGTAGCCAAGGGCATGGGCGCCGCCAGAATATTTCCCAGGGGGGCAAAGACTACTCCTAGAGGGGGCAAAGACTACTCCAGGGGGCAAAGAGTACTTAAAAGTATGGTTACCATGTTGAAAAGAACAAAAAAGCAAGTCAAAACACCGCATACAAAAATCCAGGGGGGGCAAGTGCCCCCTTGCCCTATGCTGCCGGCGCCTATGGCCAAGGGGGAGGATAGGGGGGTTCCCCCCAAGAGGATTTTTTTGCCATACGAAATGTACATTCGTGTATTTTTCACCCCCTTATCACACACATATATTAAGATATATGCGACTTACAGTAGTCGTAACCCCCCCCCCCCTATGAAAAATTTCTGGCTACGCCACTGCACGTGCCCCATTAAGAAAGGTGTATGTAACATTCATAGGCGCACCCACGGAGGGGGTTATGGGGGGCTGAAGCCCCCCCCACTAAAGGTAGAAAGCTAGAAGCGAAAAGCTTTAAAAAAAGAAAATTTTCGCTAATTAATTTCTTTCTTTCATTCTTTTTAATTGCCTTCAAATTATTTCTAACCAAAAAAGACATTTACTTAAAAAAAGTTTTTAAATTAATGCTTACAGTAAGTTTATGAAACACTGTTAAACCCCGTTACAACATCACTGAAATGATCAGATAAACATTTATAACTCTACAACGAGTTAGAATAGTTTTAGGCTTGTATTGTATGGGACAGTCAAGTGGTACCAAATATTTTGACGTTATAAGAGAGTTGTAACTGATCGAGGTCACTGTAACCGAGTTCAGCAGCATTTGTATATAGCCCAGCCACCCTAAACTGAAATCCTGGATACCCTACTGGTAACTTTTATAGATCTTTTACAAGAGTACTCAAAAGAATTTCAATACATGAAGCTCTGTGGGTAGTCACTCTTTAAAGGGTAATGTTGAGATATTCAGGTATTTCAAACGAAACAGACTTGATATATGTTATTAAGGATTACATCATAAAGCTATACATAAAAAAAATAGTGCGTCTAGCATTTATAGTCCTTTTACAGGAGCACTCGAAAGAAATGCATCACTATCAATGGCCGCTTTATAGATATTCACCCATTTTAAGTACATTACAGTTACGAATTTTCGGGGTAATCCGCTGTTCTGGCGTCTAAAATAGTTTAAAATTCGTATTCCACGCGTCAAATAGTTACATTTTGCGTTTCGTTGCATCAAAGTCGGTTAACTAGAACGTGAGATATGGAGTTTAATGTTTCTCCATTGGTTTCTATAGGATTTTCTAGATATATCCAGAAATATCGGTCGCAGGCCTTCGCCAACCTCACTTTTGAGGACTCATTTTTGGCACCCAATATAACGATATTTCGCCAAAAACTCGCCAGGCTTGGTGACATTTCGGTCATTTGACGTGCTTTTCCCAATGGAGCCTTTAAAGTTTGTTTTACTGAATTAACATCACATAATAGCCTAATATTACTCTATTTCTCATCTATGACGCAATCAAAAGTCCCGCTTTATGCGGAATGTTTGGGAAATGGATTCTTCTGGAAGCTTCTTGTAGCTTCTGCGCCACCTATAAATACAGGCATGATAGACCCCCCAGTTCAGTGTGTTCTCGAGCTTCCGATGTGAATTGTGCTATAGTTTGCTTGCTTTTTGAAGCTTTGTTTTTAAGTGCTGTGTGTCAATTCTTCATTGCTGAGATTTGAGGGACAGTGTATGGTTTCCCTCGTATATTTCCACTGAATTTTTGCCTGTGGAAGTGTTTTATTTCGTGCGAGAAATACAACAGCATTTGTGACAGCTTCTGATCTAAGCGGACTGTTAAAAGCACATTACTGTCGGAATGTGCTTGTGAATTTTGTACAGCTAATGGTTCGACGATGTTCTAGAAGCAATAAGGTTAGTGTTCCATCCTGACCAGTGGACTCTTTACGAGAACTTTCTACACTTGCTGGACTTTAGAACGAGGAACTCAAGAAACAACCATAATATTCTGAACAGTACCTTCCTACTATATTAGTTAGCTGATGGTCTAACGACGGTCGTGTGCCGGACTCAAAAACTGCGCCAAATGTACCCAATTCGGCGACTTTTGGAGATAAATTGCCAAATATGGTAGGAAAAGAATGTTTCGAAAAATGAACCGAGCTTGGAGTTTTTTTCATTTTTTGGCGGGAAATAAAAAAATTCTGAATGTGATAATTTTAAGGTATGGCGATTTCAATGAGAAAATTGAAAATCCATAACGCACCGTTTAATTAACAGATTGAAACTTTAGAAACCCTTAAAAAGATCTTGTACCCAAAGAATCCCTCCTCAGTTAAACAGCGCTGGTGCCTTTTTGCCTTAACCATTAAACTAAAATTTCGCCAGATTTAAGTACAATATATCACGGAATTCGTCGCAAAATTGTGTTGGAAAATGCTTTATAATCGATACGTTTAGCATGATTTATCTTTCTTTGTTGTTTCTTTCTTCAAAGAGTGGTGAGAAATAATTGTGGTAAAGATTTGTTTCGGAGTAAAAGAGTGTGAAGCGTTCCAAAATCTATGAGTCAGTGAATCAGATCAATGAATGAGTGATTCAGTGAATCAGATCAATGAATGAGTGATTCAGTGAATCAGATCAATGAATTAGTGAATCAATGAGTCAATGATCAGCGCAAGTGCGAGTATATATTAAGTTTGTATAACTTAAGTTTATATAAATGTATTAAGATAATTTAAAATGGTTTGCACCACTTTCCTGAATTAAAAAAAAACAAAATAAAACAAATATTCAAAAAACATATTTTATTTTCCAATTCCTTTGTAAAATACACTGTACACATCGAAAATAAACATTACTCCTACACTGGTCACAAAGTATACAGGGTAACACATGAGAACAAACAATACGTGAATGTTGGATAGTGAAATCTACACACGTTGAGATGTTTTTGTCCATAAAGAACAATGGAAGATGCATTTTTTTTTTCGACACTGCTGAAATTAGAAGCAAGGAACACTCTGATTAATGACAGCTAAATGCAAATAATTAACAGGTAACTTATTAAGATAACTGAATTTGAATTTCCAAACTAGAATAAAAGTCAGTTATAAAGCATTAGTTGGAATGTCTGTGTAGTTTAGAACGAAACATGTACTCGAGTATTATCGAAAACAGCCAATCAGATGCAAGCACTGGCAGCTCGTGACCATGATACTGTTACGAATTTTCCGGGCAACCCGCTGTTCTGGAGTTTGAAATAGTTAGAAATGCTTATTCTACGACGCGTCAAATAGTTAAATTTTGCATTTTGTTGCATTTTGTTCGCAAATCGGTCAACTAGAACTGGAGATAGGAAGGTTTGGGTTTCCTCCTTGATTAGTATAGCGTTTCTAGAAATGTCGAGAAATAGGGGTCCTAGGCCTTCACTAAATTCACTTTTGGGGACTTCATTTGGCGACCCATTGGGCGATATTTCGCCAAAAGTCGCTAAACATGGCGACACTTTGGTAATTTGGCGCGATTTACCCTATGGGGCTTGTAAAGTTTGTTTTTCTGCATTAAAATCACATAATACCCTAATGATTCACCTGTATTCCTATGACGTAATCAAAATTCGCTCTTCAAGAGGAACCTTCGGGAAATTTCTAGTAGCTTCTGCGTCATCTATAAAAGGGAAGGTGGTTGCCCAGTTCAGTCAGTGTTCATCGAGCTCTCTTTGATTGAGTTTGCTGTGTTACGCTTTGTATTGGCGCTATAGAAGCGGTATTTTCGCTTGCTTTTCGAAGCTGATTTTTAACTGCTGTGGGTCAATTCTTCATTGCTGTGTCTTAAGGGACTGTGTACGATATCCCTTGTATATTTCCGCTGAATTTTGACTATGGAAGTGTTTTATTTTGTGTGAGAATGACAGCATTTGTGAAAGCTTCCGATCTAAGCGAACTGTTACGAACGAGTTGCTGGCCGTTACTGCCTGTGAATTTTGTACAGCGGATTGTTCGACAAAGTTCTAGAAGTGATAAAGTTGGTGTTCCATCCTAACAAGTGGACTTTTTACTAGAATTTTGTACACCTACTGGACTTTAGAACGGCCAACCCAGGAAATAAGCAGCATATTCTGCAACAATGTATTTGAATGACTGTGTTTTTCTTTTTTCTAGAATGACGTGAGCATAAAATAATTTAAAATAATATGAAAAGTTTGGGATATTTTATTGATAGTGTAACACAAAACTATATTTGTTTCTTCAGCAGTAGCACCATTTATTATAGAGCAAGAGCCAGCGACCGCCAGACCTTCGTCATAGTATAAAAGCTGAAACTTTCTCTGCGCATACCCCCCAACAGAGGTAGGAACCATCGGCCACTCTAAAGTTTGGAGGACCGTGGCTTTGTCAGGTAACAGGTGGCAAAGGTGTATAAAATTGCCGAAAATTTCGTCATTTCATAAAGCTTCATTTTTTTTTTATAGGTTCTTCTTGCTGTACTAGAAATCACTTGATCCCTTGCCAGACACTTTTCCATCGTGGCAAACCCCCGCCAGACAATCTCAAAGTCTTGAAAAACGTCATTCTATTACGAGCGCGCTGCAAGAAAGTTCGCGCGTAAGAAAGTTCAGAAGTAGCAGTATAAAATGGGCTTGGCACTTTGTGACAGCTTGACGTACTCCGTCGCGGGCGTTTGCGAACACAACAGTTTTCCATGAGTTTGAGGTTGTCTGGCGGGGGTTTGCCACGATGGAAAAGTATCTGGCAAGGGATAAAGTGATTTCTAGTACTGAGAAGAAGAAAATATAAAAAAATGAAGCTTTATGAAATGACGAAAATTTCCTGCAATTTTATACACCTGTTACCTGCCAAAGCCACGATCCTCCAAACTTGAGAGTGGCCGATGGTTCCTACCTCTGTTGGGGTGTATGCGGAGAGAAAGTTTCAGCTTTTATACTATGACGAAGGTCTGGCAGTCGCTGGCTCTTAGACTATTACTGCAGCACTTTTAAAGTGTTTTCTTGGAGATCAACCTTAGAAGAACGTGCAGGATTTTTTAAATGGTTCTCAGCTGAAACTGTATACAAAGACTTTAGCAACACTACAGATATATTTTCATGTCACTCAAAAATAAAAATAACTGTTTTAGTGAACTCTACAGCTTGGTCAGTAAATTTTACATGAATGACAAAACTGGAAAATACAGCTTTTATTAGCGTGTTTATAATCTGTTTCTGCACATCGCAATAAAAATTTTTTTAAAAATTTAAGTTGTTGAGATATAAAATGTTAAAAGGTAGTAGTAGTACATTACAAGTATATTTTAATTATGTATGAAGAATTCCAATATGCATTAGCTAGTCATTAATACAGATTGTTTTTTTTTCTACAAATACATGACAATACAAAAATACACTTTGGAGACACTAAACACTAAAAAAAAGAAAAGTTGAACTATAATTACCGTTATGATAAAAACCTCATTCATACTTTACAAAAATACGCACGATTCTGATTTTAATCGATTACTTTCGATATAATTTTCAAATGCACCACAAAAATACTCTATCGATATTATTGATGAAATTCTTTTCATTACTAACGCCATGAATTAAAACGTAACGATATGTAGCAAACTGTACTGATTCACAAAACGACACCAGAGGGCGTTTTCTCCACTAGCTTTATCTTTCTTTTTGATCCGCAAATGTTCTGCTCAAGTTTTTATCAAATTTTCATTAATTTGGCTTTTTAATAGCGAAAAGAAACATGTTTTGGAGAAGTTTTATGCCTATTACTGAAAACTACGCTCAATGCATATTATCTGTTTTTTAAAATGATACTTTTCCAAACGCAATCTAGATTTGCTTTTTAATGTGCTAAACTTAACCATAAAACAACAACTGAAGTCATTTTCGCAGTTCTTAAATTCGATTAAAAAAAATGAAGCTATCTTAAAAAAAGAATACAATAAAATGAATCATAAGCTTACGGTTCTCGGATATGAATTATATTGTGAATATTTTAGATTACATTCCTTTCAGCATTTCCAAAAGCATTTTTTTTTGCAGCACTGCATGTGCGCGTTTTCCAACTAGCAAATGTAGCGACACCTGGTATCGTTGGCCAAATCTTTGACGTTTTCAAAGCTTTAGTACCGATAAATGATTTATCTCCTCTAATCTTAATTCCTGACTGATATAACATTTCATAAGTAGATATGACATAGTATTTATAAACAAGTAATGAAATTTTTTTTTAAAAAGTCAATTCCTACTTAGATCAACAAAGAAAAAGTTTATTTTAGTTACTTCCTATTAAATTTAATTAATTAATTATTAATTAAATAATGCAGGGCCGTTTGTGAAGCAAGGGTCCAGTTACTCCAGTTTGTTTAGTTTACTGTTTTAATTCATTTTTAACGCCAGGTAACAGGATCTAAAATGAATTAATTTAATTTAGTTAATGAATTAATATTTGAAAAAACTGTATTAAAAACTAGTGCCATCCACAACAAGTTAAAAAAATGTATTTGAACTTCAGTGGACGAATAAAATATATTTTATTAACAATTGAAAATTTGAACAAGATATATAAATATAGGGAGAAGGTGAACTAATAGAAAGAATTGAAAAAATAAATAAAAATTGGTTACAAAATAGTTAAAAAATTAGTGCGTTATTTGTAAATTAAGAGATACAAATACACGAGACAGTAGGTGTTTTAAAAATAAATTAAAAAACATTTGTGTGATTATAAAATTAATACATCATTCGTGCCTGAGATAACAACACGATCAATTACTGATATTTATGTAATTTTGTGTACACAAAAGGGAGATATATATGTATACATATACATATATAGTGTTTCATATCTAACACATATTTATTTTATGTGTAGTCTACACTTCTTGAATTAAAAACTCAAAAATTATATTTTGAATAAAATTGATGTTATTTATGTGTGTAGAAGAAAAATTTATTTCAAATCAATTATTACATTTGTAAATTTGGATTACATTCATACGAATTCCCGTTGAAGTAAAAAAAAAAAGAAATTACTTCAACACTAATGATTTGTTGAATACTGTGCAGACTTCTTCATGTGTTTAACCCTTTAAGGCGGAGTGTTCCCGCTCTGGGAACACCCAACTCTGACGTTTTGACTGTTACCAGTCACGAGGAATAGATTGGATTTCTATAAAAAGAGTTGCGGGTGACAGAGCTCCACGGGAATCCTTTACTTTTGAGCACGCCCTTTCCCGTCAAAAAAGGGTCACGATTCTTTTTAACAGCACTGACATCTGCTGAAAAATGGAAGAATGCGAGAACAGCTGGATAGATTGCCCAATTCTGAAAAGGGGCAGCCGTTGCCATCGCTCGAATTAACTACCAGCAAGATGGCGGACGATCGAAACGTTCATCGCGTGCCACAGATCTAGAGACCCTTTTATGACGACAGCAAGCTGTGCGCACAGCCAGCTGTCGTGCTGGGTTCAGATGTGCAAGAAATTCTCTCTCTAGTACGTGCTGACAGGGTTGCCAATCTAGCTACTTTTTGGCTAGATTTTGGCCAACTGGCAATACGGAAGCATTTTGTAAATCGGAAATGAAAGTCCAAATGACTCAACCAACACTACTACCGTATAGAATTTGAAGAGCCCTTGCACATCTGAACCCATCTCCCCTGTGAAACATATCGCAGCATCTATTTTTTTGGCAGCGCTCCAAAGCCGACCTTTCCTCTTTGGGCGAGCAGTATTACTAATCTTTATTATTTTGTTTAATACAGTGGAACCCCGATCTATCGTTCCCGCATTCATCGTTTTCCCGTATGGATCGTTTTATTTCTATGGCCCCTGCACAAACTGTATTCAAATGACGTTAACAAATCCCGCATGTGTCGTTCGTCAAAAATTCGCTTTCCCGCGTTCATCGTTGTAAAATGTTTCTTCTGACCGAAATGAAATTGAATATAAAGTGGATGAAAATGGTTTACAAATCGAATTTTTTTCGTGGTACGATACCTTGGGTGGATGATGGTATAGATGACGAGTTCTTACATCCAGCAGGGATGTGTATGGTGTGAAATGTAGTGATTATATTTCCATTGATTTAGATGTATCAACGTGCGGTATCCTAAGAATGGAAGAAATGGGACGCAAAAGATAAAAATAATCGCGAAGAAGCTGAGAATAATATTCAAGTCGATGAGACTGGGCCAACACTAGTTCCTAGTTTATCCTACGCAATAACGGTATTCGAAATTGTATGACTTCTACATACAAACATGAATGCACATAAAAATATATTGTGAATATAAGACAAAAAATATATTGTGAATTTTGAAAACTTTGTTTAATTAAAAGATTAATGAAAAACCCAGTGTCAAATGACTGATTTTTTAAAAATAAGTATCGCTTACTTTCTACACAACTTCTATTTGTTTCTTTTACAGTTTGGTAACAAATTTAGTATGTTTGGTATACTGTATACATTGTGTGTATTCATAAATACAGTTTTCTTCGTAATGTGACTTTTTCCCGCATGCATCGTTTTTTACTACGCACCCCTTGAAAAACGATAGATCGGGGTTCTACTGAATTGAAGTTATTCTTTGTTAGGAGTTGTGTAACAAATTAATAATGAAAACGTAGTTGAGTTTTAATGCAGTGGAGCACCATTTACATGTTTTTCAAAAATCTAAAAGAAGTACAACAATTACAATCAATTTTCAATTTTATTACTTATTTAAATAATTTATCAAATTTAGAGCTATTTAGCAGTTGAAAATAATGAAGATCGTGACATGAATTACTGCCTAAGCTGAAAAAGAATAAGACATGTAAATGAGAACCACACAAAAACTGTCCCTACGCAATTATGAATTCACATTCAATCCATGTAGACTATCACTCCAGCCTCAGTAGGAACAACCAAATAGTACGTGCAACTTTTAGGGCGGATATTTTCCTTGTTACCTTGGCGACGAAGATAGAATAAAGGCCTTATTATACGGACAAAATTTAGAGCAATTTGGGTTGCAGCAATTGGGTTCCCGCAAGTCAGTGAGCCCAGATGAGAACACAGGGTTGCCATAGTAAACATACTCTGCTGTGTTCACAAACGCCTGAGATTCGCCGAATTGGCTGTAGCTAGAGCATGTAATTAGAAATAGCATATCGTTACTGCAAGTGTTATCAGTTAAAGTATGTGACCCCTTGATCTTGGCGACCGTTTTGGCGACTTTGAAGACCAAAAGAGAGTTCTAGAATGTAGTGGAATTTTGGCTGTATCTCTATTAGAAAAGAAGTTACGAGAAAGATCGGCTACTAAAAAAGTGACTTTTGGTACTAATTTAAAGATTTGACGACTTGGGGACTTTTTTTTTATAAAGAAACCTCATTGTCATACTATTTTCAAGTTTTTGCCAACTTGTACCATAGAGATATGAGTACAAGGAGGCGGCATTAGCCATCTGCGGCAATGGACGAAATGACGTCATTGTGTTGGTCTAAGTAGGGCGTAAAATTTAGTTGGTTTCTTTTAAAATAACAGTTGAAAGATGCACGATTTTACACGATTAAAAAGTAAAGATGCACCATTATAGGTTACAATAGTTCTAGATACAAAATCTCAGCATTGTAAAACTAAACACAACTAAAAGTTTTACAGTTATGCCAAATAGGTAACTACTTTTGACGCCAACATTGGCGACATGACTTCTTTAAAACTGGAACGGTCACCCTAGAATAATACAGTCCTATTGCATAGGGATCCAGGCAATATGGCGGCTTGGTCACAATTTCGGCTTCATTATCAGATAGCTAATGTCGTCTCCTTGTATTCATATCTCTTTATGGGACATACATTCCACATACAGTGTGAGTCAAATAAATCCAATAGTATTTTTAAAAAAAAGCCAAATTGGCGATACGAACATGTGATAACGATTTGCCGTCGAAGAAAGTTTGTACACTGTTACAACCCTAAACGGTACACCCGGTACAAAATCGACCAAAAAAGTTGCACGAAAAAAAATGGATTGTTCCTACGATTGCTAGTGCGCTATTAAAAATAAAAGACAGAAAAATTCAACAATCAACACGCGGCTTCCCCCCATAGTCACACAGAGTCACAGAATTTAGAACTCCTATAATAGACAGGCGACGTCAGACTCGTCCGACATTTTGGTTCAACTGTGTGGAACTGGGTTTGGTGTAACTGGGATTAACACGGCCTCGTCGACGACTTCGTCTTTCTGGATCTGTTGCGAAACAAAACATATGACAACCTTTCTCACTTTTGCTCAAACAGTTGACACATGCACATTCATCAGTGCTGGAAAAATATGAGTTTTAAAACAAGAGCCTACACTGCACCATAGCTGGTCGGGACCATCCTGATTCTACCGGGCCTGATTGTGCACTTAACCTACGAAAGAGGCCTAAGGACGTTTTCTCATTGGTTAGATTCGGCAGTTAGATGACGTATCTAAGTGCTGGAACCAATAAGCGAGCATCCTTAGGCCTCTTTGGTTGACGCATCGGAGTGCACAAGCAGGCCCAGTAGAGTCACGATGGCCCCGAGTTGGTTCTCACGGTACGCGAACCAAGATGTCAGACAAGTCAGAAGACGTCCCTTTGAAGAAGCAGTCTTCACAGAACCCAATCACGCTCCGTCATCGACCTTCGTCAGACGAGGGCGCCATCTGTGTCTTGGTTCTCCACCTCTGCTTTGATCTCCTCGGGCGTTGTGGAGACCTGGTAGGGCTTCTCTCTGTGGTCCAGCCGCACGACTATCTGTTGCCTGGGGAGGTCGCCTTGGTCGCCGCTCGCGGTCGCTGCGAAAGCGGACCTCCTGAAGCGGTGGATGTTAGTGCCCACCAGTATGAGGATGATGGCCGCGTAGAAAACGACCACGACCTGAAGCGAGAAAGATAAAACATGCCAGAACACACCCATTTTATGAAACACTTTCCAATTCGAGTGCATTTTGTACTAGGTCTGCATGGCGTACCGCGCATGCTATGTTGATCTGAGCAAAGAACGCCTGCCAAAACCGTAGACCATTTTGCCGGTTAGACCGTTGTCCAGGGTGCACCACGAGGAGGTAGATCTACGTTGCTCTCTTTGTAACCTACAACAGGAAATGGACATTCGCCACCTGCAGACTTGTGCTGCGCTCTCCGGTCAAAGACCTCTGCGGTCGATATTGGGAGGCAAGAGGCCGTACGAAGCAGCTGATCTCTACTTTGTTCTTTTTATTTTTGCGTTCTCTATTTTTCTTTTTTGTCTGCTGGCCATTAGTAAAAAAAAAAATGTTGATCTGAGCGAATTTCGTGCAGTTATCTCCCCCCTCAAGTTGAATTTTTTTCGGTGAATATTCCTCGAAGGTAGATCCGATTTCGGATTCTCTTATCTTTTTAAGTGATCGGCATCGTGACCTTGACCAATGTCATAGGTTAAATGAGCGCGCGGATCGAGTCATTGAGAAATAAAATAATTCTTCTAATATCTCCATTGAAAGTGAATGGCAGCAGGTTCTTCGGTGATGATTCCTCCGTGGTCAACCCGATTGGTTTGATTTCAGGTTGATACCTTGCAACTATGGGTGCCTATAATCACGCTAAATTTGAACTCAATCGGTCAAGCGGTTCAGGAGGAGAAGCATTACGTTGAAATGCCGGAGTGTAGTGTAATAGCTTCTCGCACTTTGCTCAGCTCAATAATAAATTCAACATTTTTCTGATAATTTATTTATGCAAACAATAAATATTAGATAAAAGATGTAATACCTTACAAAAGATTAGGGATAAATTAAAATAATATTACAGTAAAACACGGCGAAAGTGCCCCCTCTGCTTTTCTCGTGTATTTCGTTTGCTCTTAACCCTTTATAAGGAGAGTTTATGTGCAGAGAGTCGAAAATACTTGGGATTTTTCTGCCCCATTTTTTAGGATTCATTCATATATTTCTCCTCTACTGTGATATACCACGTGAAATTATCAAAATTTAAATATTAATCATAAATTCAAATAAGCTTCAGTGTTATATACATACGTTTAAAGGTATAAAAATGATTGAAATATTAAAATTAAATAAGAAAAGCCATTTAAAAATGCGTAAACACACCTACGTCGAGACTGACGTCACAACCATCGGCAAATAGGGCATGTTTAATAGGGTCATAAAAAACATCCCAGATATATGGACCCCTGACGGCCTTTATTTTCAACCAATGAATATGCGCTTTCAGACATAGTTGTTCAGAGGTATACACTCGAGATAGGGATTGGAACGATACACGTATGTCAAAAATTGGCGGCTTCAATCATTTGAAAAGAAGAGCATTGTAAAAAGCCAAAGTGAGTACATTGAAAAATTGCATTGGACCAGCTTACAGTGATTCACCAGAATAGACGGGAGAAATGCTAAACTAATAGCAGGGTATTTGAAAATTGGTTATCCCAATAAAAACAATTTCCTTCTCCTCCCTCGAGCTGTCATTGGTTTGTTACAATGGGTTTCTTTGCAAATGTTTTACGCCGTCCATTTTCGTCATACGTGTAACTTCGGACTCTATTATGGTCTTTTAATGCGCTGATCATCTTCAGCAGGAAAAAATAAATGGTTGTTGCCTCTGGAAAATTTCGAAATTTTTTCTCTGTTCCCGTAACCATGATATCTCTATTGTTTTAAACAATCCCAATCCAGACTGCATACCTCTAAACAAATACATCTAAAATCTCAGCTTAATTTAAAGTGATTTCCCAATTTCGTTTTTTTTTTCGTTCCCAATTTCTGTGTTTTTTTTTGCAATATGTCCCCAAAATGTAAAAAAAAAAAAAGCAATAGGACAATTTTTAATTATTACATTGTTTTCTAATTAGATTATTATTTCATTAATTATAAAATGTCCTCAATTTTGTTTTCAAATTTGGGGACATGTCCTCGATTTTACTTCCAAAAATATGGCCACCTTAACCCATTCGTGCCTGGATATTTTTGCGACTTTCTTCGATTTTTACTGAAAACATAAATAATAGATAAATTTCTGATGTCAACTTCTTGAACAAGGGATGATTTCTTTTAAAATCATTATGCATAAAAATCGAAATATCAACATCCTACTGGGTCATGTTAAAATATTTTGTAGAGTTGAGGTTCAATACTCATGAATAAAGGTTAGGAAAAATAAATAACGTTTTCGACTAACAGCGAAAATGCCGTCCCAAAAAAGGGACACTAGGCATAAATGGGTAGTTTAATGGAGGATATCGACTCCTTGGGTTTGAGACTATAAAAGTCACGTGTCGGTGGAAAACAAACAACATTTTCTCCATAGGTTTATGAGTTAGGCTCTTTGTAATAAGCGCAGAATTAAAAGAATAATAATTATGCCTCTGTATTGTTTGCTGCCTATGTATGTTTCAATAATTCTCTGGAACCTCTCCATGACAACAGAAAGATATTTTTCCACAGATTCCCATTAAAAAATACTAACAAGTCAAAACTTAGAGATGAGGCTATTTCAGTCACGTGTCGATGAAAAACGTACACTTCAGCCAATCAGATTACAGGATTACCCATCAATGCAGTCTAATGACGTCACACCGATAAACCTCATTGGATGAACGGAACGGCGGCTTTTGGCCATTATCGACATTATCAACAATGTCCCCCCCCCAAAAAAAAATTAAAATAAAAATAAAATAAAAAATAAAATAAACTCGGCTGTTCGAACCTCGTCAGGGGGAGATCCCCCTGAAACCTCTAATTTTTTAGTTTCATTATTGCAATATTAAAACGAGAAGATATTCATTGACTTTGTCATTTTATTGTTCATCTTTCGCGTATTTCGCCTGGTAACCCTATGTTGAAATTTTTATGAGTGTAACCTATTTATACAAAAATACACGGGATGCCTATGCCTACTCTACAGCTTACGAAATAGTATAACAATAGATTAAAGCTGTTGTGAACAAATAGTATTTAAATATATGTAAAAAATACATGTGAAGCCTATTCTACAGCTTACGAAATAGTGTAACAATAGATTAAAGCTGTTGTGAACGAATAGTATTTAAATACATGTAAAATTATGTCAATAAAGGGTGTCGATCGTAAAATGACATTGTTATTAAAAATAAAAAGATCGATCCAAAAAGGTATGGTTTAGATGTCATACCCTACTGTGCTTAAAATACACAAATACTGACAGAGCTTGGCGATGTCGCGCCAAATTGGCCGAAAACTCGCCATTTCTGCCGTGCTATAGCGTTGCGACCGATGTGAAAATTGCTTACCGTCACGTAGATAACGGCATCTGTCGACTGTTCTGGAAACACTATCTTGACTGTCTGGTGATGTGTCTTGTCCCTGACAGCTTTCAGGGCACTCGGCACTATGGTGCCGTTGCACAAACCTCCTAGCATGAACCTGGAATGAAAGAGAGAGAAGCCAAATAAACAAACATATCTACACATGCATATCGACATAAAACTCGTACAGTAACCCCAAAATTAGTACATTTTTGAGGATGCATGCATTGTTCTCGAGAGGTGGAGAACATTTCTGTAAAATTTAACCCTTTATAAGGCGAGTTCATGTGCAGAGAGTCGAAAGTACTGGGGATTTTTCTGGCCCATTTTTTAGGATTTATTCATATATATTCCCTCTACTGGCTGCATTCGTAAACGCCAAACGAGTTACACTCGTGCAATGAGTTTCCATCTAAGGCGTTCGTTAAGGAAACTGAGTGCATACAGTTTTTAAATCAGAGCGTTCGTATACAAAACTGAATGCGATTAGTTTCAAACGAAATAAACCGATCTCTGCTAAGGTTTCCTCAGTTGTTTAGAAGATACACTTGCTGCACGTTGTTTTCAAATGGCGTCCGTTGTTATGGAAAAGTATGTTGTTGTGGGAAGTATTTTACGTTTTCTAAAGCTGCAAATATTATTTTTTCGAGGAGGAAATTCTTGCGTACGTTAGAAAATGCTACGAAGGCACATAATTTTTCAAAGGTAATCATTTTCTTGTATTTTTCATTTTAGTCCATTCAAAAAGGCATGATTTAGTGTTGAGATTGAAGTTGATTGAATCCGTTATGAGCGAAATTTGAACTTCTCTTCCTAAATACTTTTGAAAAAATGAAGTTTAAATTGAAATGATTAAATTTTGATTTGTGCACGTCGATTATGGCCACTCTTTCTTTCAAAAATCCTGTTGATTTTATATTGAGTATATACCAGAAGCTCTATTGAGTATATAATAAAAGCCGCAGCAAAATTAACGCATTCGCGAATTGTAAACAAACACGTCTCCTTGGCGACGAAACTCAATAAACTGAAGTTTTTCGTATAGTCAAAGCAAACTGATAACCACTGACAACACTTAACACACGCATTCCAGTTTTCTTACGAAAACTCGTGCAACGAGTTTCTCGTTTACGAATGCAGCCACTGTAATATCCCACGTGAAATTTGGAGAATCAAGCATCAAACAAATATAGACATTTTGCTGGAGAATACATTCATTATTCACAAAATCAAAGTCGGAAAACTACCTGCTGTTTGTACACGGAATTAAATGCAAAACTATATAATTAAAAGCGTTGATTCTTATGCTCCATTTTCGAGTCTTGATTCGAGCTTTGTTTAGGCAAATATTGTTAGGCTTTGTTAGGCAAATATAATTTAAAATCTAGATGTATGGAAAAAAAATATACATTCAATAGATCAGAACAAAAATCAGAAAATTCACTCATGATAATGGATTTCTGTATTCAATAGAGCGTAGGTGGTGGATATTCTTACCACGGCCTTATAAAGGGTTAAAATTACGAATAGAAGAAAAGTTCATAAGCCAAATATAATTTAGAATCTAGATGTATGGAAAAAATATGCATCCAACTGAACAAAAATCAGAAAATTCCCCGATATTGATTTCTGTGTTCAATAGACCGTAGGTGGTAAGCATTCTTACCACGGCCTTACAAAGGGTTAACTTATTTGTGCTTAGATATTTTTTCTTCGATTTTTGCTAAAACCAGCAATCTGTTAAAAATAAAATAAGAAATCAGCTACTTATTTAGCACGAATTGACAGTTAGATCAACGTCACTTTCGTGTAACAAGTATGATCTTGCACGAAGAGTTCACTAAGGGTAATAAACTTTATCGCAGAAGTTACGTCACAAACGTTTTCATCTGTAAAAGCGACGTGATGTTCACGGAAATAAGCGTGCATTTTTGGTTCGGCTTCTAACGTAAAAGGTGCATCGATTGTTTCATGTAGGTTTTGTCAATTTACGTAAAATTCAATAAAGTCATCTGCAATATGACGGCGATAATGCGCTGTCCACGCTTTACGAAATGCAAGATAAAATAAAATAGCTGTCAACATCCTGTTGTGTTATGCATGTGGTATATATTAGTGCTGTCAATTAACCCTTTATAAGGCCGTGGTAAGAATCCTTACCATTTACGGTCTATTAAATACACGAATCCATTATCATTAGTGAACTTTCTGATATTTTTTCAGTTATATTGGATGTATATTTTTTTCCCCATACGTCTAGATTCTAAATTCCATTTGGCTTTTGTACTTTTCTTTCATTCTTCATTTAAAAAGAAAGCTCGAATAATGACTCGAAAATGGAGCATAAGAATCATCGCATTTAATTATATATTTTTGCGTTTCATTCCGAGTACGAGCAGCGGGTAGTTTTCCGACTTTGATTTTGTGAATCTTGAATGTATTCTCCTGCAAAATTTCTATAATTGTTGAATGCTTGTTTCTCCAATTTTCACGTGGGATCTTACAGGAGAGGGTAAAATATATCAATGAATCCTAAAAAATGGACCAGAAAAATGCCAAGTACTTTCGACTCTCTGCACATAAACTCGCCTTATAAAGGGTTAAACTTTAAAGAAATGTTCTCCACCCCCCCGAGAATAATAATTGCATCCTCAAAAATGTATTCTCCTGCAAAATGTCTATGTTTGTTGAATACTTGTTTCTCCAATTTTCATGTGGGATATTACAATAGAACTAAAATATATGAATGAATCCTAAAAAATAGGGCAGAAAAATCCCAAGTACTTTCGACTCTCTGCATATAAACTCGCCTTATAAAGGGTTAAACCTAAAAAAACCAGAATTATATGATGTAAAAATCAGGCATTTTGAAAGAAGAAAGTTTCGTCTGCACACCGTAAAGATCTTTCTTTTTGGATCGCCAGTGACACTGACGTACTTTTTGTGTCAGCATTTCGCAGTCATTTTAGTTTTGCACTTATCACGTCCACTTTTAATCACGATTCAAATAATTTTTCACTTTTTGAGATTCCGCATCACCGTATTTAATTCGAATTATATGTGTAAGGAAAGTATTCGTTTCCTTCCATGCGGAGAACGGGTACGCAGCGAGTAATAGATAAATTTCTGATGTCAACTTCTTGAACAAGGGATGACTTCTTTTAAAACCTTTATGCATAAAATTTGAAATGTCAACAGCCTGCTGGGTCTTGTTAAAAGTATTTTGTGGAGTTGAGGTTCAATACTCTTGAATAAAGGCTAGGAAAAATTAATAGCGTTTTTGACTGATAGCGAAAATGCCGTCCCAAAAATGGAACCCCAGGAATAAATGTATACGGCTCTAATGATTTCTTTTTTCAACCAACTTCAAAAATTGAGGAGGTACACGTTCAAAGACAATAGATATAAATACATTTATACAGGGTGTTCCCGCACATACGCACCCAGTGACGCCCTTTGAGTGGCGCTCCAGTCACTTGGACTCACAGACAATCTGAACTGCATAGACACTTGATATACGCATTACAACCGCACGACCTGATGGTCGACAACTTTTGGCTCCTTAGCCAATACTCACTGTGCAGAATCATTTTCTTCATGTTTTGTAATATTTGTAAATATTTACTTATTGTAACCAAGATTCAATTATAGATTTTTGCATTTATACAAAGTTCGCATACTCTTTTTATTGATAAAACACACCACTAAGCAACGACGCAACATTTTTTGGAGGCACCGGCGAGATTAACGGATGAACGGACTGGAAAAAAGATAAGTACTCTTTCCTTTTGCAATAGTTTGTCTTTGGTTTTGATCGCAAGTAATTTCACATTCTTTCCATTACACGCGTAATGGATGACAAATACAAAACAATAAATTCAGCGGAAGATGCCGAGAAAAACGCAGTTATTCTCCGAGGCAGAGCGAAAGGAGCTCTGACCCGCATTTACAATTACATCAACAATGAAAATCAGACATTCAAAAAAAATGATCTTAACAACAAGATCGAAAAACATGAATCAATATATAATGATTTTGACAAAGCGGACGCAAGTCTTCCTCTAGAACAGTCAGAAATGGAAGAATTTGAAGATAAATATTACGAAACCAAAGCCAAACTACAAGACGCTCTTGAAAAATTATGCATTAATAATATCAGTACTACAAATTTTG